>CATIUR010000001.1:66134558-66709558 GCA_949592205.1 Helichrysum umbraculigerum | reverse complement strand
ATTTATTCACTGGAATGTTTTCCACACGAATACTATTTATACCCTGGAATGATTTTCCACACGTATACTGATGGATGTGTTTACATCACGATAACGAATTTACTTTAGAATACATGCGAGTCTTCTACAATCTATTTATTGATAAATTTGTTTTCAACAAATTTACAATGGACAGGGTCCAACTATTTGAATAACTGATTTATAAGCGAGTTATCAACTATTTTAAAAACTACTTTGTCACGGGTTGACTATTATTTTAACAACTACTTAGTCACAGGTTGACTACCATTTTAACAACTACTTAGTTACGGGTTGACTACTATTTTAACAACAATTTAGTCACAGTACAAATACTATTTGAACAACGAAACTTTTGGATGAATTTCAACGAATGCGAAAACTATATTTAATCAATTGTTTGATTAATTTTTTTTTACTTGTACGTCAAGGACTTACCAAACGAACTTACTTTAACAAACGATATAAAACATGTGAATTCACTCAACATTCCTTGTTGACTTTTTACTATGTTTTTCAGGGATTTAGTGCTCATGTAGACTGCCTTCATCTTGGAAGTAAGCTACCCACGACGAATTAGGATGCCACATTTTGGAACGAACGAGATTTCCTTTGTATAACTAATACACTTTAATCATACTTACGAAATCTTTTTTTGAATTATGTATTCACTAAATAGATGTATTTTAAAATACTATTACTACAACTTTGATAAGTTGTAGCTTTTGTAACGATTATTATAATGGCATCTTAATTACCGTTCTGCAATAATCATATGCTCTGATGCATGAATGGCCAATGTTGACGTCAGCACCCCCACTGTACACACTAATGCTTCCGCTAAACATCTGACAACCTCGATTACCGATTTTGGGGGTGTGACAATACAAAAGCTGTTCTTCATTCTTATTCTTAACATCTTCTTCAACATTGCAAAGAGCTCTTTGTTTGAACGGATTCAATTGTAAATTTGTAATGTTATCTTACGTCAATATTGTTATCTTAAATTGTAATGTTATCTTATGTCAAGATTGTTATCTTATGTTAATGCTATTATAGTTTTCATTTATTTAGAAAATATTTATTTATAAAAAACAAAGAGAGTAATCATATTTGCTTTTTTCTTTTATTTTTTTCATACTTCTTAAAATAAAAATGTATGTATGCATATTTTCTTTTTTTTATTTTTTTTTCATACTTCTTAAAACAAATTGCATGAGTACGAAAGGCTATCGTTACTTAACACATCTTGTATAATAATCCGCAACGAATTTTGGTCTCCACACTTGAGCATATGAAAAATATATTTCATTAAAACATAAAACATAAACTTGCATGTACCTAATTAAAATAAAATTAACCATTAATAAACAAAAAAAACGAAACATAAAAATTAAAAAAAAAAAAACAAACCCTAATCATCATATAAACTAGGGAGATCCTCGTTTATCCATTTCTCTTTTTTTTTTCCGATCATCTTATCGAGCGATTCCTCCATTTTCTTGCAATTATCTAGTATCTTCTTTTCTTCGTCAATTGATTCATTGAGAGTCTGTATATACGAAAATTCAATTATATGAATCATCATATCTCTTCGTTCGATCGATATAACTTTTTGTGCTTTTTCGTGGATTGAATTATTTATGTTTACAATCATCCTTTTCAATTTCTCTTTTTTCTTTTTATCCTCTTCTTCAAGCATCTGGTTGATTAAATTCGTGTATCTTTTTGAATAAATTTTAAATCGACTATCCGAAATAGAACCTCTTTTGGAACGTGGTTTTGATGAAGCTGTTGATTCTTCCATTGTAAAGTGTAAAATGTGAATGTTGTTTGTTGGAAAATTGAAACTTAGTTCGATTATTTATAAGCCCTTAATTAAAGTTTATATGTATATTATTAAATTACTTAAACGGTTAACTGTCTAGTTGCAACCACCAGCGCGAGTGAATTTAAAGCTTACGTCTTTCGAGTTTAAGAGTTAATTAGAAATATCATAAAAGGCGGGTGTCAAACACCGCCACATTTTAAGCTATGTAAAGGCGAGTTATTGTGACCCGCTCAAAATACGTAAATCATGTATGGCGGTGAGTTTTTGGTACCCGCCTTAATAAAGGCGGGTTTCTAAATCGCCACCTTTTTTATGTTAGATGGGTTACTGTTACCCGCTCTAGTTACCTATCAAATACCGCCATTAAGTGCCGTTTGTCCCAACCTTTTTATTCGATAAGCGGTTTTCTATCTATGACCGCCTTTTACTTTCGCATTAATATCTTACTTTTTTAGTAGTGGTGATATATATATACCAACATAAAAATGTATTAATCATAATCTTAATTTATACATATATACTCTTGCAAGATCAAAATAACTTGATTAAATATTTTGAGATGCGTCCAATGATGAAATCTCATATTAAATAGTTATCGTGGTGATGACAATTAGATTTGTTGAGTTACAGTATTAAATCGATTACCACTTACAAGTTTAAGCAACACCGACCGATAAAAAGTACTTACTGAGGGCATCTCGACTACTATTTTTATATAATGAAATTAGTTTATAGAAATAGAACTGCTGGTGACATGCAGGTTCTAAAAATATTTTTGTGAAAAAAAACTTTATTTATAAAACGCACGGTCCCCAAAAGAGAACCGAGGTCTAGTCACATTTTTTATCAAAAAATTTAAGCAGGACCACTATTCTCACAAAGGAACCGCGATCAGTTAGTTTAGCCGGTCAATGTTCTTGAACACGGTTTTAAATTATTAATCGTGGTCCATGTGGTTATTAGACCACGAATTTTCTGACCGTGGTCCTTTTGCTTTGCAAATAGACTTCTCCCCCGATAGTCCACTTCTCGTTTTTCGTGGTCCATATATATTTTTAACCGTGTGCCATTTGTGTATGTCTGGTAGTGAGTTTTACCCGCCACAAAGGCGTTTCAATTGGGGCGGTGTATTTTTAACCGCTACTAATGTTATACCCCAATTGAAGCCGGGTAATTTTACCCGCCACAAAATGAATTTACTAGGGGTGGTTTGCTATAAACCGCTACAAATTGGTTGCCCCTATTTAAGCGGGTTACTTTACCCGTCATAAATGTCGTTACTTGAGGCGGTTTAACCTTAACCGCTGTATTTGCATAGTTGAGACCATACTTTATGACTGGTAACCCGCTCCATTATAGATAATTGGACCCACTTTATGTTCAATATTGCGGTTCTCACTTAAAACCGCTATAATGTTACGCTCTTTATACTCGTTTTTGTACTAATGTCTAGAACAATTCCATAACCAGCAATTAGAGATGACACAACTACTTATACATTATGTGTCTCAAAATAAAAATTGATGACATATCTCCGGTCAATCACAGATACATACGTAGTTCGCTGTCCTACATATACTCGAAAAAACATTAGGAGCATAAACCGTTCATGGAGCCTACTTGTATAATTTCAAGAAATAATATATGTATAAACGTCACAAATGATAACAGCAGATGCTTAATTAAATCAACAAAATGGTACAAAAACAGACCACGTAAGGTTACGGTATAGCCAATCCTACAAACAAACAATTCAATGTCATATATAATAGCTACAACTACTATACAAACCAAAAAAACGTACAGAAATTGCTAGTTACATGAACATATCTTCATCCTCATACCATTGCAGTCGACAAATTTTGTTTGAACATGTTTATTTTTAGCACATTTAATATATTAAACATGTTTCATATGCCATCAAGGTTCGATCAGTAAGCGAACTGATTGTTTAGGACTAGAGATTGGAGTGTGGTCCGGTTTATGGTTTCGAGTTTCATTAATTTATGATATCCAGTTCAGTTCCATTCGGTTGAAATTCGGTTGTGTTGGGTACGTTCTGATTTTGAACCTTGTAGACGCAAAATCAAATTTTTATACTGAAGTAAGATTTTCAAATAGATTTTGGAGTAAATTTCGCTTTTTGTCGCTGTGATCTTTTCAATCCGCTGATTTCATCATTTTACTTTGTTTTTTGCAACAATCATACTTCAAATTATCAATTTTTGTTAAGTTTGTACTTCTTCATTAAACTTAACAAATGAATCGTTAAATCAAGTTAAAATGACCAAAATACTCTTCTTTCCTTATTTCTTGTTCATGCATGTCTTCAAACTCTAAGCCATCACCATTACCAACCTTAGTGTTAATGAAAGACACCAATTAAAGGATGAAATCGTTTCTTTTCTTCTTCATTTTCTCTTTTTTCACACATGCTTGTTAATTCGAGAAGACAAATTAAAGGTTCAAATCGAGTTTTTAATATTTTTTCCTTCTTTTTATCCTCATCTCTTTAACACAAATTTTAACAAATACGAAGTATATACTTTAATGGGCCATATACAATTGAAGTTACGTATGTTGGGGAGTTAATTTGGATGGATTAGAATTAGATAAATCTGATCCATATACATCAATCTTATTGGATTTCAATTCCAAAAATATAAACCATCCTCCTCAGTTTATACAAATTTGATTTTTATCATCAACACATACAAATAGTATTAGTGCCGGATTTGGGCCTGTGCAAGCTGAGCAGCTGCACATGACCCATAATGCTAGAAAGACCCAAATTTTTACCCAATTTACTTACTATTATACAACTCAGTGTTTGATCCAGTTCAAAGCTAATATTTCCAAGTACAAGTAAATTTATACTTTAACCGATTAATGGTTTCCTCTATTCAGTTAGCTTGCCAACAATCTATTATCCATCTATCACGTACCAATATCAATCTGTTTTAACCATTCGACTACTGTGAAATTGTTGCAGATTTAAATAAATAGTCACTATGAATATTTTATTCATAATTTACTTGTAATTACTGATTGCTATATTATTGTAGAACCATTAATTGGATCTTTCGATTACTTCCATGTTTTGCCATTATCATTTCATTGTTTTTGTATATTTATTACTCATAGCTTTTTAAACATATTTATTCATATTTCATAGTATATACTATGGGCCTATTTGTGATTATATAGCACAGGGCTTTAAAAATTTATGAGACGGCCCTGTATGTATCTATTGCTATTTGTTGGCATAGAAGGGAAAGAGTCGAAAACGATCTTGAGTTGACATGCAGAGCCTAAACAAATCATCTAAGTAACTAAACAAAAAAAATTTCTTCACATTAGAGCACACGGAGTGTCGGAGTGGGAGGATTTTTTTTTCACCGTTCCGGATCGAGAACGCCATCGGACGACTTTCCCTTACACTACCACAGCGTTCCCGAACTTCGTCTCGCTGGGACATGATGTGACGTAAAAAGTCATGTTTTTACGCACATATTTCCTTCACATTTGACCTAATTCTTGGTGAAAATACTTGAATTAAACGTTTATCTACTTAATTTCACAAAATAGGTCAAATAATAGACGTTGCTATAAAAAGCACTAAAAACATCCAAACGACACGCAAAACGAAGCAGATTAAATCACAACTGATTCGTACACTCTTTTGATTTCCTTATGATACAAGTTCTTAATTAGTTTTATATGATGTCACAGGTAATTACGATAGTAGAGAATCAAGAATCGTGCAGATCGGATAAAGAACCAGGAAGATAGAGCCATCTGAAGTCGAATCGAGAGCATTCCGCACACCCCTGACCTAGAGACATCCAAATTCAACCTGATCTTGAGTTGACGTGCAGAGCCTAACGGGTCAAAAATAATATTTTTGAAACTCAAATTTAAGTATTTGGAATAATACTTCGAAAAACATTATTGCGAAATAACGTTAGTAAACTAAACGATTATAACTCATTTTTACGTAAAGCGATCGGGTAAACGAACAAGGGATATTAAACACAAATAATTGGATACAAAAATCATGTGTGGCCATGCCTTGTTGACCTACACAATCGGCCATCCCCACCCCATTCCAATTTGTTTGACAAATTTAACACTCAAACTAGAACACATTCACACACATTTCATTATCACTCACTCTCTCTCAACTCCACACCACTCTTTTCCCTCTCTTCTTCTACTCCTCACACGACAGCAGCAGCCCAATTACAACTTCATCATCATCCAAAAATCATCTAGCAAAAGTTGGAGCAAGATCAAAGCTTAAAGCATCAACAACACCATCATTTTCATCTCTCATATTCTCGATCTTCAAGTATAGTAAGGATCACTTTTCTCACACTAATCTTGCATGATTCTTGCTTCTAAACATGTTATATGTTCATCACTTGAAAGATCTAGCATGAAAATTTAACGAAAACTAAGCAAAACATGAAGTTATAGTGATGATGATTTTGGACAGATTCTGTGTTCTCGGAAGAAAAATCATTTAAAATCGTGTGAGTCAAATAAATGCATGAAACCACTGCAAAAATCTTCGTATGTGTGTTAGGAACATCTTTTGTGTAGAACGTTCCTCTTGAAAATACACTGATTTTTAGTTATAAACTGATTTGTACACAAAGTTTGTGAAAACGAGTTTCTGGAAAACACTTGGATCACGATTCTATTTAGCAAGTTGTGGACACATAAAAATCATGAAAAAAATACTGAATGTAGCCAACATATGTAGGATTGTTGTGTAAAAATTTTAGAATTGTTCGATAAGTTTTGTCTCCCGAAAACGAGCTCGAACGAGACGAAAAATATGGAACACTTATGTTTGGGACTGTTTTGGCACGTTTTTAATAACGACATATTTTGGTTAACAACGAAATGCAACGACAATTTTTCTAAGCTTTAAATACATTTTTAAGTATCGTGTAAAAGTTTCGGGTCAAACCGAGAAGGTTTGACCAAAGTCAACAAAACCGACACTCGTAACGTGAAACGTTTGATCAAATAAATATATTGTGTTTTTGGTCAAAACGAGTTTTAAAAATGCTATGATTTTAACACGAACGAAAATGACAATTTTGCAATTACGAATAAATGAAAATATATATATATATATATATATATATATATATATATATAACGAATAAGTTATATATATAAATATATATAACGAACTAATTATATATATATACGACGAATAAGTCGTATATATATATATATACACACACGACAAACAACTATATAATAATTGTATATAATATTATTCACAAACGCAAATCGTAACATGAATAATTATATTTTGGGAAATACAATTATTCAATAACATCACCAACGAATCGTACACATTTATAAACAAATATCTTTCAACGAGTGAATGAATTACATAGTTTGACAGTTAGCTGACCACTTATACAAACTATCTCTTATGTTTAGGACGTTAAGGGACTTATCTGGGAAACCAATTTGCTAGCACTCACACACTTAGCTCACGAGGTGAGTTCACAGCCCCTATTTTTACTGTTTTACTGCTTTCAAACTAAGGTTGGAAAACATAGCAACTGTTTTACTACTATATGTGATAACTTTATATATAAATGCTTTCATGCTTTTATACAAACTGTAAATGAATGCGTTCATATTATTATGCAAACTGTTACTCATGAAATGATTTTCATACTTTACTCGCAAACTACTTACTTACGTAACGACTTAACTACTGTACTTGAAACTACTTATTTATGAAATGATTTTCATACTATTTTTTTTGGGAACATGACCACGAATCTTGGTACGGACCTAGTTGTATAACTTTGTAGTGCATAAAGACCTCATGGCTACAAACTATAACCGTTAGCTAGGTGACGCTAGATACGGAATATACGGGTAGTACTATCGGGGTGACATCCCTTCAACTAAGAGCGGAGCGTATATTCACATAGTCCTAGAGGCAACAACGTAACGAAGTCGTGTTTTGGTTATAGAATTAGGTAGTACTTTAACTCGTAAGATCTAGCTAATCTTCGAGGGATTCCCGTCTATGTTTGCCAACGATTAACTATATTGAACTGTTTACTATACTATTTATTCACTGGAATGTTTTCCACACGAATACTATTTATACCCTGGAATGATTTTCCACACGTATACTGATGGATGTGTTTACATCACGATAACGAATTTACTTTAGAATACATGCGAGTCTTCTACAATCTATTTATTGATAAATTTGTTTTCAACAAATTTACAATGGACATGGTCCAACTATTTGAATAACTGATTTATAAGCGAGTTATCAACTATTTTAAAAACTACTTAGTCACGGGTTGACTATTATTTTAACAACTACTTAGTCATGGGTTGACTACTATTATAACAACTAATTAGTCACGGGTTGACTACTATTTTAACAACAATTTAGTCACAGTACAAATACTATTTGAACAACGAAACTTTTGGACAAATTTCAACGAATGCGAAAACTATATTTAATCAATTGTTTGATTACTTTTTGTTTTACTTGTACGTCAACGACTTACCAAACGAACTTACTTTAACAAACGATATAAAACCTTTGAATTCACTCAACATTCCTTGTTGACTTTTTATTATATTTTTCTGGGAATTAGTGCTCATGTAGACTGCCTTCATCATGGAAGTAAGCTACCCACGACGAATTAGAATGCCACATTTTGGAACGAACGAGATTTCCTTTGTATAACTAATACACTTTAGTCATACTTACGAAATCTCTTTTTGAATTATTATGTAATCACTAAATAAAAGTATTTTAAAATACTATTACTACAACTTTGATAAGTTGTAGCTTTTGTAACGTTATTATTAATGGCATCTTAATTACTGTTCTGCAATAATCATATGCTCTGATGCATGAATGTCCAATATTGAAGTCAGCACCCCGACTGTACACACTAATGCTTCCGCTAAACATCTGACAACCACAATTACCGATTTTGTGGGTGTGACAGACTTGGTATCAGAGCCATTGGTTATAACGAACTAGAAGTCTTTAGTGACTTAGGAAGTCTTAGAGACCTAGACTATAGCCTTGGCTAGGACACTCATGCATACATTCATTTGCATACGTCTAACTTATCCTACGAAATCTATTGTCACAACGCGCCTAGAGAAATATCTCTGCTTTCATGAACTATTCCTGCGAGGAACTCTCCGAACACGATTACGCTAACAACGACACGTCGGCAAACGAGAACCCGCCGATCGACACTATCACACACTTACTCTATTTGTTCACTATACGGACGTTTCCGCTTGTTGTATGATATAATGTATGGTTGATTTTACCTTGTATTCCTTGAACCATACTACATTCGTTCATTCTTATTTTGATTTCGTGTCAACCTGATCGTATTAAACGGTGATGAAAAGAAGTATGTAGTTAGCATCATATAATGACGCCTGGCCAACGTGGTTATATTATACTAAGTACATATGGGTGTTTCAAAGTCGTAAGATACGTATTGGGGATAACGTTGACTCTTTCTTACTGTTCAATAACTGAATAATGTGAAATGTTGTTCTTCACATTCCTCAAACTGGTATTAATTTCTACTTGTTATTCATTGTAGAACGCGATCATGCCACCAAAGCAACGAACCACTAGAAATAGTCTACGAAACGTCACGCCTCCTAACAACGAGGAAACAACTGAACAAATCATTAACCGACGTGTAGCCGAAGCCATTGCATAATGATGTGCGGAAAGTATAGGCAATTATAATAACAAGTTTAATTAAGGAAATACTAAATAATACTATCACACAATTCAGGCAAGATTAACCCGTTCATGTAATATAGCTTAATAAGTAAGTCCAAATTCGATCACAAGGAACACAGGAAAACGCTATTCTTATTTATAACTAATTATCTATTTATTCTATTTACAAATATTTACAATTATAATACAAGGATCCAATTTACAATAATCTACAAGATAAGGGGGACGTTTTAGTTCCGAACGAACATATTTATATTTATATTTTTGATACAGATTCAAATAGATAAGTTCTAGGAAACAACTTAAGTATACTCAATTGGATAGAAGATTATAACTATTTAAACAATTATTTATTAAACGTATTATATCAACTTATGTCTATTTACTTTGTTGGCTATTATTATTGGTGAATTACTAATGTAGAAAATCACAAAGATTAAGATAATTTTCATATAGAAACACTCCCAAAGATTAAGTAAAGTATTACTATTTATTAAGATCTATCAGCAGTTTATTAATACAATTCCAAGATTAGGTTGAATTACAATGTTACTTAACATTAATAATTGACAATCATTAATAAATTTATAAAACTCACAAGATTAGTAAAGCTTTCTATATAAATCAATTAACTGTTATCAATATCAATATAACACAGACAATTCTTGTATAATAAGCATTCAATAATATAGTTCCAACATAAACATATAATTCATATAATAAATCTAATAAACATACATTTAAATATTTATAATGAAAACCTAATAAACAATTAATTCAAATAAACAATATCCAAAATAACCCAAAAGATTAATAAAGTTACAAGGATAAAGAAACCGAACCAATTAGCAAACCAGCTTTTCCTAGGGTTAAAAACCTTCACACCCTAGCTCCTTTGCCTCCAAAATCGCACCTTAGAGTCGTCCTAAAACCCTAATTTTCGGTTTTAGTATTCTTGAATCGTATATGGTTTAAGCTAAATTTAGCCTCTATTTATAGTTTTACTGGCCGACCTTCCAACTGCCGGTTGGATACTCCAACCGCCGGTTGGAGTTATTTGAATCCGGGTCCAACTCCACATGTCTGCACCGCCTTAAACCTTAAAGCTCAACCGCCGGTTGGTTAATTCAACCGCCGGTTGAATGTTAATTCCAGAATATTCCATTTTCGGGCTTGGGCTTGACTTTTGGACTCTCAATATTCATAACCGGACTTCTTTGTCTTCTTGGCCCACTTCTTTATTTTAACTCTTTTAGTCTTTATTTCTTCAAGATCTTTAATCTTAATTTCTTTAAGTGCTTTAATTCTTCAGTTCTGGTCTCGTTCTTGTTCCTTTTTCTTCATTCTTCAATTAAAATTCATTTCTGCAATTATTAACAAAATAAGTATCTAAAATCATATAAATGCAATAAAATGTATAAAAATATAGGGATAAATTAATATAATATATACTATCTATTTGATGCTTATCAAATATCCCCACACTTAAGTTCTGCTTGTCCTCAAGTAGAAAACTGAATAAAATCTAAAAATAAGCATCAAACTAATATTTAAGAATCAGAATACCAATACTAAAAATCTGTTTCATAAATTAAAACTTTAAACAATTTAATTAACATGGATAACTATAATGTACAAATAAAAATTATTATTATTTGTGCAACATATAGTTCATGAATGATTACTAATATATTTATCCACTTTAAACAATCTATACTAATATTTCTGAATACACCTTTATTGTTAGTTTGTATATTACTTATGATTTCCATATATGATATACCTTTACATTTAATTATACAATTTACTTTTATATTCCAATTAAATATATGAAATACATTTTTAAGAATCAAGACATTGGTGACAGGTCTGCATTTTCATGCAACAGAGCGACATAACTTGATTCAGGTTTAAGCAAAACCAGACTTGGTCAAACCATTTTGGCAACCTCATTAGGTATCTTTTATTTTTAAGACTTTTCAAGTACTTTTGACTTGTTTTTGCTTAATTTTTAAGTATATATTAATAGAGACCAGGTCTATACTTTCGTATAACAGAGGAAACCATCAATATATACCCCCAAATGTACTCACATAAGTAAAAAGATATAAAATTATTGCATAATAAACTTAAAATTTAAGACTTTTATGTCATACATCATATTATGTATCATAAAATAATAAACAAGTTATATTATTAATTTTTTAAAATTCAGAAATCCTCATATAGATTGCCTATTAGTACATAATATCATATAACTATATATTACTTCCTTTATTAAATAGCTTACATTATATATACAAAACAGTTAATCCATATTAATGTCTAAACTTTTAAATACAAAACAAAACTTTTAACAAAAATATTCTAACTAATAAATACTTAGTTATTAACTTATAATTTTAAATTTTCAAAAATTTTAGAACAATAGAAACTTAAATGATTAATTAATGAAATTCTTTTTCTTACGAACCATATCCCCACACTTAAATTATACAATGCCCTCATTGTATAAAAATGATAAACAAAAAAGTGAGTAAGGGAAAGAAAAATAGAACAGAAAAACTCCCCTGACTGAAATTATAAATTTCATCATCGGCTAATAAAAATCTTCTTGGTTGATTCCTTCATCTCTTGAAAAATAATATACAACATCCACACTTTCGTAGTTAATCACGATTGCATTTAGCATATGCAATAAGCCTTTAAACCCCTCGGTATCTCAAGTGGACGAGTTATAGTCTCGTGAGGGTTTCCAGGGAACACACCCACAAAGTTCAAAATTAATAAGATAAACTTATAAAATTTCCAAAAATTCCAAAAGTAATGCATTGTTCTGAAATATTAGTCTGTATTGTATACTATATGCCAACTTAGAAAAGTGGCAATGGTGTTCTAAAAATAATCAGGCAAACAAATTAAACATACCAAATATAAAAATAAAAACTAAAACTAAATGAAAAATACAAATTAAAGATGGTCCAGAAACATATAAACACATGCTACTAATTTCTATTGGCTCATTATATCAAAACTTATTAAACTATTGTTATTCTATCTCTAGTTAGGTACCTACAACTATTGATTTCCTAACTCACTACTAGTAAGATTTTAAAATGTGTCCAACCGCAAGTTGGTTTATAGCAGTTATTAACAATATTTAATTTAATTAGCAATGTTTTCTTAAACCTATCCTAAAACTAAAATTAATGTCTACTAAATATCCATACAATATTTCCAATATTAACACACTAATTCTTTAATAATGTTAAACTTATTTAACAAACTTCATTTACTTCAAATAATTGATTAAAAAGTATTTTCATCAATGTTTCATATCATTATCTAATAATATATTTTATAATAATTATCTTTATAGCAGAAACATATATACAATTCAGATTCTAAAAATCCTAACTATAAAGAACAATTAATTAAAAACAATCACTGGATTAATGTATCCACACCTTAGTTAAGAAAATAATACCAATATTCAAAGAAAAACCATTCATTCATTAAGTTAACAATTAATAATCTAGCATATAACATAGTTAAATTCCTCATATCTATTTCCATTATATTATCAAAATATTTTAACCATTCCTATAAAATAACTCATACTTATCAAACCAACATTATAAACATTTTACGATGTCATAAAAAAAAAACTTATAAAAGTGAGGATAAAATCCAATATGAATCTTAAAATGATTTTTAATGAAGTCATAAAATATGGTTATTCAATTGAAACGTATCATACCTTATATAATATAACCGAGATTAATAATGAAAACATTTAACCACTTAAATAAAACATGAAAATTAGTCCTAAAATAACACATATATTAAAAACTTAATATCCATAAACAAACAAACAACTAAAGTTTAAAAGAAATCGTAACTAATAACAAAATGAAAAACTCCAAATAAAAATAAGAATGTGCGAATATCTTCAAGGTTGATGAACCCATTCTCGAGCTAGTGGTGAAACATAGTAACCATTTGGTAACATAAAGTGTATAGGAACTCTCTGGTCAGGAGGAAAGATTCTTAAAATGTATCTAAACATGGTTTTAGTGATATCAGGCACTTGAGCAGTAGAATCTTAAAAATGTCGATAATGTTCATCAGCTGCTATTTGCAATTCATAGAATTCCCTCATTATTTTCTTTATTGTCTTTGCTACCTGTCATTCCTCATTAATTACCTTATATCCATTTACTTCCTTCACTTCACGCTCTTGATGCTTACGTCTTAACTCATCCACAAAACCATAAAATCCTAAATGTAACATTCCATGCTTTCCAGTCGTAGGATTTCTCACTACCTCTTCAACTTCCCATACTATTCCTTTCGTTAACTCTCTCTGACGCTCAGTAAACAACAATCCCGAAAATCTAAATATATTTATCATTTTTGTATAAATCTGAGATAATCCTAAATGAAATAGATCATTATGACAAAAATGATTCCTTCCTTGAAAAATTGATTTAAGCTCCATAACCACATAGTTTGCCACATTAACTAATGCCACTTCAGATATCCCCTCCGGAACTTTCCTTCTTAGCTCTTCTTGTACGGGATAGTACAAATCATTTATCATTTGATGCGCATAATATTCCACTGTGCAATCTACATAGTAAGTGCTACAATTTTTATAATCTTTTTCTTCCAATAAGCTAATCACTTCCTGCAACTCTTCTATCAAACAAATATCCGCCATTTGCGTTGGATTTCCAGTTGCCCAATCCATTTGATGCTTGTAAGATTCCAATAAACTAATTTGTTTATCAGAATATGGAAACGGATATCTAGTCAATGCTCTGTAGACACTTGAATACAAAATCTTCTGCCCTTCAAAGAAATCTTCCTCTTGAGCTTCTTGCTGATATAGTGTGTCCATTAGTTCAGTCACATACTTATCAAAATAGTTCATCATCCGGGTCTGGTTAGGATTATGCCAATCTTCATATTCTTTTCCAATCTTTTCAATTATGTACTTTTGTTCAGGTGTAAAGTCATAAGTAGATGCTCTGATAACAGCCATAATATGATATGTATCATCTTTCCCAACTTCTAAAAGTTGGATCAATCCACCTCTTGTACTAACTACTGGCACAGGTATCCTTCCTAAACTAGTATCTTCAACCTCAGTGTTAATTCTTAATTCATTTCCTTCTTCTTCAGACATACTATCTAAATTCTCTTCTTCTTCTTCAGATATAGTATCTAGTGTAGGGTTATCAAATTTCCTAAGAGAATGTTCATCAACACAGACATCCTTGCATTCCACAGTTTCATTCAAGATTTCCATTTGCTTATTTTCCATTTCAATAATAGTTAACGAAGTCTGTATACACAAATTATTTAATTTAGAACACATATAGTACAAGTAAAACACATTATACAAATAGAATACATTTACATAATTATACATATTTAATTAAATTTCTTTTACAAAGCTTAATCAATAGATCTCGGTAGCTCCATTGATAGTACACAAAAGCGGAGAAACAGGTCAGCGCTAAGCTTAGTAAAAACCTATTTCTTTTGAGAAGCACCTTACCTCTTATATGATAAATCAATGAGTTAGGGCTTTACTCTCCTTATACCTTTGTTTTTGTCAGTATTCTCAATAGGTGAGCCGATATTTCTTATTGATTTTGCAATGTATCATAAATAAAAATTATACAAGTAAAATAATTAGTTTAAAATAAAGTACACCGCTCCCCCGGTAAAACAAAAGTTCAACCGGTTAAGTGCTCCCCGGCAGCGGCGCCAAAAACTTGATGTGCGGAAAGTATAGGCAATTATAATAACAAGTTTAATTAAGGAAATACTAAATAATACTATCACACAATTCAGGCAAGATTAACCCGTTCATGTAATATAGCTTAATAAGTAAGTCCAAATTCGAACACAAGGAACACAGGAAAACGTTATTCTTATTTATAACTAATTATCTATTTATTCTATTTACAAATATTTACAATTATAATACAAGGATCCAATTTACAATAATCTACAAGATAAGGGGGACGTTTTAGTTCCGAACGAACATATTTATATTTATATTTTTGATACAGATTCTAATAGATAAGTTCTAGGAAACAACTTAAGTATACTCAATTGGATAGAAGATTATAACTATTTAAACAATTATTTATTAAACGTATTATATCAACTTATGTCTATTTGCTTTGTTGGCTATTATTATTGGTGAATTACTAATGTAGAAAATCACAAAGATTAAGATAATTTTTATATAGAAACACTCCCAAAGATTAAGTAAAGTATTACTATTTATTAAGATCTATTAGCAGTTTATTAATACAATTCCAAGATTAGGTTGAATTACAATGTTACTTAACATTAATAATTGACAATCATTAATTAATTTATAAAACTCACAAGATTAGTAAAGCTTTCTATATAAATCAATTAACTGTTATCAATATCAATATAACACAGACAATTCTTGTATAATAAGCATTCAATAATATAGTTCCAACATAAACATATAATTCATATAATAAATCTAATAAACATACATTTAAATATTTATAATGAAAACCTAATAAATAATTAATTCAAATAAACAATATCCAAAATAACCCAAAAGATTAATAAAGTTACAAGGATAAAGAAACCGAACCAATTAGCAAACCAACTTTTCTTAGGGTTAAAAACCTTCAAACCCTAGCTCCTTTGCCTCCAAAATCGCACCTTAAAGTCGTCCTAAAACACTAATTTTCGGTTTTTGTATTCTTGAATCGTATATGGTTTAAGCTAAATTGAGCCTCTATTTATAGTTTTACTGGCCGACTTTCAAACCGCCGGTTGGATACTCCAACCGCCGGTTGGAGTTATTTGAATCCGGGTCCAACTCCACATGTCTGCACCGCCTTAAACCCTAAAGCTCAATCGCCGGTTGGTTAATTCAACCGCCGGTTGAATGTTAATTCCAGAATATTCCATTTTCGGGCTTGGGCTTGACTTTTGGACTCTCAATCTTCATAACCGGACTTCCTTGTCTTCTTGGCCCAATTCTTTATTTTAACTCTTTTAGTCTTTATTTCTTCAAGGTCTTTAATCTTAATTTCTTTAAGTGCTTTAATTCTTCAGTTCTGGTCTCGTTCTTGTTCCTTTTTCTTCATTCTTCAATTAAAATACATTTCTGCAATTATTAATAAAATAAGTATCTAAAATCATATAAATGCAATAAAATGTATAAAAATATAGGGATAAATTAATATAATATATACTATCTATTTGATGCTTATCACATAATATGAGGCAAGTCGCGTTCGCGATGATGCGGTAAATTGCAGCGGGACGGGAGTAAGGACACCTGTGAATGGAGAACCTGTGAGTACCCAACGTGGGTGTTCATACAAAACCTTTCTATCATGTAAACCAAGTACCTTTCACGGAACCGAGAGCGCTGTTGGTATTGTCCACTGGATCGAAAAGATGGAGTCAGTTCTGGACATCAGCGACTGTTCACCCGATTGTATGGTGAAGTATGTTACTTACACGTTAGCCGAAAAAGCATTGACCTGGTGGAATGCTCAAGTCCAAACCCTTGGACGACCAACCGCCTACTCCATCTCATGGGAAGATTTGAAGTCCATGATAATGGATGAGTTCTGTCCCCGCAGCGAGCTGCAAAAAATCAAGATCAAACTGTGGAACATCACGATGATTGGTTATGATGTCACGGGTTGTACTACTAGATTTCAAAAACTAGCCCATCCAGTACCGCACATGGTGACGCCAGAATTCAAACGCATTGAGAGGTACACCTGGGGATTGGCACCCCAAATAAGAAGTTTGGTAACTTCATCCCGTCCTACCACTTTTAAGAGCGCTATTGAGTTAGCTCAACGCTTGACTGACGAGGCAGTGAGAATGGGATCACTGACAAAGAAAATTGATTCGGGAATAAGTAAACCGAACAACACTGAGGGCAGAAGTTCTTGAGCCGAGAAATGAAAATGGACAATGGAGGAAATGACCGACATGATCTACAGAACGAAAAGCGTTTGGGAGACCCTACGGCATACACTGCCACCACAGCTGAACTGAGAGCCTATTTAGGAAACAAACCCCGGTTTAGGAAATGTGAAAGGCACCATGATGTAGCGTAAAAAGTCACGTTTTTACCTACATTATTGACCCCATATTTAGGCCTTTTATAACAAAAACATTCTTAAAACATCATTATTTATCATATTTTGTTATAAAGGTGAAAACTTGACGGACTTTCCAAAACTATACGAAAAGGGCTGAAAATACACTGAAATGGGCACCAAAT
The DNA here is from genome assembly GCA_949592205.1 of Helichrysum umbraculigerum. Taxonomy (NCBI): domain Eukaryota; kingdom Viridiplantae; phylum Streptophyta; class Magnoliopsida; order Asterales; family Asteraceae; genus Helichrysum; species Helichrysum umbraculigerum. Next base: position 66,691,603 of record CATIUR010000001.1, on the reverse strand, counting down.
TGAGCCAATCCCTAAATCTACTGTAAACTCCATACCAAGACCTCACATTTATCTTATTTTGAAGCTATGGAGATTACGAGAACGTGGATATAAGGATTGCTCAAAACGGATCAAGGACGAAAAAGTTATGCAAGTTACAGCGCAGCCGAAAGCTACAAAACGTATTCTGGACATGCATGGGCCCCACACATCCAATTTCTACCAAATTGGCATCATTAGAAGCGTAACGGAATTACGAAGCCGTAGGCGAAAGAATCAAGTCAAACGGACGCAAAACGGAGAAGATACGGCCTTCCGAAGATGCGAGAAAAGTCAGAAAAATCACACGGCCTAGCACACGGCCACCCCAGGGCCGTACACGGCCTATACAGGGCCGTACACGGCCTGTACAGAGCCGTACACGGCCTGTATAGGGCCGTACATGGCTTGGTTTGGTCACACACGGCCTCCGTCTTGCTTCGTTTGCTTGTACGTATGCTTGTGTGCTTGTACTCTTGGATCCATGGCTTGCCTATAAATAGTGACCTCTCCATCCTCATTTCACACACCAATTCTTTCATAGAATTTTCACTTTCTCTCTCACACACACTCTCTCTCTCTACTTTCTCTCTCTAGCACTACTCTTAGGAGTTAGAGGAGAAATAGAAAGAGCAGCTAGTTAGCGTAGCGGTAGTTGTAGCGTCTGTACGGAGTCACTCCGAGACTTTGGTCACGAAGATTTATCTGTAATAAATATTCAGGTTATATTTATATCTCTTTTCTTTATTTCGTAAATATGATTTGCTTATATTATGTTTGCGTTGTATTGATTGCTAGAGATGCCATGCTAGGCTAGACAAATCTGTGTTTGCTATGATAATGGTTATGTTTAAGTAGTTATGATTTAATATGCAATTGGGATGTCACCATTATGAAACAACGGAGGTAACGTTATACGGCTTTCATTTGTATAGCGCCGGAACCATCACGAATGTGTGTAGTACGGAACGTGGAAGCTATGAAAGTTGTGGGCACAATCCGTTGTGGAAATAATGATTCGCAATTGTAACATGCTGTTGCTCTGTCTGTGTGAATATTAAACTGTATCTGAATTTATGAATTGAATCTCAATTGTTTACCTATCCAACTTATGCTGTGGTTAGAAACTTCCTGCTAAAACCTGGCCAGTTATTAGTGGTACGTACTCTACCTATTCTATGTATGATGAAGCATTTGAACTCGACATGGCTGTATTCTCTAGATTGAAACTACATCATAAGAGATACGGAGCATAGGATTAGAGATAGGTTAGATTCAAGTTTTTATATTGAATATCTTTGAGAGACCTTTCGGGATATTTATGATCCAATTATCTGGTTATGTGATACAGTATGAAATAGGAATAGTTATCTGTGTGCCTTTCTATTGCATGTTCTTGTTTGATTGTTGCCTTAGGAATGCTGCATGCTAGAACTGTACCTCTGATTACTATATGTAACTGCATGATTAGGGTTTTCAGATATAAGTTGATGTTTATACAGTAGAGTGATGTGCATGTAATAGTTAAGGTGATTTATATGATTGATGATGAACAATTCAATAAACCGTTAGACAAGTTAATCCAACCTATTCCGTAGGGTAACTCCTGTTCACTTTATTGTTTATTCAACAATTCGTGCCATGATACCGACACACATTTGTCAGAGATTGGGGAATAGGATTAGAGAATAACTGTTGATTGAATTGATCAGTACATTTGGGAGAACTTCCGGTGTATCTGACACTATATAATTGCTATCCATGTGACATACTATTTATCTGATTGTAGAGACCTTTACGTTAGATATTTAATAGGATCGTAATTATACATCATTAATAATATAGGGTATCCAATGAGCAAACTGGTAATTTGAATCAATGCTAAGGAAAAACCATAAAACGGCACAGTACTTCGTATAACGTTTAAATACGCGGGATAAGCTAAGGAACTGCCGTAGGTATAATACTTCGTGTTAATTTAAGTTCCGGTTACTCAACGGATTAATCATCATAACTAGTGGCTTTAACACCCATAACTACTATCCAAAGCATATACCAGCATCATAGTAAACACTCTCGTATCCATTGTTCTCTGAGCCTCCGTACAAACATCTTTTCCTTTTCTGCATTTATTTTTCCGTAGATTAGTTATAAAACCAAATCAAACCAACTCTTATTTTAAACCCTAGCTAGATTACAAAAGATAATTAGAACGCCTAAGATCCCATGCCCGTTGTAGTGTAAGAACGACACCTGAGTCAACATACCGCTTACTACCCTAGTAACCTAATTAGGGCTGAAAGTAGTATTAGCTTAGGATATCCCCAGCTCTATAAATTTAAAACACCCCACTGTTGTGCCCGCTTCGATAACGACCGTTTCGGGCGTAACAGGTTTTTGGCGCCGCTGCCGGGGACTACAACGACCGATTTTAGGTATTTTAGTTATCTTAGTTATTTAGCGATCCTTTCGGAAGATCAATATCATCCGTAAGTTACTTTTCCTGTCTTTAGATTAGATTTCCTTTTCCGTTCTTAGAATAGTTTAAACCCATCCTTTCCAAAACTCTACTTTCTACCAACAAGTTATGACGAATCGTATCACTCTCGCCTCATCAATCAAGCCACTGCTAGAGGAACGAGGAGGACCAATCGTATCATCTGCTGACGAAAACCTTGAAATTAAGCCACATTTCATCAAAATGATTAAATCTCAGTGCCAATTTCATGGTCTTCCGGTTGAAAATCCAAACTCTCATCTTAACAAGTTCATCAACCTTTCTGACTCCTTCGAACAAACGGGATCCAGTAATGAAGTTACCCGACTTCACCTGTTTCCCTATTCTTTAGCTTCTCGAGCACAAATATGGTTTTATGAACTCGAACCTAATTCGATTCATACATGGGAGGAGATGGCTACCAAATTCATGGCTAAATATTTCCCTCCATCCCTACAAACCAAGCTTAAGAATGAAATCACTAACTTTCTCCAAAAGGATAATGAATCATTAAGCTCTGCTTGGGAACGCTTTAAGAATTTGCTCGGAAGATGTCCGAATCATCAGTTTGCTGAAACGAATTTGGTCTGCACATTCTACAATAGTTTGAATCCTCATCATCAACAAACCCTCGATGCTGCTTCATCCGGAAATTTCATGCTACATACTTCAGACGAAGCGTGGAGGTTGATCGAGACGATGACGATGCATCAACATGACTTGGAGAAAGATGAATCAACTTCGGAGGAAAGGAGTACTTCTAATGCCTTGGACACTTTGAAAGCTCAAATTGAATCAATCTCTAAAGTTGTCAAGGACATGCAAGAACCTTCTGCACCCAAACACGAGAAGAAACCTCAAAAGCTATTCTCACGCCAAAGGTTCAAAGAAGACATTCTTGCCACTACTGGAGAAACCTCTGATCAAGCACATCATTCAAAATCTTTCATTCAGAGGCCAACCAGTAGACCTTCTTCTCAATCGTTAGTTCTTTCTTCACCCTCTACTTCATCTCATTTGACTTCTTGTCTAAACACCGAAATTTTCAATAACTTCATGGTTAATCAAAATAATATTAATAAACAAATTGTTGATTTTCAAAACCAAATTGATAGTTTGCTTAGAATTTCAAACGATTTAGTTAAAAACATGGAGGATAATGTAAAAAGGTTGTTTTTAAAAGTTGATGAGAAGCAAAGGGAAGAAGCGATTAGCAAAGCTATTCATCATTCATCTTATGATTATGATGATATCCTTGTTGTCACTAGAGGAGGAAAAGAGACTAAGAATGAGAAATCGATAGATATTCCGACAAACGAACCTTCTATTTCTTCACCTCTCACGAACTCAGTACCAGTTAAAACACCTGTTACTTCTCCTGAGCCAGCACCTTCTAAAGCCCCAGAAGTTATTATTCCTACACGTATACCTTTCCCTGGTAGGCTTAAGAAAGAGAAACAAGAAGCTCAGTTTGGAAAATATCTAGAGATGTTTAAAAGCTTACACTTAAATGTCAAACTTTTAGATGCTTTAGTTGAGATGCCTAGTTGTGCCAAATTCTTTAAAGAACTCTTGTCAAATAAAGAAAAACTTAGACAAATAGTTAACTTTCCTTTAGATGCAGAGTGCTCTTTGATCATGCAACAAGGACTACCCCCAAAGCTAGGAGATACTGGCCATTTCACTATACCTTGTTATCTACAGGATGTTCAAATAAGTAACGCCTTAGCCAACTTAGGAGCTAGTGTAAACCTTATGCCGTATTCCCTCTATAGGAAATTAGGATTAAGCGAACTTTTACCAACTCGTATGACCATCCAATTAGCCGATAGATCAGTTAAACTCCCTCGTGGAATTGCTGAAGATATTATGGTACGTGTTGATAAATTCGTCTTTCCTGTGGATTTTGTTGTCATGGACATTGAGGAAGATACCGAAGTTCCACTCATCCTTGGCAGACCTTTCCTAAACACTGCCAAGGCCGTCATTGACGTAAATGAAAAATCTTTAAAACTTCGAGTCGGAACTGAGGAGGTCACCTTCAACGTTGACAAGCTAATGAAACAACCTATGGGAGAAGACCTTGGTCTTGTAGATTTTATGCAGGAAATAATTGAAGAACACCTGGAAAAGATCCTCGCAGTAAGCAGCAATAACTCTCTTCCAAACACAGTCATCACTACCAGAAGACTTTGCCAAGAAGATGGAGGTCTATGCTCAGCTATCTCAGATTCACCAACTGCATCTAAGGAAGTACTATTTCCTTTAAAGAAATCCAGCAATCAGCTTAACAGTTCTATCACAGCTGCTCCGCTTGGATCTGGCACACCTGTCACTCTCTTAAGAAGGAACCCTACTCCTGAAGTACCTGATTCATCTCTCACAAAAAACCAAATTCTGAAGACTCTCGAAGAGATGGAGTCAATGCTTAAACCACCTTATCTACAATCAGAAAGATCAAATCCAGAGATCACATTCAGCACATCTTCTTCTGCTCAATTCCAGAGATTTGCATTCACGGAAAACAACGATACCATAATCACTGAAGACAATGCAATCTCCCACTCTTCAAAAGCAAAATACGAGCTAAGAAAAGATGAGCTCTCCGATAAACCAGAATGGGTTGAAATAGCATCAGCCGACAGTCCAGAGATCCCTGCAGAAGATTCAGAATTTCAAACGAAGTTCGACGAGCTTAAAAGAGATGAAATTGCAAGGATGAAACCTTCCATAGAAGAACCACCAGAATTGGAGCTAAAGGAACTACCCTCACACCTTGAATATGCTTTTCTCGAAGGAACTTCACACTTACCAGTTATCATATCAAAAGACCTGAAGCCGGAAGAGAAAGCAAAACTTATTGAAGTTTTGAAGTCACATAAGAAAGCGATTGCTTGGAAGATTTCTGACATACAAGGGATCAGTCCGAACTATTGCACTCACAAGATCTTAATGGAAAACGACTTCAGACCATCAGTACAAAGGCAGAGGAGAGTCAACCCGAAGATTCAAGAAGTGGTTAAGAAGGAAGTTATCAAACTCTTGGACGCTGGCCTGATTTACCCTATTTCAGATTCCCCTTGGGTCAGCCCAGTTCAAGTTGTCCCAAAGAAAGGAGGAATGACGGTTATCGCTAACGAAAACAATGAATTAATTCCAACATGAGCCGTCACCGGTTGGAGGGTGTGTATTGACTACCGAAAACTAAATGAAGCCACTCGCAAAGATCACTTCCCTCTACCGTTCATTGATCAGATGCTGGAAAGATTATCAGGAAATGAATTCTACTGTTTTCTTGATGGATTCTCCGGTTATTTTCAGATTCCTCTCGATCCAAAGGACCAAGAAAAGACAACATTCACATGTCCATATGGAACTTTCGCTTACCGACGTATGCCGTTTGGCTTATGTAATGCACCTGCTACATTTCAGCGATGCATGGTGGCAATTTTCCATGACATGATCGAACAATGCATGGAGGTATTCATGGACGACTTCTCAGTCTTTGGAGATTCCTTCTCTACTTGTCTTTCCAACTTGGATAGGATGCTTGCCCGATGTGAAGAATCAAACCTCGTTCTGAATTGGGAAAAATGTCATTTCATGGTAAAAGAAGGAATAGTTTTAGGGCACCGCATATCAAAAGCCGGAATTGAAGTTGACAAAGCTAAGGTTGAAACTATCTCAAAACTTCCTCCACCTACTTCTGTTAAAGCCATCCGAAGTTTTCTAGGTCACGCCGGATTCTACCATCGCTTCATCAAGGATTTCTCCAAGATCTCTCGACCTATGACTCATCTTCTTGAAAAAGATACTCCGTTTTCCTTTACAGATGAATGTCTCCAAGCTTTCAACCATTTGAAAGATCAGCTTGTACATGCACCGATAATGATTGCCCCAGATTGGAGCCTTCCATTTGAGATCATGTGCGATGCCAGTGATTTCGCGGTTGGAGCTGTATTGGGACAGAGGAAGGATAAGCACTTTCAACCAATATACTATGCCAGCAAAACGCTCACAGACGCCCAAGAAAATTACACAACCACAGAAAAGGAGCTGCTTGCGGTAGTATTTGCTTTTGATAAATTTCGTTCCTACCTTATGTTGTCCAAAACTATTGTCTACACAGATCATTCAGCCTTGAAGTATCTTTTCAAAAAGCAAGATGCAAAGCCTAGACTGCTAAGATGGATTTTACTCCTGCAAGAGTTCGATATCGAGATCAAAGATAAGAAAGGAGCAGAAAACGTTGCGGCAGATCATCTAAGCCGATTAGAAAATCCTACACTACAGCAGCTTAATGAAAAGGATATTCAAGACCAGTTTCCTGAAGAACAACTCATGCACATCGGCAAATACCATCAAGGATCCACATCCAAAGATCCTTGGTATGCTGATCATGCTAATTTCCTGGTAGGAAATATAATACCCAAAGGAATGCCGACATCTCAGAGACGAAGATTCTTCCGCGACATAAAAAATTACTATTGGGATGATCCTTTCCTCTTTAAGGTTTGCCGTGATCAGATCATTAGAAGATGCGTCGATGGGAAGGAAGCAGAACAAATCCTTCGACAAAGCCACCATGGACCTACTGGAGGACATCACGCAGTTAACTTAACAGCACGAAAGGTGTATGATTCTGGCTTTTACTGGCCAACCATCTATCGAGATACTTATGACCTGGTGAAACGCTGCGACATTTGCCAAAGACAAGGCAATGTATCAGCAAGGAACGAAATGCCACTCACTAATATCCAGGCTTGTGAAATCTTTGATATATGGGGGTTAGATTTTATGGGACCTTTCCCTAAGTCTAATGGAAAAGAGTACATCCTAGTTGCTGTCGATTATGTCTCCAGGTGGGCCGAAGCACAAGCTTTCCCGACAAATGATGCCAGAGTAGTGACAAAGTTTCTCAAACAACTATTATGTCGATTCGGAACTCCAAGAGCTATCATAAGTGATCGTGGCACTCACTTCTGCAACACTCAATTCATGAAGGTTATGCAGCAGTATGGCGTCACTCACAAGATGTCCACTGCCTATCATCCACAAACAAATGGACAAGCTGAGATCACGAACAGAGCTTTAAAGAGAATCTTGGAGCGAACAGTCGGAAATCATGGGGATAAGTGGGCTGACAAATTAGACGATGCGTTGTGGGCATTCAGAACTGCTTACAAAACACCTTTAGGTACCACACCATATCGTCTAGTTTATGGCAAGGCATGTCACCTACCAGTGGAGTTGGAATACAAGGCATACTGGGCGCTGAAGAACTGCAATCTGGACACTTCTATCATAGGTTCCCATCGGAGAATGCAACTAAATGAATTGGCCGAATTAAGAAATCAAGCATATGAAAGCTCCCTGAACTACAAAGACAGAACCAAGAGAATTCATGATTCCAAGCTTAAACTCTCAAGGTTCAAACCAGGAGATAAAGTGCTTCTCTTCAATTCGCGCTTCAAAAAGTTCTCTGGAAAATTCAAGATCAGGTGGACCGGACCATTCATAATCTCAAAGGTATTCCCTTATGGTGCAGTCGAACTCGAATCACCGGAAGGTAATTTTAAGGTAAATGGTCATCGGTTAAAGCATTACATCGAAGACTTCCCCATTCGTGAGGATGTCTTTATCTTCGAACCACCCTGTGTCAGTCAGAAAGGTACAAGAGTCGAGCTAAAAGACTCTTTAAACAAAGCGCTCTTGGGAGGCACCCCAAGCTTATCTTACTTTTCCTGTCCTTTTTATTTCTTAGTTTATTTTTAATCCAGTATTGTTATCACTGATCTAATATATATGCAGGCTTGCAACTTATCAGACAATCAAATAGATTTATCTGAGATAAGTTTTATTTACACAAGTGTAAGAAAAGTTCAGATGGCATTCCATCTGTCCTTTCTGCATTTGTTCACTTTCTATTTAGCATTACCTGTTTTATGTTTATTTCAGGATGGACGCTCGGATCGAGACTGAGGATCATGTTGCTGCGAGGCAACCTAGACAGAGGAGACGACACAGACCCAGGCAGAGGAGACACAGGAGAGCTTTACCTGCTATCCCTGAGGAGGGACTTGTAGATGTTCAGCTAGAGCATGAGGAGGAGGCCACATCACCTGCAGCCCAGCCTGTGCCACCACAGACTACTCCAGCGATCAGACAGCCACCTACTCTTGAGTATGGCATTACCCTGTATGATCCCGCTGCTACGTGGGCCTTATTCCAGACCTTCACTGCACATCATCAGATCCTTTCAGCACTGTGTGAGGTAGCCGGATTGCCGAGACCTGCGGGACCACCTTTCAGGTTGGGACCAGACCCAGGACCATCTCGACCACCCTGGTCTTTCTTCCCTGCTGCTGGATCTTTTGTTGGACCTGCTGCTGAACCATCTACTGGACACCCTATTGCTCCTGCTGCTGAGCCTGCTGCCTCTGGGACCTCTGCATCTATGGATCCAGTTCTTCGTGAGCAGCTATATGCCATGCTTGATGTTTCGAGCCCAGCTCCTGCACCAGTCTATGACAGGACTGCAGAGGATGAGTTTGACCCAGATAGCGATGACTTGCTAGATGACTATTATTAGTTTACTTTTTACTTTAGTTTATTTTATTTCGTGTTATTACTCTGTACTTATGTTTTGACTACTGAGACGTGATACTCTGATGAGGTTGTGATTACTGCAGAACTAGCTTCGTATGGAATGGCTGAGCCTAAAACTTCTGAAATCATTTGCACCACTTCTGCACGAACCTGGTCCAACTCCAGTAGCCACTATTTATAGGGAAGTTCCTTTTCAGTATTTTCATTATAAATATTTTGCCATGACCCCTATTTCAAACTCTAAGTGTGGGATTAGCAACCCCATTCTTAGAGAATACTTGAAACTAAAAATTGTTCAATAAAATCATTAAAACCCTAAGTGTGGGATTCTCCCTACTTAGTGAAAAAAAACATTGAGGACAATGTTTACTTTTAAGTGTGGGATAGCGATATACCCGACTTCATATAATAAGCTTAAATTTTTTCAAAAATGTCCTCGAATTTTTCAACTTGTTCTCGCATGAAGCCAATATGTCATTACTTACCCTAAACTTTCAAAACCATTTTGAGTCAACAATATATGTAAGGCTACAAAATTTTCAAATAAACTCAAAGGTTAAGCAGAAAGAGGTAGAATCACGTCAGATTCCAACTTTTTCTTAATGAAAGTCTAAGAGGGGCATCACATGGCTGGGCACATACAACCCAATAAACTTGCGGTGAGGTATCTTGAGCCTAATAGCATTCATTTTTAATGCTTCACTTTTCGTTTCTTGTGTGTGACCGGTGCATGCGTTCTGAATTAGAACTTGATCCTGACATGCGTTTCGAGACCATATTGACAGGTGCCATACGTGGCATAGGTGCAATTAAATGACCTGGACATTTTTAGGAATAGCCCCCTTTTTCTCATATCTTTTCAAGCTAACCCTTTTCCGACACTTTAGTGTTGAAGATCCCCTAGAAAAACCCTGTTGAGCCTAAGCCTTTTCGTTTCTTTCAAAACCCTAAAAAACCCACATTTCCACTAACCACCAAAACGTCTTGATAAAAGAAATTTCTGAGGAAGTAAGAAACAGCTATTTGGATGTCCTTACCCACTCGAGCAATTGCCCCCTCAAGTCATAAATTCCTGGTGACGAACTTCAAAAGAAGATGTTGGAACATAGATTGTGACAACAGATCTAGCTTGAAATAGGACTGGTGTAATTATTATTATGTTTGTATATTGGTTTAGATTTGTAAATAAATATTTGTTTTGTTAGTAATATTCGTTAAACATATTATGGTGTTAAGTTGGACGAATGTTAAATACGAAATAAATACATTATGTGCGAGTCGAGTTCACAGGTCGCGAACTTTGCGAGCCGAGATGAGAACTGAATTCGTGGAAGTCAGTAGCGAGTCGAGCTTGGTAATGGGCTTGGGCTGCAAGGCGAGTTGGGCTGAACTCGCTGGCCCATGCGAGCCGAGTCGAGACAAAATATAAAAGGTTGTTTCAATCGTGAAAAACCAAAAACATCTTTAACACTTTTAACATACTATTCTGATCTGCGATTCCAGAAAAACCAGAGAAAACATAACCTACGGCTAGACTTTGACGATTCATCGTTTAAAGTTAAGCTTTATTAAAACGCAATACGAACATATTCGTTGTTAGTAAGATAACACCGTATTGAGGGATTCCGCACCTTAATACTACAGATAACGAAGTTATCGATCCTAAAACTAGGGGACTTACATCTGGTATCAGAGCTTTCGGGCTAAATACGAGTGTGTTCATAAGTTTAAGTGATATTGCGTTTTTGATTCGGGTCGTTTTTACGTGCATACTTGCAATACTAACGATCAAAATCATTCTCTGGAAGTTTTAGGGTTAGTTTACAGTCGAAATTCTCTGTTTCGTTCGTAAAAATACCTTAAATTTTCGTTTTTCAGGTTTAACAGCCGTTTTGCGAGTCGAGATTAGGGTTCCAGCGTCGCCTGCGAACCGAGTTGAACTAGCGAGTCGAACTGAGGCTTGCGAGTCGAACCGAGATCCTTCGCGAATCGACATCACTTGCGAATCGACATCTTTTAGCAATCCGAACTGAGGCTTGCGAATCGACGAATTCTGCGAGTCGAGCTGAGATTGCGAGTTGAGCTGAGTCTTGCGAGTTGAGTTTTCTGAATTCGCTGAAACAGTTTAATTTTACATTTTTAAGATGTCTGACTTAAGTAGAATGATCGAAATGGACCACGAGGTGGGAAAGTCAAACGTTCCACCTAAGTTGTTAAGAATCGAGGATTACTACAATTGGAAGGACAGATTCGAATCTTACTGTAGATTCCATGACCTGTCTATCTGGATGTGTATCAAGAGTGGATACACCCCACCTACTCAAACTGTTCAAAATGCTACTGTAGTTCTTACCTATGCGAACATGAGTGATCAAGAGAAGGAAGCTTACAGAAATGAGAATAAATCACATTCATGCATAAAGATGTGTCTTCCTAAAGAGATTGCTCATCAACTCAAGTCTTTTCATACTGCTAGAACGCTCTGGGAAGCTCTAGAGAAAAGAGGTGAGGGAAGTCCACAGGTGAGAGCTGGCAAGAGGAGTCTTCTTAAAAAGCAGTTTACTATGTTTAAAGCTTTAAAAGGAGAAGATCTTGATGCATATGTCACACGATTCTACCATCTGCTAAGTGAATTAGAATACCATGAAATTGTTGAAGAAGAAGTATCCAAAACCGACAAGTTTCTTGAGGGTTTGCCTTCTAAATGGGAAATGTATGGCGTTATGATTAAGGATAACGAAACTAGGTATTCTACTATGACCTTAGAGCAAGTCATTGACAAGCTGAAAGGTTATGATTTCTCCAAGAAGTCAAGAGATAGTGATTCTGATCAGGTTCAGAACCCTGGGTTGTATCATGGAAAGTCAAGTCTTTCGACTGCGTCATCTAGTTCGACCACTGCACTGTTAGTTGGTGATACTAATGAAAATGGAGAACTGATTTCTGAAGATCTGTGCTTTATTTCTTCCTCTGGTGATGAGACAAAGGGAAAGAATTCTGAGAAGTCACCTCAAGAGCATCAGAAGATGCCGATGAGTGTGAAATCTGCTGAACAACAATTGTCTGTTCTTGCTTCCTTTGTGGCATCATATGAAAACTATATAGAGGGAAAGATCAATGATCCTATTCTGTTTGATGAGGATTATGAGCAGATAGATTCTGATTATCTTGAGGAATTGGAGCTTCAAGATCAACTTGCGTTGATTTCTAGAAAGGTGAAGAATTTCCTCAAGAGAACTGGTAGAAAGGTGTTGGGCAATAGATCAGGGTTTGATAAAACCAAGGTCAGATGCTTTAACTGTCAGGGTATTGGTCATTTTGCTAGAGAATGCCAAAGACCTAAAGTAGAAGCACAAGGAAAACAAGGTTCGGGAAGTACTCTTGCTTCCAAAGCCTTAGCGGTGAAGCAGTTGGATGGCTCTTATGATTGGCAAGCTCAATCTGAGGAAGCCTTGATGGCCGAGATCGAAGAAACAACTGCTGGATCAGTTTCCTACATGCCAACTGATTTGGAACAGAGAGTAGAGGTGCCTAAGTCTGAAGTGAAGGCAAGTGTTGATGACGTGCTATATATGGATTCAGCTCCAGATATGAGTCCTGATGAATTAGTGGCACGTATGGCTGAATTACAAACTGACAAGAAGAAGGTATGTTTAGATATTCTTAATCTTGCTGATGTTTGTTACTTAGTTACTGATTTACAATCTCAGAATAGTGTCTTAACTGTGTCAAATAGCAATTTGTCATCACAATTAAATATGGATAAGGAATCCTATAAGGCTGTTAGATCTGAACTTGATCAAGCTATTATGGATATTCGTAGATTAAGTGATGATAAAAAGGTCTTAAAAGATAAAATTAAGTCTGATGCGTCGGATAGAACAAAACTTAGAGATACCATAAGTGAAAAATCTGTTGTCATAGATGGTCTCTATATGAATATTAAAGACTTAAATGAGACGATTGCTAGTAAGGATCAGGAAATAGTGAACCTTAACTTAAGGTTAATTGAGCAAAACCGTAAACTTGAGAACTATAGGACATCTCAAATGGATAAAATGTTAGATGCTCAACGTAGTGTAAAGGAAAAGACTGGGTTAGGTTACAATGATGTATCCCCGCCTTTTAATGCCAATTACACTCCTATTCCTGAAGATTCTGAGATGACTGAAGTTAGTCCTGAGATTTCAGTAGCTGATAAACCTGAACAGTCAGAGGCACAGAAGGATGTTATTAAGAACATATCATTAGATAATAGCAAGGCTTCTCAGTTCACTAAAATACAATTTGTATCGGGTGGAGTGATTAACGATGCTAAGACTGATGATAAAGTTAATAAGGAACAGCTTAAACCTTTAGTGCCTAAGACTCCGGATGAGAAAGCAAAAGTGAGTAAATCGCGCAAGCAGATGTCATGTTTCAAGTGTCATCAAAAGGGACACGTGGCTTCGTGTTGTCCTAACAAAAAGCCTGAAACACCACATAAGCTTGTGATGGATGAAAAGACACAGACCGACTCTAGTATGACTGTAGATGGGTTAGATGCCAAACCTAATGTAACATCCTCGAAATGGACCTAGTTGTTTTGTATTATTTCATGATTTAAATTAGTATTTAAATGTGTTTGGAAATAATATTGTCGGAATTAGTTGAAATAATTGGAATAGGAGTCGAATATTCCAATGTGATAAGTGAATTATTAATTGTTGTAAATTAATATAGCTGACGGTGCAATAAAATGTTTGGACTCGCAAATGGTTTTCGGGTTCCAGACAATAGATTGAGATGGGGTATTAAATTATACCCGTATATTAAAGGCGGTTTAGGTTGGGCCGACCTATATATTACTTTCCATTTAAGGAAAGTTTAATTTCTTTTTCATTTCCTTTCTTTAATTCCTTTGAAAAACCCCAAGAATCCAAATCAAAAACTTGAAACCAAAAGGTTGAAGCTGTGATTGATTCAAGTTCATTGTTATCAATTCTCAATTCAGTGTTCTTCAATTATGAAGTAAGTTTGATTTTAATCCATTTGATTGAAATTGGGTTAATTGATGAATTGTGAGAATTGGATGTTTTAAACTAGTTATAAGTATTATATGATGATTAGGTGAAGTTATTAGTGGTATATAACTATTAGAAATCGAGTTTTGGGTGTTTTGGTGATTTGGTTTCGGACCTGGGTTTTGAACAGTTGCAGGTCGGCTGGAACGAAGGTGGAATCCGGCGGATTCAATTGAATCCGGCGGATTCAGATAAATTAGGGAATCCGGTCGGATTCAAAGGAATCCGGCGGATTCAAATGCTAAGAACCCGATCCTATGTTTTGCAAATTTCAAAAGTGCATAAGTGTTTAATAGCACTTTAGAGACCTCTTTTTTTGTAACAAAATTTCATTAACACGGATTGAGCTGAAATTCGCATGTCCACTCGAAAACGACCCAATGATCAAAGCTATATACTATAGCCTAGTCAGTTTTTGGCCATTCGGGGTCGTTTAGGGGTCGAGAATGGCATTTTACTGTTTTTGAATCTTATTTCGGGACTTTTGATTATGTTCCGAATTGGACCTTTGTTTGCTGTGATCGTAGGGATCACCTGATACATGTAATTATGTTATGATTGTGTAACGATATTAATTACCTGTGTGTTATCAGTTGAGACAAGTTATTAACTTATTGTTTATTGATTGTATTCTCAGATGTGGAGAAGGCTCAGTAATATTAGACTTCTGAGCTTGCGCCTGAGGTAGTCGGTGAGTGGATCTGTAACCTCAGTGTGATTTAGTTGTAATGATTTGATTTACAACAAGTAATTTATAGTATTACTTTGATATGATACATCTGTAGAGATATCTTGCCATGATAGTTTAATTAGTTACTTGGCTGATTGTGCTAGTATGTAAGATTTTGAGGTCAACTTGATTTGATGGTTAGACTTGTTGTTGTTGTAGACGACAGGAGATCTCGGAAACTTGAAATGTTAGTTTAGAGATCTAGGTCGTGTGTGATTGACAACAAGTTATCGGTAGTTCTGTATGGGCCAATACAGATGATTGATAAGAGTTCCTTGAGTACCAAACCGGTATTAGGGTGTCTCAGGGACCACCGATCCTCATGATGTTGCGTGTATGACATTGATTGGATGTTGAGTGATTGATTGATTTTCTGTTTATTGTTATTTGATGTAAACAGATTGTTATGCTAGGTTGGACTGTTGCTTATAGTTTCATTCACTTAGCTTTATGCTAACCCCACCACAGTTCTTCCTGCAGGTTAAAATAGATGGGACATATTGGGCAGGAGGTTGTTGGACTGGATGGAATGTTTGACAGGCTTTTACTCTGATGTAAATTTTATAACTGTAAAAGTGTTTTGAAGCATTAACACCCAGTTGTTGAAATGTCATGTGATTGGCTTTGAAAAAGTTTATTAACATTTTGAGTACATTGATAGAAATGTTTTAATATATACGCTTCCGAATCGCATTTATTATATTGATTGTTTAGAATTAACGAGGGGTGTTAAAAGTTGGTATCAGAGCAATAGTTTGGGTGAATTGGACATGATAGAATGTTCAATCCTAAACTTTGATTGAGTTGAGTCAAACATTCCAGTAGGTGTGGGTTTAGTTGATTAGTTGATGCATGAGAAAGTAGTTAGTTGAATATGTACTAACCCATAACAAGTTGTGAAGCTGTTGTTTGATTGCAGAGACGGAGGGACATGAGTATCTGATTGGTATATTTCATGTTTCCTCAACACTCGTGGGCTTAAGATTGCCAGGTAATCTTCGATAAGCCTGTGTTAATTTAAATTAACTTGAATTGTTTACTCTGTTATGTTGAGTAAGCTTTGTTATGAAATTAATTGAGTCAGACTGATATGATTCCCCAGTTTTGAGTCAACTAATGATTGTTATATGTTGACATGAGGATAGAATTACTAAATGAGATGCTTATTGTTGCTCATTGTTGTAATTATTTCTGATTGAATTAAGAATGCAGAAATGTGTTTAAGTAAGTAGACAAAGAGTGGATTAAGATTTTAACAGGAGTGATGTTAGAACCTAAAGAGTGTTTATATTGATGAGACAAAATAATTGATAGTATTATATTAGTAGATTGATTACAGGGTGTGATTTAATTCCTTGTTAAGGAATGTGGTGTCATTTGAATTGAAAATGACTGCTATTTGAGAAAATATGTGTTTATGTGACTACATGATATGTTTTGATTGTAATTAAACAATTTATCTAAACCAAGACTGATAGGTTTATGAGAAATACAGCTTATAAGAAGGCTAAATTGATTTGGGAAATGATAGATCTTTCCAGTCAGTTGTAAATTAAGGAATGAAATGTTTTATAGTAACATGATTGAGTAGGCTTGTTGTGACAGTGATGCTTGATAGTATAGCATATGTCAAAGTGATGATAATTAATTAAGATGTGTCCTGAATTTTGTAGTAAGTAGGAACATTGAATTGTGTTAAGTATTGAAATTATGATGATAGGTTATCATATGTTTGAGGTTTCAGACCAGTAGATATACTGAGTAATTCAGTTGTTGAAAATAAATTATGTGAGATGGCTTGCATATGTAAGGTTGAATATGTAAGTAGTAAGCTGATTTTGAGTATGTATCAGCTGTTAGAAACTATTAAATGAATTTTGATTGATTTGAAATCATATGAGATGAGAATAGATCATATTGATAATTATAATGTAGAGTAGCCTGAGAATGGATTGTGAAAAACATAATCTTGCAACGCCTGATCACCGTTGTTATATTATGTTGTGTCACATGAACTTGTTGAGGCTACTTGGTATAAAAGAAATGTAATGTGATTTTGGAAATGGAGCATGATAGTATGCTAAGTTGCTTAATAGATGTTTTGATAAGAAAACAATCAGTTGATAGAACTGTGACCTTTAGACTGTAAAGGTGAGAGTGTAAATAATAATGTTCATAGATAGAGGTTTTGATGATACACCTAATGGACTAATTTGATTTTATTGAATGAGTAATTGTGATTGATTGTGATAGATTGCTTGTAGGTAAATTTGATAGTGTTTAAATGAGTCACTACTTAGTATCTGGCTTGTATGAAGCCAAAGTTGAGATAGGTTGATATTGTTTTGCTTGAGGAATTTCTAGTATTATTGAATGTAATAATTTGAAGTATATGTTTGAAAGTAAACATATAATATGAAATGGCTTGTATGGAGCCAAGATTTATGTAAGTTGATTCTGTCCTTGTAAAGGATTGATACGATCATTGAAAGTAATAATTATTTAAATATATGTTTGAAAGTGAACATATAAGAGGAAATGGTTTGTTGGGAGTTAACTTGATAGTATGTTAACTTTGAAAGTCAAACCATGAATAGAGAATTGTGTATAAAAATTAATTGCTTGTGATTGGTTTGAGGATAGGTCAAACTTGAGAAAAGCAGTTAGAGGATTTTATTGATTTGTTGATTGAAATCAAAGTTGACATGTAGTCAACTGTGTGTGTTGAAATAGTCTAACATAGATTGTAATGTTATGATTTTGTGGAATATGATTGAATTCCTTGATTAGTCAAAACATGTTGAAGTGGGTCATTTAAGATCCAAAGGAGATAGATGAATTGTTTAAGCTTGTGAAACTTGATTAATTACTTAAAGCTAGTATTAAGTAATTGAAATAGTGTTAATTGTAATTGAGTATTCAGTTAAGTAATATTGGATATTTGAGCTGAATATATGTTAAGGAATTATACAGATGTGAAGTCATGTTATGATATGACAGTTATAATTTGTTGAAAGGTGCAAATTAAGTTACATTAATTAGAATTGTGATAAGAAATTTCTTACCAGTGTATGAGGCTTGTGATGATAGCTTTGATTGGGTAAGAATGTAAGATAAGAAATAATTGAAAGTTATTATTAATAGTGGCATAAGTTGATTGGGTACCTCATGGTGAGTTACTTAAGTATTGAAAGAATTGAATGGATTCTTTAGTTAATTGTTGATTTTATACAAATGAAGTAAGTGATAAAGTAGTAAATTGGGATTAGATCCAAATAAGAAATGATATGAAAGGATATCTGGAAGTTGAATTGTTTAAGTTATATACGAGTTGGTAAGTATATAAGTGAAACATAGAGTTGTTGATTGATAATTGTTCCATGTCCTGTGGTATGGATATGTGATGATTGGTAATAATGTGAAGGCTTGATAAAGACTTTAACAGTCTGAATGGCCTATGATATGGAATTAAATGGAATTGAGGTGTAAGTGTCCATTTTAGAGAGTTGCCTGAAATTGTGTATGTATGTGTGGTATACATGAAAATAAATGGCAGGATGAATTTTAATAGAATGAATTAAAATATGCCATAAGTTGTGTAGAGTTAGTTAATTGTGATTAACTTGATGTAGATTTTGTTAGAAGTGTGTTGAAAAGTAGCACATTGTGATATTATGATGCTTGACCTGTAGTATCATAATATTGATTAATGTTGACTTAGCTGCTAGATTGATGGAATTTAGTACTAAGTGATTAGGTGATTAAAGTCATATAAATTCTAAAAGCTTGTGATTAGTAGCTTAAGATTGTAAAGTAATTAATTGGTTGCTAAGATAAGATTATGGATGTCTTACCAGTTTAAGTAATATATGAATTCTAACTTGATGGTTAGTTAGATTTTGAAAATAAATAGTAAGTATTGATAAGTGTACTGAAATATATAATCATTAGTGCTGTGATTATTGAGTGGACAACTGTTGTTGTTGACAATTGATAGGTTGTAATAGAAGGAGTTACAAGTAGAAATAAGTCAATGTAGAGGTTGATTGAATGTAGGTAATATTTGATTTTAGTACTTTTGTTGATTGAGCAAAGTACTTGTTGAGTGTGGTTTTACCTACTGAGTTTTACCTCTGCTTTGCTTATTAAGGTGATATGAATCTGAATTACTTTTAAGTAAATTGAAATGATATGTGAATATGATTGGGTATTCAAAAGAGTATAGGTATGAAACTTTTGGATGAAAAGTTGACATAGATTTGAATTTCAGATCTTTGATGGTAGAGATTTAAGATTATGATTTGTATATTAGGCTGATTGTTAGTCGTGAACTGAAACTAACTTTCAGTGTTGTTAAGTGTGTGGTGGTTCTATAACCACTGTTATTGTTATTGTTTCTGTTATTGTTAACAGTGATGAACAGTGAGAATAGGTTAAAGATTTTAGCAGGTTGCTAATTTCTGGTTGCATAGACCTATTAAGTGATGTTAGGTTTCACTTGTTGAAGTAAGTGTTTGTCTATAAGATATATCTGATTGATGATATTGGTTAGATGCACTGTATGGGTGCGTAGGAAAAGAAAGAAGCATGTACATTTAGATATGTGCATGTGGAAAGAATTCAAATAGTCTAAGTATAGTTGTAAGTTGCTATTGAGGACAAATGTATGTTCAGATATATGTGATTATATCACATTAGTTAGATTAATGGAGGTTAGATTTCGGGGACGAAATCTCTTTAAGGGGGGGAGAGTTGTAACATCCTCGAAATGGACCTAGTTGTTTTGTATTATTTCATGATTTAAATTAGTATTTAAATGTGTTTGGAAATAATATTGTCGGAATTAGTTGAAATAATTGGAATAGGAGTCGAATATTCCAATGTGATAAGTGAATTATTAATTGTTGTAAATTAATATAGCTGACGGTGCAATAAAATGTTTGGACTCGCAAATGGTTTTCGGGTTCCAGACAATAGATTGAGATGGGGTATTAAATTATACCCGTATATTAAAGGCGGTTTAGGTTGGGCCGACCTATATATTACTTTCCATTTAAGGAAAGTTTAATTTCTTTTTCATTTCCTTTCTTTAATTCCTTTGAAAAACCCCAAGAATCCAAATCAAAAACTTGAAACCAAAAGGTTGAAGCTGTGATTGATTCAAGTTCATTGTTATCAATTCTCAATTCAGTGTTCTTCAATTATGAAGTAAGTTTGATTTTAATCCATTTGATTGAAATTGGGTTAATTGATGAATTGTGAGAATTGGATGTTTTAAACTAGTTATAAGTATTATATGATGATTAGGTGAAGTTATTAGTGGTATATAACTATTAGAAATCGAGTTTTGGGTGTTTTGGTGATTTGGTTTCGGACCTGGGTTTTGAACAGTTGCAGGTCGGCTGGAACGAAGGTGGAATCCGGCGGATTCAATTGAATCCGGCGGATTCAGATAAATTAGGGAATCCGGTCGGATTCAAAGGAATCCGGCGGATTCAAATGCTAAGAACCCGATCCTATGTTTTGCAAATTTCAAAAGTGCATAAGTGTTTAATAGCACTTTAGAGACCTCTTTTTTTGTAACAAAATTTCATTAACACGGATTGAGCTGAAATTCGCATGTCCACTCGAAAACGACCCAATGATCAAAGCTATATACTATAGCCTAGTCAGTTTTTGGCCATTCGGGGTCGTTTAGGGGTCGAGAATGGCATTTTACTGTTTTTGAATCTTATTTCGGGACTTTTGATTATGTTCCGAATTGGACCTTTGTTTGCTGTGATCGTAGGGATCACCTGATACATGTAATTATGTTATGATTGTGTAACGATATTAATTACCTGTGTGTTATCAGTTGAGACAAGTTATTAACTTATTGTTTATTGATTGTATAGGGCCGTACACGGCTTGGTTTGGTCACACACGGCCTTCGTCTTGCTTCGTTTGCTTGTACGTATGCTTGTGTGCTTGTACTCTTGGATCCATGGCTTGCCTATAAATAGTGACCTCTCCATCCTCATTTCACACACCAATTCTTTCATAGAATTTTCACTTTCTCTCTCACACACTCTCTCTCTCTCTACTTTCTCTCTCTAGCACTACTCTTAGGAGTTAGAGGAGAAATAGAAAGAGCAGCTAGTTAGCGTAGCGGTAGTTGTAGCGTCTGTACGGAGTCACTCCGAGACTTTGGTCACGAAGATTTGTCTGTAATAAATATTCAGGTTATATTTATATCTCTTTTCTTTATTTCGTAAATATGATTTGCTTATATTATGTTTGCGTTGTATTGATTGCTAGAGATGCCATGCTAGGCTAGACAAATCTGTGTTTGCTATGATAATGGTTATGTTTAAGTAGTTATGATTTAATATGCAATTGGGATGTCACCATTATGAAACAACGGAGGTAACGTTATACGGCTTTCATTTGTATAGCGCCTGAACCATCACGAATGTGTGTAGTACGGAACGTGGAAGCTATGAAAGTCGTGGGCACAATCCGTTGTGGAAATAATGATTCCCAATTGTAACATGCTGTTGCTCTGTCTGTGTGAATATTAAACTGTATCTGAATTTATGAATTGAATCTCAATTGTTTACCTATCCAACTTATGCTGTGGTTAGAAACTTCCTGCTAAAACCTGGCCAGTTATTAGTGGTACGTACTCTACCTATTCTATGTATGATGAAGCATTTGAACTCGACATGGCTGTATTCTCTAGATTGAAACTACATCATAAGAGATACGGAGCATAGGATTAGAGATAGGTTAGATTCAAGTTTTTATATTGAATATCTTTGAGAGACCTTTCGGGATATTTATGATCCAATTATCTGGTTATGTGATACAGTATGAAATAGGAATAGTTATCTGTGTGCCTTTCTATTGCATGTTCTTGTTTGATTGTTGCCTTAGGAATGCTGCATGCTAGAACTGTACCTCTGATTACTATATGTAACTGCATGATTAGGGTTTTCAGATATAAGTTGATGTTTATACAGTAGAGTGATGTGCATGTAATAGTTAAGGTGATTTATATGATTGATGATGAACAATTCAATAAACCGTTAGACAAGTTAATCCAACCTATTCCGTAGGGTAACTCCTGTTCACTTTATTGTTTATTCAACAATTCGTGCCATGATACCGACACACATTTGTCAGAGATTGGGGAATAGGATTAGAGAATAACTGTTGATTGAATTGATCAGTACATTTGGGAGAACTTCCGGTGTATCTGACACTATATAATTGCTATCCATGTGACATACTATTTATCTGATTGTAGAGACCTTTACGTTAGATATTTAATAGGATCGTAATTATACATCATTAATAATATAGGGTATCCAATGAGCAAACTGGTAATTTGAATCAATGCTAAGGAAAAACCATAAAACGGCACAGTACTTCGTATAACGTTTAAATACGCGGGATAAGCTAAGGAACTGCCGTAGGTATAATACTTCGTGTTAATTTAAGTTCCGGTTACTCAACGGATTAATCATCATAACTAGTGGCTTTAGCACCCATAACTACTATCCAAAGCATATACCAGCATCATAGTAAACACTCTCGTATCCATTGTTCTCTGAGCCTCCGTACAAACATCTTTTCCTTTTCTGCATTTATTTTTCCGTAGATTAGTTATAAAACCAAATCAAACCAACTCTTATTTTAAACCCTAGCTAGATTACAAAAGATAATTAGAACACCTAAGATCCCATGCCCGTTGTAGTGTAAGAACGACACCTGAGTCAACATACCGCTTACTACCCTAGTAACCTAATTAGGGCTGAAAGTAGTATTAGCTTAGGATATCCCCAGCTCTATAAATTTAAAACACCCCACTGTTGTGCCCGCTTCGATAACGACCGTTTCGGGCGTAATACACCACGAGGGACAGTGTACCCTCTGTGGTAACTGCGAGCAGTGGGGTCATCGAACTCAATTTTGCAGAACCAACCCTCCCAACCTAGCCAACAATAAGCGCCAAAACAATGGGTGTTTCGAGTGTGGTGACCCAAAACACTACCGAAATCAGTGCCCAAAGCTCAACAGTCGCAACAACAACAATAACAACCGTGGTAACAACAACAACCGAGCCAACAACAACCAACCAGCTCGTGGACGCGCTTACGTCATTGGAGCTCAAGATGCACATCAGGACTCCTACACCACAATTGGTACGTCTCTAGTAAACAATAACTACGCCTTAATGTTATATAATTTATGTGTTGACGAGGGTTTCGTGTCTAGTAAACTAGGACCGCCTTCGGATATGGAATCCAATAAATGAAACGATATGTATACCAAAAGCCGTTACGACTTTTGCGACAACCTAAAAACCCACAATGGTAACACCACATCTTTTCGAACACGCGCAAGATAAGAGATTTCGCTAACGAGGGGAGAATGTGACACTCTTCAAATTACGGTACAATTTCGTACTGTAATCACGTGCATACTGATGCGCCCTCAGCCGTCGGTGCTGTTGTAACGACCGAGGGTGCGATCAGGGTGTTTTAAAATTTAATTTTTTTGCTCGGGCCTAAACCTCCGAACTACCTACTGGTACTAGGTACAAGTACCCGATACTAGTACGTGGTAAGGATGATCAGGGTCGTCTCTCCAGACGGTCGAATTTGAAGCGGAGCTCGTTTGGATAATTCAGTCTTCAAGATGGGGTTCAGATAGTTGGTTTTGTTTGGTTTTTATCTAATTTAAACTACTAAAGCAATAAAACTTAAAATGAGCTAGCTAGCATATAAGGAACAACTAAGGATAAGGAAGGCGTGGTTCACCATGACTTGGGATAGTATAATATCGGGATTGTGTTTATGATGGGGACACTTTCAGATTAATAGATTGACAGACTTTGGTGTAAACACTAGAACCCTACCAATTAAATTCCCATTGGCATGTCACTGGGAACTAGGTTATCGTGATTCTGATCGGAATAATACGCTAAACTCCCAATACTTACCTAGTTGAAAGGTAAGCAACCTATTTTGGTGATTAACCGAGGTACATGAATAAAGCAGCGTATCGTCTCATAGGTCCGACCGTTCTTAACACCCAAGCTTATCTCTCGTTCTTCTAATAGTGTATCTAATTATTAACTTGTTATGTTTAAAGAATCAAATATGTAAAATCTAGGGGGTTGATAAATCTAAATCACTTGGACTTTCCTCACTAGACCTCACTTTACTTAAGCTCCAATTACGTTGATTTATGACCTAGACCTCTCCTTTTCAAACAGTTATACATCTCCAGATTATTCACAGTTTGTTTAAAACTGTAACACCCCCAAATTTGATGATTTGCGGAAGCTTGATTTGGGTGTTACTAATCAATAACAAAGCACAAAGATATATAGTAAACGACTCTATATGCGTCGTTTTAACAAAATATATTGATAATAGAAATGTTTACAACATTTAAAGCTTTACATAGCTCGAGTTTAATTAAAATGAGATTTCAGTACATAAGTACTTGTACAAAAATATACTAATGCAAGAAAATCTCAATCGTCTGTATGCTGACTCGAGCTAAAGTCCTGAAGCAGAAACATCCTACTGCTTGGTACCTGCGATATATGCTAAAAGGTCAGCTAAAAGCTGGTGAGCTCACAGGTTTGAAATCAGTTAATATAGTATGAACCGCAAGATTTAAATAATGAATTGCATCCAGCAATTAAATAATGAATTGCATCCAGCAATTAAATGATAGTCATCGTGTATACGGCCATGAGCACATAGTTGAGCTTAACTCGAGGGCCGGGTCCCCTAAAGAGAATTCCGGGCGAGGTGCCTCCACGAATGCCTAATCCACATTCGTCTTCCCAAATATTAGTACGTCCGTTTACCCGGTTAGTGCTTGCTAACCCGGACGAGGTGGGTCAATCCTATATGGTACCATATACTAATATTCACGCTACAACGTATTAACAACTATGCTGACGGAGGACTTTAAATGATTAGGTTCGAAAAACTCATGTAGTATATGAAATGTTTGTACTTGCGTTCACATGTTAAAAGTTGAGCAATATATCACACCCCTGAGTAAAACAGTAAAAGAGGGGCAATGAGACTCACCTGAGTCTGAAAGCGTTTAAACAAACGTAAGTTGATTAGCCGAGTATGAAGTCCAAAGACTTGTAACCTGAGGGTGTCCACGACACGCGATGGTTATAATCATGATTGGGTATCTCAAAAGATCACCCTTGTAGTTGTTCATTCAACTATAATGTCCAAATCTCCACTATTTGGTTGATACGTTTAAGTGTTTGAAAAGTGTACGGCCCGTTGGTGACGGATTTGTAATAATAATCTCAATTATTATTATTTTGATTTCGTGGCGTTTTACTTGAAAAATGTGTTTTGATTGTGTTTTAGAAGCCGTTACGGAATCTAAGTACGGGGGTCCGGGGGCAGCGCCCCTGGTAGCGGGGTCCAAGGGGCGGCAGCCCCTGGCGGGGTCCAATGGGCAGAGCCCCTGGCTGGGGTCGAGCTGCCAGGTCAGCTAGGAAATTTTTTATTTCTACTATATTGCTTTGACAAAAAACGCATCTGGGATCTGAATTTGGGTAAAATCGAGTGATAAATTTCGAGTCTCGACACTTAGTAAAAATCTGTGTTTTTGAGGTTCTGGTTTGTGCGACGTTGGGTGCGACGTCGGGTGCGACGTGAGTGCTTGCGTCGTAGTTTGTGACGTTCGCAATTCAATGCGACGTAGGGTTCTGCGTCGCTAATGCGACATTGGTTAAGTTGGTGACGTTAAGGTCTGCGTCGCTATGTGCGACATTCGCAAGTCAATGCGACGTAATAGGCTGCGTCGCTATATGCGACGTCGAGGATTCGTGCGACGTAAGTCGCTGCGTCGCATTTTCTCCAGGCCAAATGCGACGTACGGGATCTGATCGGAGTTTCAACTTCAAAAACGCATTTTCCGGCCATCGATCAGCCTAATATTTTTACCCAACCCATTTTAGGACATTACAAGGTTATACAAACAACTAGCAAGTGATAATACTTAGAAACGAGAGTTTTCGGAGTTGTGTCGGAAACTTACAAATCGCCGAAATGAAATTTCGGAAAGATAGGAAGATAGATCGTTGCGTGGTGGTCGTGAATCTCTAAAAATCTTGAAGATCCGAAGTCGTTTGATATGTTTATTTTGCGATTTGGATGGATGGAGGTGGTGATTTGTTTGAGAGAAAAGGAAAGAGGAAAAGAAGAGAGAGAGAGAGTTGAGAAAGAAATGAGGAAAAGGGAGGGGAATGGGAGGTTAAGATCCCATTTTTCGCCCTGCGTTTCCGCTCCGTGCGGTGTTCGTTTTCTCCGTCGATCAAACGTTAGATAATTATTTTACATATTAGTTGGTACGTTTTAAAATACAAATTATTACGCGATATTTTATTTAGATATTTTACTAATCAATTTATATTTGAGTTATAAAATGTAAGTTAGTTTGCGCGTTAAATATTTTAAATTGTGCAAGTTCTGTTTGTACGATACGAATTGTAATTCGAGCATTATTAAAATGATATTCTTAACATAACAGTGTTACTTAATAAAATTGGTCACCAACGTCCGTATTTTATGGAACCGAAATACATTCGATTTAAATTGCGTACGATTTAATCAAATCGCATTTCCGTATATATTCAACGATATATATAATTCGATACATTAATTAGCCTAACACAGAACTAATTACATGTATTAACGTATGATTAGGCACTAATTACTAGTCCTAATTTGGCGGGTGTTACATTCTCCCCCTGTTAGAAGAATTTCGTCCCGAAATTTAGTTCGAAGTCGTGTTTGAGGTAGAATCATTGAATAGTTGAGGATATTTGAGTCGCATTTGGTCTTCCCGTTCCCAGGTGAATTCCGGACCACGCCGCGAATTCCATCTGACCTTGACGATGGGAATACGACTTTGTTTCAGTTGTTTGACCTCACGGTCCATAATTTCAGCGGGTTCCTTAACGAAGTGAAGTTTATCGTCAACACGAATTTCATCTAGTGGAATGATAAGTGTCTCATCAGACAGACACTTTTTCAAATTTGAAATATGAAAAGTGGGGTGCACGCTGCTGAGCTCGGATGGTAGCTGCAATCGATAAGCTACGGGGCCAATCCGTTCGAGGATCTCAAAAGGCCCGATGTATCTGGGATTTAACTTCCCGCGTTTGCCAAAACGGATGACGCCTTTCCAAGGTGATACTTTTAAGAGTACTCGATCCCCAACTTGGAACTCGAGTGGTTTGCGTCTCACGTCAGCATAACTTTTCTGACGATCACGTGCGGCTTTGAGTCGGTTTTGGATTTCCACAATTTTCTCAGTGGTGGCGTGTATGAGTTCAGGACGAGTGAGTTGACTATCTCCCACTTCAGTCCAACAGATCGGTGATCGGCACTTACGACCGTACAGTGCCTCAAAAGGTGCAGCCTTAATGCTGGCGTGATAGCTGTTATTGTACGAGAATTCGCACAACGGTAGATGTCTTTCCCAGTTTGTACCGAAATCAACTACGCAGGCGCGTAGCATATCTTCTAGTGTTTGAATGGTTCGTTCACTTTGGCCATCGGTTTGAGGATGGTACGCGGTACTCATGTCAAGGCGAGTACCCAAAGCTTTTTGAAGTGATTGCCAAAAGTGAGTGGTGAAACGGGCATCTCTGTCGGAGATGTTCGAGATTGGAACACCGTGATGAGAAACGATTTCCTTGATGAAGATTTGTGCAAGGCGTTCCATTTTATCGTTTTCCTTGATTGCCAGGAAATGAGCAGATTTGGTGAGACGATCGACGATCACCCAAATAGTATCGCAACCACTCGACGACTTGGGTAGTTTGGTTATGAAATCCATGGCAATTTGTTCCCATTTCCATTCAGGGATATCGGGTTGTTGAAGTAAGCCAGAAGGCTTTTGATGTTCGGTTTTGACTTTTGAGCAAGTAAGACACTTGCTGACATAAGTGGCGATTTCGGCTTTCATGTTCGGCCACCAATAAAATTCCTTGATGCCGTGGTACATCTTATCGGATCCCGGATGGATAGAATATTTAGACTTGTGAGCTTCATCCATCACCAAGTCTCGTAGGTTCCCGAAACTAGGCAACCAGATTCGGTTTGAGAAATACCTAATCCCGTTAGATTTGATTTCGAATTGTTTGTCAATACCCCGTAAGGCTTCATTTTTGATGTTTTCAGGTTTCAGGGCTTCGATCTGAGCGGTATGAATTTGAATGGTAAGATCGTTATGAATGGTCATACTGAGGGCTCGGACTCGAAGTGGTTTTGGTCGTTCCTTTCGACTGAGGGCGTCGGCTACCACATTAGCCTTCCCTGGATGGTACTTGATCTCGCAATCGTAATCGGTAAGCAACTCGACCCATCGACGTTGCCTCATATTGAGATCCTTCTGATCGAATATATGTTGGAGACTTTTATGATCGGTAAAGATGGTGTACTTAGTGCCGTAGAGATAATGTCTCCAGATTTTGAGAGCAAAACCGACAGCTCCAAGTTCGAGATCATGAGTGGTGTAGTTCTTTTCGTGAATTTTCAGCTGTCGTGAGGCATAGGCAATAACTTTATCTCGTTGCATCAATACGCAACCGAGACCTTGGTGAGAAGCATCACAGTATACCACGAAGTCATCGGTGCCTTCGGGTAAGGATAGAATTGGAGCACTGCAAAGCTTTTGTTTCAGAAGTTGGAATGCTGACTCTTGTTTATCGGTCCAATCGAACCTTTTGTCCTTCTGAGTCAGTACCATGAGTGGTTGAGCTATTTTAGAGAAGTTTTCGATAAATCGCCGATAGTACCCAGCAAGACCCAAGAATTGTCGTACTTCAGTTGCAGAGGTGGGTGCTTGCCAGTCTTTGATAGCCTCGATTTTTGATGGGTCAACGTGAATTCCCTGACTGTCGATCACGTGACCAAGGAACTGAACGGTTTGTATCCAGAACTCACACTTAGAGAATTTGGCGTAAAGCTCCTCGTGTCTAAGTAGTTCAAGGATGGTTTTGAGGTGTTGCGCATGCTCTTGCTCGTTGCGCGAGTAAATGAGTATGTCATCGATAAAGACAATGACAAACTTATCGAGGTAAGGTTTGCACACCCGATTCATAAGGTCCATGAATACAGCCGGTGCGTTAGTTAGGCCAAAGGGCATCACTTGGAATTCGTAGTGCCCGTAACGAGTTCTGAAAGCAGTTTTTGGAATATCGGTGTCGCGAACTCGTAACTGGTGATAACCTGATCGCAAGTCGATTTTTGAGAAGAAACTTGAACCCTGAAGTTGGTCGAATAGATCATCAATGCGAGGAAGTGGATAACGGTTCTTGACGGTCAATTTGTTCAACTCTCGATAGTCGATGCACATTCTGAATGACCCGTCCTTCTTTTTAACAAATAAGACCGGAGCTCCCCAAGGTGAAGAACTCGGTCTAATGAATCCTCTATCCAGAAGTTCCTGTAACTGGGCAGACAACTCCTGAAGTTCGGATGGGGCTAAACGGTACGGTGCGCGGGCCACCGGTACGGCCCCCGGCACGAGATCAATTGAGAACTCAACCTGTCTAGATGGAGGTAAACCAGGCAGTTCTTCTGGAAAGACTTCGGGAAAGTCTCTAACAATCGGCACATCCTCAAGTCGCTTCTCCTCCGACTTCTTCTCTGTGATGTGTGCAAGTATTGCGGGGTAACCCTTTCTCAGAAATTTTCGGGTTTTTAAGCAAGAGATGATATTGAGTCCCGTCCCACCGGTCTCCCCCTGTATGATCAAGGTTCCACCGGCAGCGAGTGGAATGCGGACGATCTTATCGTAACAAATGATTTCAGCTCGGTGTTTGGACAACCAGTCCATTCCAATGATGACGTCGAAACTTCCGATTTCAACGGGTACAAGATCGATTGAAAAGGTTTCATCAGCTAGGTTTAAAGTGCAATTAGGTATCACACTATCGGTTTCTATAAGTTCCCCATTTGCTAGCTCTACAGTGTGCTTAACATCTAAGGCAACAGGAGTGATGTCAAGTAGTGGGCAAAAGTCATCAGAGATAAAGCTTCTATCAGCACCAGTATCAAATAGAACAGAAGCATGTAAGTTGTTGAGGAGGAACATACCCGAGACCACATTCGGGTCTTGATGGGCGTCCCCGGATTTGATGACGAAGGCTCTGCTTCGGGTGTTGTTGTTGTTGTTGCTGTTGCGGTTGTTGTTGTTGTTGTTGTTATTCTTTAGCTTGGGGCACGTGTCCCTGAAGTGCCCGGGTTTCCCACACTCAAAGCAGACTTTGGGTGGCTTGGTGTTGTTGTTGGAATTGTTGTTGGCAGGAGAATTGCAGTCTTTGGTGAGATGGCCGTACCTCTTGCAATTGTTGCAAAAGGGACCACAGGAGCCTTTATGGTGACGGCTGCACTTGGAACAATAGGGTTTGTTCCCAGTGTAGCCCCGTGTGATGTCAGTGGTGGTGTTGTAGGCTTTGATGGTGTCGGGTTTCTTGTTTTGTTGGTTGGAGTGGTTGTTGTGGTAGTCAGACCACTTTCGCTTGTTGTTTTGGGAGGATGAAGTGGGTGGTTCAGAATCTTGGCTCATGGACATCAGATCTTGGGCCAATAGAATTGCAACGTCAATGGTGGTTTGGTTGGAAGAGGCAACATGCCCCCGAACAGGCTCAGGAAGGCCAAGGATGTACTTCCTGATTTTATCAGGTTCTGTGCTAACCATGGCTGGGAGAAGGGCAGCGAGTTGCTGGAATCTGGTGGTATAACCATCGATATCACCACCCTGAACCTTTAGGTTCCAGAACTCCTCGTCCAGCTTTTGAAGTTTGGCGATTGAGCAGTATTTGGCAGTGAGTTTTGCTTTCAAGTCCTCCCAAGAGAGTTGGTAGGCAATGTCAGCACCCACTGATTGGGTATATGAGTTCCACCAAGAGTGGGCATCATCTTCGAGAGAGCAGGTGGCGAAGTTTACTTTGTCGTTTTCCGCGCATTTGCTGACACGGAAAACAGTTTCCATCTTTTCGAACCATCTGATCAGTCCGATGGCTCCTTCAGAACCCTTGAAGCTTGAGGGTTTACAGCTCTGAAAGTCCTTGTAAGAACAAGGTTTAGCAGCAGGGGTTTCAGCGGCATCGCTGTTTCTGGTGGAGTTTTGTGGGGTATTCCGAGCCAAGGCTTCAGTAACAGCCTGGGTTATAAGCGATGTAAGCTGAGCGTCGGTGTATGGTCTTGACTTTGGCGGCATGATTCTTCAATAAAAGAAATGAAGATACATGAGATTTTGTAAGAAAAAAAAATTATATTTGTCTCAGATGTACATGTATAAAGGCGGTAATACATAACATCAATATGCAAAAGAATTATGGCAATTGGTATAAGTAGAAACAACAAGGAACATTTGATAGATAATACGAGTTCAAAGGTTACATCCTACGGATGTATTACAAAAGGTGTCGGGAATTGTTACATCCGACTAATTATAGAGTAGCGCTTAGATAGTTACTAGATTACAGGATAGATTTCAAGACAAAGACTACACTAGTCTTAACGTAGATTAATTTGTTCCATCATAGTGACAAGACGGTCCACAGTGTTTGCAAGTCTGCTAGCTTGACGGGCGTTATCTTCTGCTAGTGCCAGTCGTTGTGTTAGTCCACGGGCATACTCTTCTGCTTCATGTGAACGCTGTTCACATTCTTCCATGCTTTGACGTAGAAGGGCATTTTCCACGCTTATTTCTATTACTTGGTTGCGAAGGACATCCATGTTGTTGTTTGTGGTTTCAAGGTCGTTGGAGACTTGTTCGATGCGTTCAAGGGATGTAAGTCTCCAGTTTTCGTTCGTTTCCTGCAGCACGACATCCATGGTGCGAAGTCGCTGCTCGTGTTGGTTCACCCTAGCGGCTAAGGCCGGCAAGGTGAAGTGAGTGGGGTACGGGCCAGCTCGAGGCAACCTGGCGTTCCTCCTAGCTACCCTTGGGTTCTGCGACCCGGATTGAGAGCGAGATGAATTTGATGGTGTGTTTGCCATTTCTGAGACAAAACGTTAGTAAGATTGAGGCCTATATTCATATAGCTCCTATATAATATAGCCTATTGAGTGTCTAGCATAAACATGTTTAAGTCTCGGTTCTCTCGAGGTCAGAGTCTTCTATTGTACCCTGTTCAGCCATAACTACTTTCAGATCTTACATCATCTTTGCTTAATTGTACATAGTTGATCAGGCTATGTTAAATTAAACTCGTATGATGTAATCACCGAACCAGTTATACCTAATAAGGAATACCGCCTAATGGTCATAGTCTAGGCTCACTAAATGCAACCTAGTTCACTATAACCTTAGGCTCTGATACCAATCTGTAACACCCCCAAATTTGATGATTTGCGGAAGCTTGATTTGGGTGTTACTAATCAATAACAAAGCACAAAGATATATAGTAAACGACTCTATATGCGTCGTTTTAACAAAATATATTGATAATAGAAATGTTTACCACATTTAAAGCTTTACATAGCTCGAGTTTAATTAAAATGAGATTTCAGTACATAAGTACTTGTACAAAAATATACTAATGCAAGAAAATCTCAATCGTCTGTATGCTGACTCGAGCTAAAGTCCTGAAGCAGAAACATCCTACTGCTTGGTACCTGCGATATATGCTAAAAGGTCAGCTAAAAGCTGGTGAGCTTACAGGTTTGAAATCAGTTAATATAGTATGAACCGCAAGATTTAAATAATGAATTGCATCCAGCAATTAAATAATGAATTGCATCCAGCAATTAAATGATAGTCATCATGTATACAGCCATGAGCACATAGTTGAGCTTAACTCGAGGGCCGGGTCCCCTAAAGAGAATTCCGGGCGAGGTGCCTCCACGAATGCCTAATCCACATTCGTCTTCCCAAATATTAGTACGTCCGTTTACCCGGTTAGTGCTTGCTAAACCGGACGAGGTGGGTCAATCCTATATGGTACCATATACTAATATTCACGCTACAACGTATTAACAACTATGCTGACGGAGGACTTTAAATGATTAGGTTCGAAAAACTCATGTAGTATATGAAATGTTTGTACTTGCGTTCACATGTTAAAAGTTGAGCAATATATCACACCCCTGAGTAAAACAGTAAAAGAGGGGCTATGAGACTCACCTGAGTCTGAAAGCGTTTAAACAAACGTAAGTTGATTAGCCGAGTATGAAGTCCAAAGACTTGTAACCTGAGGGTGTCCACGACACGCGATGGTTATAATCATGATTGGGTATCTCAAAAGATCACCCTTGTAGTTGTTCATTCAACTATAATGTCCAAATCTCCAATATTTGGTTGATACGTTTAAGTGTTTGAAAAGTGTACGGCCCGTTGGTGACGGATTTGTAATAATAATCTCAATTATTATTATTTTGATTTCGTGGCGTTTTACTTGAAAAATGTGTTTTGATTGTGTTTTAGAAGCCGTTACGGAATCTAAGTACGGGGGTCCGGCGGCAGCGCCCCTGGTAGAGGGGTCCAAGGGGCGGCAGCCCCTGGCGGGGTCCAAGGGGCAGAGCCCCTGGCTGGGGTCAAGCTGCCAGGTCAGCTTGGAAAATTTTTATTTCTACTATATTGCTTTGACAAAAAACGCATCTGGGATCTGAATTTGGGTAAAATCGAGTGATAAATTTCGAGTCTCGACACTTAGTAAAAATCTGTGTTTTTGAGGTTCTGGTTTGTGCGACGTTGGGTGCGACGTCGGGTGCGACGTGAGTGCTTGCGTCGCAGTTTGTGACGTTCGCAATTCAATGCGACGTAGGGTTCTGCGTCGCTAATGCGACATTGGTTAAGTTGGCGACGTTAAGGTCTGCGTCGCTATGTGCGACATTCGCAAGTCAATGCGACGTAATAGGCTGCGTCGCTATATGCGACGTCGAGGATTCGTGCGACGTAAGTCGCTGCGTCGCATTTTCTCCAGGCCAAATGCGACGTACGGGATCTGATCGGAGTTTCAACTTCAAAAACGCATTTTCCGGCCATCGATCAGCCTAATATTTTTACCTAACCCATTTTAGGACATTACAAGGTTATACAAACAACTAGCAAGTGATAATACTTAGAAACGAGAGTTTTCGGAGTTGTGTCGGAAACTTACAAATCGCCGAAATGAAATTTCGGAAAGATAGGAAGATAGATCGTTGCGTCGTGGTCGTGAATCTCTAAAAATCTTGAAGATCCGAAGTCGTTTGATATGTTTATTTTGCGATTTGGATGGATGGAGGTGGTGATTTGTTTGAGAGAAAAGGAAAGAGGAAAAGAAGAGAGAGAGAGAGTTGAGAAAGAAATGAGGAAAAGGGAGGGGAATGGGAGGTTAAGATCCCATTTTTCGCCCCGCGTTTCCGCTCCGTGCGGTGTTCGGTTTCTCCGTCGATCAAACGTTAGATAATTATTTTACATATTAGTTGGTACGTTTTAAAATACAAATTATTACGCGATATTTTATTTAGATATTTTACTAATCAATTTATATTTGAGTTATAAAATGTAAGTTAGTTTGCGCGTTAAATATTTTAAATTGTGCAAGTTCTGTTTGTACGATACGAATTGTAATTCGAGCATTATTAAAATGATATTCTTAACATAACAGTGTTACTTAATAAAATTGGTCACCAACGTCCGTATTTTATGGAACCGAAATACATTCGATTTAAATTGCGTACGATTTAATCAAATCGCATTTCCGTATATATTCAACAATATATATAATTCGATACATTAATTAGCCTAACACAGAACTAATTACATGTATTAACGTATGATTAGGCACTAATTACTAGTCCTAATTTGGCGGGTGTTACAAAAACATGTTTCATATGAGGACCATGCCTTTTAGTAATAGACAGTGTACTTTACAGGGTAGTTCCACGGGTTCTTACGTCTAACATGCGGTCGAGAGTAATTGACAGTGAGGGTGACACTCTAAACTAACTAAATGTAAAGCAGTGCAGAAATATAAATCTAATATATACAACGAGTGGTTTCATTGTGTCTTACTTATTGCATGTCATAGGCACAAATAACTACTTACCACAATTAAGGTTCAGGACTCCCTAATATCTAGGTTGCAGTTACGTGGATAATTGGAAAGGGTACTCCATAAATTAGGTCTGGTGTCATACATTTAAACAATAACAAAGTATAATAATTCCCATTCATATAGGTTTCTTTTTATGAATTTAGACTATGTTGGAATGAGTTGTTTTTACGATCCTATCAACTAACTAACGTAGAGTTGTCCGCAATCAGATAGAAGATATGTCACATGGATAGTAAACATAAACAATTACAATACACCGGAAGTTCTCCCAAATGTACTGAACATATCGGCTAACAACTACCCTCGAATCCTATTCCCCAATCTCGGTCGTCAGAGATGTCCGTATCATGGCATGGTCTATTGAATAAATAGTCACATAAACAGGTTTTACCCTACCGGAATAAGTTGGGGTAGTCTGGTCATAAGCGGTTGGCCAAACATGCCATCATTCGTTTATAATGTTATAATTAAACTATAAATAGAAATTCATTTAGCAAATTTAAAGTATTGGTCCATAATATAACTACCTTCGGTCGTTCTCAGACTTCCGTATGTTTGTACTCCGCCTAAAGCATTTCCAGCACTATATCCGAGAACAGTCGAATAGGGGCCGTCATATTACTTCACAACATTTATTATCATCCCATTATAACTATCTAAATCATGGCAAACATATAAACAACTACTCGCATATCATGGCAATAGACATTTCCAATATTAATAAATCATAAACATCAAACAAGAACATTACAATTAATTAATAAAAGAAAATGATAGATATTACCCGTAATTATTGCGAGTAAAACGATGCTTATATTACTTCCGAATATTTCAAAGCGTTACATTGCTAAGCTAGCTATTACTAACTACTACATAATTAATCCCCCTACTTATCTCTCAGTAAATTAATTAACTTAGAGAGAGAAAGTGGAAAGAAAAATAAAAGAAAGAATAAAACTAGAAAAGAAATGAAGAAATATGCTTAATGTGTGTGCATATTGTAACACCCCCAAATTGACGATTTGCGGAAGCATACATTGGGTGTTACTAATCAATATACAAAGCACAAGATTAATAGTAAACGACCTCTAAATGAGACGTTTCGAAAAGGTTTCATAAATAATAATTGTTTGAAAACCTTTGGTGTTCGTATACAAAAATATAGTTCACTAGAGTCCGCGCGTATAGCGGGAGATTCTATTACATAACCATAGTTACAAAAGATGATGCCAAAGAATCTCCGTTAAATGCAGTTTGTAAATCATGCGACTCTAGCTAGTAATCCTGGAGTGATCCTACTCCGTAAGTGTACCTGAGATACAAAGCTAAAAAGTGTCAACCAAAAAGGTTGGTGAATCTCACATGTTTAGTAATAAGTAGGTGTTATGAACCACAAGTATGTACCCGTATTGCTATCAAGCAAAGTAAGTAAATCAGTAAATCAGTACAGTGCCATGAGCTCATAAGTTGAAGCTTAACCGTGTAGTGTGAATATATCACGTACCCCCGTGAGTGCTATCCGCACACTCATATGTAACAAATACTAATATGTCTGTTTCTACGTGTAAATCAGTACGTGGTGACGCTACCACCCCAGACAGGGATTGTCAGTCCCAAATGGATCCATCTATTAGTAATCGCGCTTAAGTCCATAACTAACAACTTACGATTAGGAGGCTTTCAGTGGATAAAAGTAACTCATGCGTTTGTTTGTAAACAGTAATGTTTTCAGTTCAGTACATTGTGTTCATATGTAAAACAGTTGCTAAGTATCTCACCCCAAAGTATAAAAACAGTAAAAGTGGGGCCGTAAGACTCACCTGAGTCTGGTAATAAGCCGTAGCAAATAGAAAGTAGTAACTATAGCAAGTAGGTTCTTCGAACCCGTACCCTTCAAATGCCTATTCATATGAAGTTATGTAAGTATGCGTCTCACGAGACGTTTCGTTTAGTTGTACACAACTAGTATAGCCAATGTTTGTCTGTATGTTTGTAATTGTTCGTTTGTTGAGAAACATGTTTGGGCCCGTTGGTGATGGTTTGTAGCAAAATTTCTAAATTGTTGACTTTGCTACAGTAGATTTGCTACAGTACTGCTACAGTAAAATTTGACTTTTTTGTACAGTAACTTTGACTTTAAAATTCTGGTTTTCTGTGTTTTTGCGACACAATCTGCGACACTAAAGTTTGGTATGCGACACAGTGGTTGTGTCGCATAAAGTGCGACACAAGAGCTCTGCGACACAGTGGTTGTGTCGCAAAAACTTGCGATGCTAATTCAATAGCGACAGAACGGTTGTGTCGTATAAAATACGACATAGTATTGCGACATAGAGTGCGACACAATATTGTGTCGCAAAGGTTACGACACTAAAGGATTGGTACGACACAAGATGCGACACAAATGGGTTTATGCGACACAGCATGCGACACAAGGCTTGTGTCGCATGTATGAACACCAGCCCAGAAACTTTCGGGTTTCAAGAATTTTCGACTAAAAATGCAATTCTAACCCATTTTTGAGCTATAAAATCGTGTATTCTTCATGTATTAGGTTATATCTAAGTTGTGTACACATCAAAGCATCAAAACATTACACCAAATTGAATAGATCTAAGATTTTAGAATTTTCTTACTTTTGCAAATCGAGCTAAATGGAAGATGAGATGATGAAAACGGTCTTGATATTCTTGCTCCACTCGTGATGGTGATTCCGAATATGTAAATTTCGTGTGTCGGTTTGTATTCCGAAAATTTAGTGTAGATTGGAGTTGAGAGAGTTTTTTTGAGGTGTGTGTGTTTTTAGTGATAAAGAAAATGAAAAAGAGAAGTGGGTGGGGGTTGGAGTTGGCTGATCCAAAGGAGGAAGGAGGGGAAAACGCTCCCTAAAACTCAGTGTTTACTCAATGTCCTAAGCGTTTAATCCTTTGTTTTTAGTATTTTAACCAAACCGTTATATTTAAAAAATGTAACTGGAATATTTAAATAAAAACACTTTGAAATTAATAATAAAAACATTTGTCGCAGTATTTAAATTATTAATTCGTGTTTATTACGTTTTATTGCATTATTTAAAATGTCGTCGCGATAATATATAAATAGTGTTCGTTCGGTTGCGTATTTTATATAACAAAATACGTTCTCATTATTTAAGTAAATTTCTGTCACCAACGTCCAAGTAAACTGTGTCGGACTCCGTCCGGTTAATTCGCACGATTTATCTAAATCGCGTAAGTACACACACATATATATAAATCACCTTATATATATATACAAATAGAGCCTGCAATTAGTCCTATTACATACTAATTACATCTAGTTACAATTAATTAGGCATAATTAATTATTCTAATTTAGCAGGTGTTACATTCTCCCCTTGTTAAAGAAATTTCGTCCCGAAATTAGCTTGAGTGCACGGACGGTGCGTTGTCTGGGAAGAGATGTGGGTATTTCTGTCGCATTTGGTCTTCCCGTTCCCAGGTGAATTCAGGACCACGTCTAGAATTCCACCTGACTTTAACGATGGGAATACGACTCTGTTTTAGTTGTTTGACCTCGCGGTCCATGATTCCCATAGGTTCCTCGACAAAATGAAGTTTATCATCGATCTGAATTTCGTCGAGCGGTGTTATCAGTGTCTCGTCAGACAGACATTTCTTCAGATTAGAAATGTGGAATGTGTTGTGAACGCTGCTAAGCTCAGCAGGAAGTTGCAGGCGGTACGCCACTGGACCAATCCTTTCAAGGATTTTGAATGGTCCGATGTATCTAGGATTTAGTTTGCCTCGTTTTCCGAATCGAATAACACCTTTCCACGGTGCCACTTTGAGAAGTACCTTGTCCCCTACCTGGAACTCAAGGTGTTTGCGTCTCACGTCAGCATAGCTTTTCTGACGATCACGTGCGGCTTTTAGTCGGTTTTGTATGCCGACGATCTTTTCAGTTGTTTCATGTATGATTTCTGGACCGGTGAGTTGTGTATCCCCCACCTCAGTCCAACAGATAGGTGACCGGTACTTACGACCGTACAGTGCCTCGAAGGGTGCAGCCTTTATGCTGGTGTGATAACTGTTGTTGTACGAGAACTCGCACAACGGTAAGTGATTTTCCCAGTTTTTACCGAAGTCAACTACGCAGGCTCGTAGCATGTCTTCCAGTGTTTGTATGGTTCGTTCGCTCTGGCCATCGGTTTGAGGATGGTAAGCCATACTCATATCCAGATGAGTACCAAGAGATTTTTGCAGTGACTGCCAGAAGCGAGAAGTAAATCGAGCACCTCGGTCGGAGATGATTGAGATGGGCACGCCGTGTCTTGACACGATTTCTTTCAGGTAGATCCGTGTCAAACGTTCCATCTTATCAGTTTCTTTGATGGCTAGGAAATGAGCAGATTTAGTGAGTCGGTCAACGATCACCCAAATGGTATCGCAACCGTTAGAAGTTTTCGGGAGTTTAGTAATGAAATCCATGGTGATCTGCTCCCATTTCCATTGTGGTATTTCGGGTTGTTGTAACAAACCGGAGGGTTTCTGGTGTTCAGCTTTAACTTTGGAACAAGTAAGACACTTGCCAACATAGGTTGCAATGTCAGATTTCATGTTGGGCCACCAGTACATTTCCTTGATGCCGTGATACATTTTGTTGGCACCGGGGTGTATAGAGTATTTAGACTTGTGAGCTTCATTCATCACCAAGTCTCGAAGGTTCCTAAAACTTGGCAACCAGATTCGATTCGAGAAGTATTTGGCCCCGTTAGGTTTGGTTTCAAATTGTTTGTCCATGCCCCGTAAGGCCTCGTTTATCAAGTTTTCTGGTTTGAGTGCTTCGAGTTGAGCGGTGAGAGTTTGATTGATGAGGTCGTTGTGAATGGTCATACCGAGAGCTCGAACTCGAAGTGGTTTCACTCGTTCTTTTCAGCTAAAGGCATCGGCGACAACATTCGCCTTGCCTGGATGATAGCGAATTTCGCAATCGTAATCAGTAAGCAACTCGACCCATCGACGTTGCCTCATGTTGAGATCCTTCTGATCGAAGATATGTTGGAGACTTTTATGGTCAGTAAAGATTGTACACTTGGTACCGTATAAGTAGTGTCTCCAGATTTTCAGAGCGAATACAACAGCCCCCAACTCTAGGTCATGAGTTGTGTAATTCTTTTCGTGGACCTTGAGTTGTCGAGAGGCGTAAGCGATGACTTTGTCTCGTTGCATCAGCACGCAACCAAGACCTTGGTGTGAAGCATCACAGTATACCACGAAGTCATCGTTGCCTTCGGGTAAAGATAAGATAGGTGCACTGCAGAGTTTCTGTTTTAGTAGCTGAAAAGCTGACTCCTGTTTGTCAGTCCAATCGAACTTCTTTTCTTTTTGAGTCAGTGCAGTGAGAGGTAGGGCTATTTTCGAAAAATCCTCAATGAACCGCCTGTAGTATCCGGCGAGTCCTAAGAATTGGCGTACCTCGGTTGGTGTTGTAGGTGCTTGCCAACACTTGATAGCCTCGATTTTTGAAGGATCGACATGAATCCCTTGATTGTCAATGACGTGTCCAAGGAATTGAACAGTTTGCATCCAGAACTCACACTTAGAGAATTTGGCGTATAACTCTTCGTGTTTGAGCAGCTCTAGGATAGTTTTGTAACAACCGGCAAATTAGGACTAGAATTAGTGCCTAATTCTTTGTTAATACATGTAATTAGTTCTGTGTTAATCTAATTTATGTATCGAATTATATATATTGTTGAATATATACGAAAATGCGATTTGGTTAAATCGTACGCAATTTAAATCGAATGTAATTCGATTCGGTAAATACGGACGTTGGTGAAACATTTTAAATTTAAGCATAAAACATTATCTAAAAACATCATAACATTCGGAATAGCATCTTAGTAATACTCCCAAATTATCCTATTTAGTACAACTAAAACTACGCGACTTAAAAACAAATTACACAAACTTATTTAAAGATTAGAAAAATAATCCAATTAAATTACTTAACAAAATTTACTTTTTTTAAATGAATAATTAACGTGCGAAATAAATATTTACGCTTAAACGACGGAGGAAACGAACACCGCACGGAGCGCGGAGACGCGGACTGAAAATGGGGGCTTTCACACAAAACCCCCACCTCCTTCCTTTTCCCTTCCATTTCTCACCTCTCTCTTCTCTTTCCTCTTTTCTTTTTCTCTCAATCACCAACTTCACTATCACCACCACCATCTTACAATTTCACAAAATAACAACACAAAAAGCACTCGGATCATACCACCGGTTTGGAGAAAAACGTTCACCACTTCACGATCTACAACGCTATCTTTCCGGAATTTCGTTTCAGCATTTTGTAAGTTTCCGACAAATCCCGACATCTCTTGTTTTTGACCATTTTTACTAGTTTATGGTTTAAATAGGCTTATTATGTTCATATAAGGGTTGGGTAAAAGATTTGGACCGAACGGAAACCGGAAAACTCATTTTCGGCACATTTTCCGGCCAACAGACCGCTACGTCGCACCTGGCCAGGGGCCTCTGCGACGTCGCGACCTACGTCGCACAAAAACCTCAACGTCGCACTAGCGACGCAGCCTATTACGTCGCATTAACTTGCGGACGTCGCACGTAGCAACGTAGACTTTAACGTCGCAAAGTGAACCAACGTCGCATTAGTGACGTCGCCCCCTACGTCGCATTGATTTGCGAAGGTCGCATCATGCGACGTACCTGCCTACGTCGCACCTTACGTCGCTTGCAACGTCGCATGCTACGTCGCACAAACCAGAACCTTGAAAACTCACATTTTCACTAAGTGTCGAACTTTTACAACCTCAAATCCTTATACGGTACGACCTAACAATCATAATAAAACATACTTTCCTATTACAATTACTTTAATTTGCGTATTGAATGATAAACTTTAATTATAACAAATCACCAACGGGCCGTATACTTTGTTACGAACGCGAACAAACCAACATTTAAACACAACGGGTTGTATGAACAACTAGCCTAGATGGTCTTGCGAGACATCTACTTACTTAACCTTACGTGTTTAGGCACTAGAAGGTCACGGGTTCGGAGAACCTACTTGCTTTACTACTACTTGCTATTTACCACTGCTTGACTCAGGTGAGTCTTACGGCCCCACTTTTACTGTTTTAACTTATTGGGGGAGATACATGCTACTGATTTTTCTTGAACACAAGTACTAAACTATTTACTATACCAAACGGAATTGCATGAGTTACTTACTATTTACTGAAGTCTCTCCATCATATATCGTTAGTTATGTACTTAAGCGCGAACAGTAGTTAATGGATCCATTAGGGAAATGACCCTCCCCGCCCGGGGTAGTAGCGCTACCACGAACCGTTATGTATAAACGGGCGACTATTATTTCGTTTACTTATGCTTGCTCAATTTCGAGCATGTCACGGGAGCAACTGATTATTGACGGGTTAAGCTTCGATTATGAGCCTCATGGCAACGGTATAACTTGATTTCTTTACTTTTGCGAGATTTGCAAATACTTGATATACGCCTACGGGCACTAATGATGAAATCTTGTGTTCAAACTGATTATTTACTGATAAACCTGTGAGATTCACCAACCTTTTGGTTGACCCTTTTTAGCATGTTTTCTCAGGTACACTTACGGAGTAGGATCACTCCAGGATTACTAGCTAGAGTCGCATGATTTCCAAACTGCATTTAATGGAGATTCTTTGGCATTATCTTTTGTAACTATGGTTATGTAATAGAATCTCCCGCCACATACGCGGACTCTAGGCTTACATATTTTTGTAAAGAAAACTATATGTTTTCGAACGATTTAATTATGAAATGTAATTATTTTACAAAACGTCTCATTTAGAGGTCGTTTGCTGTATATCTTGTGCTTTGTATATTGATTAGTAACACCTAAGTATGCTTCCGCAAATCACTAAATTTGGGGGTGTTACAGATTGGTATCAGAGCCTAAGGTTATAGTGAACTAGGTTGCATTTTGTGGGCCTAGACTATGACCGTTAGGCAGTATTTTCTTATTAGACATGACTAGTTCAGGGATTACAGCATACGACTTTAATTTAACATAGCCTGATCAACTATGTACAATTAAGGAAAGATGATGTAATGTCTGAAATGATTATGTTGAACGGGGATGCGTTAGTTGACTCTGACCACGAGAGAACCGGACCATTACTTGATACGTGCTAGACACTAGGCTGGATATGATATATATTTATATATATTAGCCTCGTCTTACTTACACTCTGCCACAGGAATGGCAAACACACCACCTAATCCGACACACTCTCACTCACGTGGGTCACGGAACCCACGAGTAGCCAGGAGGAACACAAGGTCACCTCGAACCAGCCCTTATCCTGTACATAACTCTCAGAACTCGGCACATCTCACGTTGCCAGTATTGGCTACCCAATCCCGCCGTCAGGAGCAAAGACTCGAAAACCTGGAACTGGAACAACACCGAATGACTTACCTGCTTCGTCAAGCTCTTGACCGCATATCACAACTACAGCGAGAACAAGAGGATACCAACCTCTCTGTAAGCATAATTCAGGATTCCATGACCGCCGAATTAGGTGCAGATGAACTTGTAAGAAACCGATTAGAAGAATGTGAACAGCGTTCACAGGAGACTGCGGATCATTCTCGAACACTAGCACAACGACTGGCCTTGGTTGAAGACAACGCCAGGCAAACCAACCGACTAGCAGAAACCGTGGACCGCCTTGTCGCGCTGATGGAACAAATTAATCTACATTAAGATTAGTGTAGTTTTTGTCTTGTAATCTATCTCGTAATCTAGGGACTATCTAGCACTACTCTATAAACTAGTCGGATGTAACCATTCCCGACACCTTTTGTAATATCTCTGTAGGATGTAACTTTTGAACTCACTTTATCTATCAGATATCCTTTGTTATCTCAACTCACATTAATTGTCATTTTCCATGTTGATGTTATGTATTACTGCTTTTATACATGTACATCTGTGACAATTACAAGTTCATACAAAATCTCATGTATCTTCATTTCTTTTATTGAAGAACCATGCCGCCAAAGACACGACCATACACCGATGCCCAGATTACCTTCCTTATAACCCAGGCTGTTACTGAAGCCTTGGCTCGGAATACTCCACCAAATTCCTCGAGAAACAGCGATGCCGCTGAAACCACTGCCGCTAAACCTTGTTCTTACAAGGACTTCCAGAACT
Source organism: Helichrysum umbraculigerum (assembly GCA_949592205.1). Lineage (NCBI taxonomy): Eukaryota > Viridiplantae > Streptophyta > Magnoliopsida > Asterales > Asteraceae > Helichrysum > Helichrysum umbraculigerum. Next base: position 66,647,348 of record CATIUR010000001.1, on the reverse strand, counting down.
GCAAACCTCTAAACTTTGCAGGTACCGAGGGAGCTGTCGGTCTAATACGCTGGATCGAGAAAGTTGAATCGGTATTTCTTATCTGCAACTGTGCAGAGGGGGACAAAGTTAAGTTCTCTGTTAGTACTTTTACTGACACCGCACTCACGTGGTGGAACACCTATGCCCAAACTGTGGGCGTTGCCAATGCTTACAAACTCCCGTGGGAGGAGTTGAAGGAGATGTTAAGGGGTGAGTATTGCCCCAGGGATGAACTGAAACAACTGGAGCTGGAATTCTGGAACCATAAGATGCAAGGTAATGATATCACCGGTTACACCAACCGTTTCCACCAGCTGGCACTTCTGTGCCCAACCATGGTCGATCCTGAGTACAAGAGGATCGAGAAATACGTTGATGGACTGCCCGAAAAACTTCAGGACTTGGTGACTTCATCCAAACCAGGTACTATCCAGAACGCCATCCGTATGGCCCATGAACTCACGGCAAACGCTGTCCGCCGTAACACAACTTCAGCCCCACCTGCAAACAACAAACGAAAATGGGAAGGAAACCCCAACTCATCCAACCAAATCACCAACCGAAAGCCTGAGCCCCTTAGGGCTTATTCATCTGGCACTTCAGAAAGGAAAGGGTACGTTGGAAGCAGGCCCTACTGTCCCAAATGCAATCGTCACCACGACGGTTCCTGCCCTTGCACAAACTGCAAGCGTTTTGGGCATTTGGCCAAGGATTGTCGAAACACCAGTGCCCCGAAGACTTGTTATGGGTACGGAAGTCCTGGGCATTTTCAGAATAATTGCCCTAAGCAGAAAAACAACAACAACAACAATAACAACAACAGCAGCAACAAACGGAACAACAACCCTGCTCGTAGCAGAGCATTTGTCATCAAAGCTGGGGAAGCTAGGGAAGACCCGAATGTTGTAACGGGTACGTTTCTTCTCAACGATCTTACTGCTTCGGTATTATTTGATACCGGTGCTGATAAAAGTTTCATATCTGATGAGTTTTGCCCACTACTTAACATCACCCCTTCGGCCTTAGATGTTAAGTACACTGTAGAGCTCGCAAATGGTAAACTCATAGAAACCAGTAGTGTGATACCTAATTGCACTTTAAACCTCGCAAACGAAACCTTCTCAATTGATCTAATGCCTGTTGAACTAGGAAGTTTTGATGTCATCGTGGGTATGGACTGGTTGTCCAAGCACCGGGCCGAAATTGTTTGCCATGATAAAATCGTCCGAATTCCTCTCGCCGCCGGTAGTACCTTGATCATACAGGGGGAGACTGGTGGGTCGAGACTAAACTTAATCTCCTGTTTAAAAACCCGAAAATTTCTGAGAAAGGGTTACCCAGCAATACTCGCCCACATCACGGAGAAAAAGTCGGAGGAGAAGCGACTTGAAGAGGTGCCAATCGTTAGAGACTTTCCTGAAGTCTTTCCAGAAGAACTACCTGGTTTACCTCCACCTAGACAGGTTGAGTTCTCGATTGATCTCGTGCCGGGTGCCGCACCGGTGGCCCGCGCACCGTACCGCCTAGCCCCATCCGAACTTCAGGAGTTGTCCACTCAGTTACAAGAACTCTTGGATAGAGGATTCATTAGACCGAGTTCTTCACCTTGGGGAGCTCCGGTCCTATTTGTCAAAAAGAAAGACGGTTCATTTCGAATGTGTATTGACTACCGAGAGTTGAACAAACTAACCGTCAAGAACCGATATCCACTTCCTCGAATCGATGATCTGTTCGATCAACTTCAGGGATCAAGCTGTTATTCAAAGATTGATCTTCGATCAGGTTATCATCAGTTGCGTGTTCGCGATGCTGACATCCCGAAAACCGCATTCAGAGCCCGTTACGGGCACTACGAATTCCAAGTAATGCCCTTTGGTCTAACCAACGCACCGGCTGTATTCATGGACCTTATGAATCGGGTGTGCAAACCGTACCTTGACAAGTTTGTTATTGTTTTTATCGATGACATCCTTATCTATTCACAAAGCGAACAGGAACACGCACAACACCTCAGAACCATCCTAGAACTACTTAGACACGAGGAGCTTTACGCCAAATTCTCTAAGTGTGAGTTCTGGATAAACACCGTTCAATTCCTTGGACACGTTATCGACAGTCAGGGAATTCATGTAGACCCGTCAAAAATCGAGGCAATCAAGAATTGGCAAGCTCCAACCACTCCCACCGAGGTACGCCAATTCTTGGGATTGGCCGGTTACTACCGCCGTTTCATCGAAAACTTCTCAAAAATTGTCAAACCCCTCACAGTGCTGACTCAGAAGGAAAAGAAATTTGATTGGACCGATAAACAAGAGTCGGCATTTCAACTGTTGAAATCCAAGCTTTGCAGTGCACCCATTCTATCTCTACCCGAAGGCACCGATGACTTCGTGGTATACTGCGATGCTTCTCACCAAGGTCTCGGTTGCGTGCTGATGCAACGAGACAAGGTCATTGCCTACGCCTCCAGACAACTTAAAGTTCACGAGAAAAACTACACAACTCACGACCTCGAGCTAGGGGCCGTGGTGTTCGCCTTAAAAATCTGGAGACATTATCTTTATGGTACCCGCAGCACTGTATTCACCGACCACAAAAGCCTCCAACACATTTTCAACCAGAACGATCTTAACATGAGGCAACGTAGATGGGTTGAATTACTCACCGATTACGACTGTGAGATCAAATATCATCCGGGCAAAGCAAACGTGGTTGCTGATGCTCTCAGTCGTAAGAAACGAACAAAACCACTCCGAGTCCGGGCACTCAGTATTACCATTCATAACGACCTCACCACCCAAATACACCTTGCCCAACTCGAAGCCCTGAAACCCGATAACTTCAAAAACGAGGCCTTGCGGGGCATGTGATGATCCCAGCTAGAGATCTTAGTATGTATTACTTTGATTGATTATTAATAAGCTTGCGGAATAGTTTATTAATAACTTGAAGAACAAACTTGTATATAACAGAATATCTAACCAAAAGCTTCAATATTATTAACAATAATACGAACACACAATTTGTGTTAGGGTTTACAACCTTGAAGCTAATAACTAGAATGAATTCGTCACCCTCTAGGGTTTTACAGGATCTCTATTTATAACATATAGAGTCCTTTACAGAATCAAACTATTATGGAATCATATCTATTCCATAATTCTCTCTATTCAACTATATCTAACCAACAGTGGTTATCTATATCACTAACAGGGGTAGTACTCGTATATTATCAACAGTGGTTGAGTACTTAATACAAAATACAAACTACACACTAACAGTGGCACTGTTAGACAAACTACTTGACAGCGGCAGCTACTAACTAGCAGTGGCAACTACTAACAGTGGTAGTACTTCTAACAGCGGCACAATACTTGTATTCTGAGCAAATCTAGCAGTGTCTCAGTTCTCAACAATCTCCCCCTAAACTTGATCATTCAGAGTAATGATTCAAGTTTCAATCCTTCTTTTCTTCTTCTATCTCCTTCATCGTTTGCCTCTTATGCAGTTGATTGAACACCATGTATAAAGCTCTGTAAGCTCCTTCAGTAATGATGGTTGTAGATAACTTCAAATCAACCAATCTATTCAGCAGCCCTGTTCCTAGCACATAGTGTCGATCATCAAACATGTAGATCACCTGCCCATTGTTAAATACTACCATGTGTACTCCAGCTCTGGCAAAATATCTCCAGGTTATAACCCTTTGATGACAGTGAAAGAATAAGTGATACATGCTGGCTGGTTCAAACATGCTTTGCAATAACTCCATCATTTGTCTTTCAATCACAGCCTCAGAGTTCTTTCTATTCCTGATTCTGCTCACTTGATACAACTCCATAAGATCATCTCTTGTACAGATTCTGAGCAAATCAATCATACTCCCAACATGGTCATCAAATCCTCTTTCCCTTTCAATCTTGATCTCAAGGATCATTTTTCTGAAACCATAATCAATTGCTACTCCTTCCCAATTTATAATTCTAGCCTTTCTTGGTCCTTCAGAAATCTCCTTGCTATCAGTCAGAATCTTGATTCTCTTTTTCAGCTCTGGATCAAATCTTGGAATGTCAGGAATAACATTGTCTTTAGAAATCTGATTTTTCCATGAATTTCTTCTGACTTCATTCTGCTTATCCTCTAAGGCTTTCTCTGCTGCCTCAGCAGCTGCTTTTTCTCTTCTTTCTTCTTCTTCTTTCAAAAACTTTACCATTTCCCTATCTGCCTTTTCTTTCTTCTCCTTCATCAATGCATTCAAATGCCTATTCTCTTCCAATTTCTTGGTCCACTCATCATCTCTTCCCATATACCTATCATATGCCTGTTCCAGCTTCTGCATATTCCATCCTTTAACAATTTTAGCTGGGGCATAATTATCAGACAGAGCATTGATCATTTGTCTTCTCCTTTCAGCATATGGTAAAGGTTTACTCCTCTTCTTGGCTAATTCCTCTTGCTTTTTCTTTCTAGCCCTTTCCTCATTTGACCTTTTCATCAACAAAAATCCAGAAGATAACTCTTCCTCTTCATTACCTTTCTTCTTCTTTAAATAATCATGAACTCTCTGAGCAGGAAGCTTTAATCCTTGTGCAGTCTTTTCTTTAACAATCTCTGCAGCTTTCTGTGTAATAGTCACTACACTCAGATCATCCAAAATCATTTTAACATCATCACCCTCTTCTTCAGCTTTAGCTTCTGCAGCTCTCCTTATCAACCTTTCCCTTTCTTCTACTTGCATCCTTAGCATATCATGAGACTCAATATGAGGTTCTTTAATTTCTTTCACTTTTGATTTTTCTTTTAACTTTCCTTTACCTTTGTCTTTTGGATCAATCACAGGCAATTTAGACTCAGGCTTGAGTGGTGAAGTTGGTTCTCTTATTGTAACAGGTACCTCTCTTGGTCTTGTTGTTGTGGTAGTTGTGGCAGGGGTTGATATGACAGCAGTGGTGATTGGTGTATCAACAGTGGTAGGTGTTGGTGTACTAACAGGGGTAGATGTAACAGTGGTAGTGTTAGTGTTAACAGTGGTAGAAGTTTTGACAGGGGATAAAGTATTAGTTGGCTTTCTTCTGGGAATAGATTTCTTTCTTGTAAAGGTCTGCAACTTCTTCTCTTCATCAATTGACTTTGATTGCTCCCCCTTAATCTCAACTTCTCCTTCTTTCATCTCTTTTTCAACATCATCAACCACCTCATACACTGGCCTATCACTGAAACTGACTCTTTTCTTATTTTCCAGGTTAGCACCCATCACATCCCAAAAATATAATCTAAGTGCAGCTTTCTCAGGCAACCCTTTATTCAATGGAAATACCTGTTAAACTGTTTCATCTGTTTCATCAGTCTGCTCTGCTCCTGCACCATCACTTGTATTAACATTTTCAGAAGAATCTTCACCAGTATATACCACCATTCTTCTGTCATCTGCAGCATTTACCATCTCATCATCTAAACTTTCATGTATCACATAATCAGAGACATTGAGCTCCTCCTCAGCCTTATCCCTGCTCTGCACATAATCATCATCTTTATCATCAAACACTAACTCCACAGTGTCTTCTGATTGTGCCTCATTATGCTCACATATATTCATCTCAACTGTATTATCATCAAGCTCAAGCACCTCTGTAGCTGCAGAATCATCATGCATCTCATCAATATTTATCATTGCTCCACTCATATCATCATGAGGTCCATGTGAATCATCATCATCATCATCATCATCACCTGCTTTTCTTGAACCATCATCTTCAGGCATATTATCATCATCTACTTTCTTCTCCCCCTTGCCTGAAGATTCCTTTAACTTATTCGCAGGTAGAAGAATATTGTTGACAGCCTCCTCAAGCATTACCAATCTATTATGTACATCAAGCAACTCTGCCTTCTGATGATCAATGATCTCCTTCTGCTTAGCAATTAACTCATCCTGAGCTTGAATTTTCTGTTGAGCCTCTTTTCTGTAAGCCCTTTCCCTCTCATATTTGCTCCACAGTTTATTGATATCATGTACAAGATAGGAAATCGTCAATTCATCAGTATCACTAGGCTCATCAACATTAGAGTGTGACCTCTTAGTTGAATCCTTGCCCACATCTGCCACTGCAGATGTCCCTTGGTTATTGGTACTGGGACCTACATTTGAATCATCACCCATAGGTTCATCAAACATAGTTGCCTCTGGTTGGGTCTGATTAATGTTACCACTATCCTGCCCTGCCAGTGGGCTAGAAACAGTAGTGGCAGCCCTTCCAGAATGAACATTTTCATCAAGTATGTTCACCTGTTGTGTTGGGACAGTTGACTGAGACTGTGGAGAAACAGGAATCTCCATAGCCTGTGTAGCCTTCTTGGATTTCTTGGCTTTAGATTGGGTAGGCTGTTTGTTCCCTTGTTTTCTTTTGATGCCTCCTCCTGATGTGTGTTCAGAACCAACTTGTGTTGTTGGTCTGTCATCATTTGGTCCAGATGGTGTTGGTAATACACCACCAGTGGCAGAAGGAGTAACTAGCATTGTAGAAAATAATGCAGTTTCCTTCTTAGAAAAAGCATTCTGATACTGATTCATAGCCTTAATAGTCCTCAAAGATAGAGTAGAACTAACAATCACACTATCCTCTGCTGGCAGATTTGACAATTGATTATTCAATAAAAGCTGAACAAATCTAGGGTACATAACGAATGTATCACCCTTTACATTCCTAACCATATTATCTAAGATAAATCTAGATATATTAAATTTAATACCCTGTGCCAAGCAGATAATAGGATATGCAATAGTAGAACTAAATTCATTAAAACTAGTTCTCTTTTGAGACAAACATACCAGAAAAGTATGAATGTAGAACTTCCATTGAGGACAAAACCATGACTTCAAGAAAGTATATTCTGATCTTGTCTTTCCTGAACCTTCATACCCCATATTCATAATGCCTTTAAACAAATCTTCTCTCGATAATTCCAGAATTCCACCTTCATCATCAAACTGTAAAAGCTCTCTTAGAACAATCTCAGTAACCATTACCTTCTTACCCTTGACAGTGGAATGAATGTGAGTAATGCCATTAACATTCCCTTCCTTTGCATTCTGCCAGAATTCTTGAATATGCGATCGAATTAATCGTGGACAAACAGTAAGGGCATGTGTAACTGGACAATTACTCAAGAAATCAATAATAGGGTGAAAATACTCATCGGCAAGTTCTTTATTCAAGAAAGCCCTCATATTGTGTTCAGAATGAACACTTAGCGTAGAATGATCAGAATCAGATGACAATGAAGATGCCATTGATGTAATTGATGAACGAACGAAGAGTGAATTACAATAAACAACTCAAAGCGAGAGCGATTATTGAAGGGTTTTGAAAATTTTGAAAGCGTAATTGAAAAAGTGAAGTATTTGAGTATTTATTTGATGACAGTGCCAAGCCCTAAAAATAGAACTAGCAGTGGCACTACTGGTTATACCCAACAGGGGCACAATTTACAAACAAACCCAACAGGGGTACCTCACTTGGTCAATTTATAGTCAACCCTTTCTAACCATCTAACAAAGCTAGCAGCGGCTGATAGTCTAGCAGGGGCATCCGACAAAGGAAACGCCAACTTAGAACTAACAGGGGCATAAACTTAGTTAGACAACGATTTTTTTTTTTTTTTTTTTTTTTTTTTTTTTTTTTTTTTAACCAAAAAAATAAGAAGAAACAAATAAAACATTAAATTCCAGCTCAAGTGATGTCTCTTGACAGTGGCTGAAACCTGCAATATTAAACTAAGAAAAACAACTAGCAGGGGTTAAATTACACACATATACAGCAGGGGTTTAAAATACATTGACAGTGGCAAAGGTAAACTAACAGTGGCACCATCTGTTATCATGATGAAGCTAACAGTGGCAACACCTGACCCTGTCACATACAATATATTTTACCCCTGTTAGTATCAAATCCAGACCAAAACACTACGTGAGATTGATCATACCAATATTAGTTATCAAAAATGTAAATCTTCCTACATCAAATGCTTTTGTAAAAAGATCTGCAAGTTGATTATCAGTATGAATTTAAAAAATATGAATCAATCTTTTATCATAACAATCTCGTATAAAATGATATCTGATCTCAATGTGTTTGGTTTTTGAATGCTTAACTGGATTCTGAATGATACTAATAGCAGAAGTATTATCAATATAAATAGGAGTGTTCATGAAAGTCAAACCATAATCCAGCATTTGATTCTGAATCCAAAGAACCTATGCACAGCAACTTGATGCTGCAACATATTCTGCTTCTGCTGTAGAAGTGGAAACCGTGGTCTGCTTTTTACATTGCCATGACACTAATCTATTTCCAAGAAATTGACATCCTCCACTGGTGGATTTTCGATCCATGTTCTCACCACCATAGTCACTATCTGTGAAAGCCTTAAGCTCAAAATCTGATCCTTTAGCATACCAAAGTCCCAAATCAGGTTGACCTTTCAAGTATCTAAAGATCCGTTTCACAGCATACATGTGTGACTGCTTTGGATTGGTTTGATACCTAGCACAAAGACACACTGCAAACATAATGTCAGGTCTAGATGAAGTTAAATACATCAGAGAACCAATCATTGACCTGTACAAGTGCACATCTACTTCTTCTCCATCAGGATCAGAAGTAAGATGTTTGTGTGCCTCCATAGGAGTGCTAGCTATCTTCCCATCTTTATAACCAAATTTATTCAGAATATCCTGCACATACTTTCCTTGGTTAATAAAGATTCCATCTGACTTCTGTTTAACCTGCAATCCTAAAAAGAAAGTGAGTTCACCCATGGAACTCATCTTGAATTTCTTATGCATTAAACTCTCAAACTCTCTGCACAATGAGTCCCTAGTTGAACCAAAAATAATATCATCAACATAAACCTGTACCAACAATATATCTCTCTGAACCCTCTTGGTAAACAAAGTCTTGTCAATAGTACCTCTCTTGAATCCATTCTTGAGAAGATACTCGGATAGTGTATCATACCAAGCTCTTGGTGCTTGATGTAGCCCATACAACGCTTTCTTCAATCTGCACACTCTATCTGGATATGTTGGATCTTCAAACCCTGGTGGTTGGCATACATACACCTCATCATCAATTAGACCATGAAGAAAAGCACTCTTCACATCCATTTGATAAACTTTGAAATCCTGATAAGATGCATAAGCTAAAAATAACCTAATAGCTTCTATTCTAGCAACAGGAGCAAAAACATCATCATAATCTATGCCTTCTTCCTGTGTATACCCTTGTGCTACCAGCCTTGCTTTATTCTTTATCACTATACCTCTTTCATCTCTCTTGTTCTTGAAGATCCACCTTGTGCCTATAGCCCTCTTTCCTTTTGGTAGATCAACCAAATCCCATACATCTTGCAGTTTAAACTGCAACAATTCTTCTTGCATTGACTCTATCCAACTTGGATCTTTGAGAGCTTCCACTGCCTTCTTTGGTTCCATCTGAGAAAGAAAACAAACATATAATGAAGTGTGTAAATCTTCTTCTCTTACCTTTGACTGCTGTCTGGTCAGAACAGATGAATTAATATCACCAATGACCAAATCCAAAGAATGATCTTTGTGAACCAGATACTTAGATGTTGATGTATCAAGCAGTTCTCTTTCCAAATTTGGACCCAAAAGATTATCCATTTCAGATTCTGAGTAAGAATCTCTTTCTTCTCTTTCTTGTGAAGGCTTTGGAGTTGCTTCAGAATCTGACAAAGAAGTCCTTTCCAAAACTTGAAATGGAGGACTTTGTTCAACAAATTTTGGAGAATCGGGCTCTCCTTCTGAATCATGCTCTGAAACTATATGAGAACCCTTTGAAGTAAATGGTTGATTTTCTGTTGGAATTGAACCATCTTCATCCTTTGAACCATTTTTGCTACTTGACCCACTTGAATCATCTGAAGGTTCATCTTGCTCTAACTGGAATGCTTCTGGAGGATCTGGAGACCAAATAGGAAACAATACATACTGCAAGTCATCCTTTTTAGTCTGACTTGTGCTTGAAAGCCCATCTTTACCTGCATCATTACCTGCATCTGTACCTGCATCTGTATCTGCACTAATAGACAAATCTGGATATCTAAAAGCATGGGTTAGTGCATCAATATCAAACAAAACTTCTGGACCTTTTCCTTCTACATTTGATGTGTGTTCATTAAAGGTCACATCCATGGTCTCATCTATGATCCTAGTCCTTTTGTTAAATACTCTATAAGCCTTGCTTTGAATAGAGTATCCAACAAATACACCCTCATCTACCTTACTCTGAAACTTACCAAGATGATCTCTGGTATTTAAGACAGTACAAGGACATCCAAATGGTTTTAAAAAGCTAACCAAAGGTTTTCTCTTAAAGAATAACTCATAGGGTGTCTTGTTATGAGGTTTAATAATCAAAATCCTATTCAAAACATAACAAGCAGTGCTAACTGCCTCTGCCCAAAAGGACATTGGAAGTTTAGCATCTGCTAGCATGCTTCTAGCAGCCTCAATTAGTGTCCTATTCCTCCTCTCAGCTACTCCATTTTGTTGTGGAGTCCGAGGTGCACTATACTGTCTTTCTATACCTTTATCCTCACAGAACTTATTCATCTCATGATTCTTAAATTCTGTCCCATTGACTAGCTACATTGGTAGGGCCAAACAAATCCATATGTAACAGGTGTAAGGGAGTGGTATTGGTATTCACAAGCTTGGTCTTATAAGAGGTCTTGTGTTGCTTGCCTTTGAGACATGCTACACAGTGGTCACTACATTCAAATAACTTTTCAGGTAAGCCTCTCACTAGCTTATTCCTAACAAGTTTATTCATGGTCTTGAAATTCAAGTGACACATCCTCCTATGCCATAGTTCAGATTCAGATACAGTAGCTTTAGAAATGAGACAGCTAACATTTTGAGATTCCATCTTGTTTAAATCACTACAGTATACATTATCCTTTCTTGGAACTCTCATTAAAATCTTATCTTCAGGTATTTTGAGTTTTTCAGAAAGTATAAGGCATTCTGTGTCAGTGAAATATACAGGATTTTGCTTATCTGTGATTTGACTCACACTAAGCAAATTGTATCTCAATTGCTCAACATAATAAACATCATTGAAAGTGAGCTTACTGCTTTTTACCTTACCTTTACCTGTGATTTTACCTCCTTTAGGATTGCTTCCAAATGCTACATCTCCTCCATTAAACGCTTTAAAGTCCTGTAGCTTTTTCCTGTCTCCAGTCATGTGTCTTGAACAGCCAGAATCAATATGCCATAAGCTTGGTGGCTTGCCCTGCACATATATGAGAAAAACAATTAGTTTTTCTTGGGAACCCAAACCAATTTGGCTTTGGGTTTCCCATGAGCACCTTTGACATCAACCCTTTTGACAGTGATTGATCTCAGTGCTGCATTGGTTTTGGACACTTCAGATTTACACTCATTTTTATGTCTCCAAAAACAATCAATTTTTGACCTAACAGGGGCAATAAGCTTAACAGTGGTCACTTTCAAATTGGTATTGATAAGCCTGGCAGTGGTAGCTCTACTTGGTGTAAACATTCTTTTGGAATGCTTAACACTAGCAGAGGTAGCATGCCTAGCAGTGGCCAAGCCTTCCCCTGTTCTGTTCATGCCTCTGTTAGCCTTATACAGTGGCACTGCTGCATCATTAACAGTGGTTGCAGCCTTGCCTCTGTTTGGCTTGTTTTTCAACAATGGACTTGTACCTCTGTTCCTATTATTATTAGGATTGAAGTAGCAGTCCTGTTGAGTATGGTTGTACCTGCCACATATATAACATGCCTTTCTTTTCATACATTCAAACCCATTACCCAACCTTTGTGAAACCAATTGGTTCCAATTTCTCTGATTACCCCTGGAAATGGATCTATTTGCATTATTTGCAGAAATTAAATCAGACCTGTTTGATTTACATGCACACTTTTCACATTCAGATTTATCTTTTGACTTATCTTTTGATTCAGGATTAACTCTTTTGTGCACATAACCTAGACCAGATCTAGATTTATTGGATTTTCTAACTTGATCTAACTGAGCCTTTGCTTTCTCAGCAAACATCTTTTTACCCTCTTCTAGTTTAGTACTATTTAGTTCAGAAACTAGACCACTAATAGGCTTAACACAATCATCCACAGAATTACCACTAGATGAGCTATCACTATCACTCTCATCTTCCTCAGTCCAATCAGATACCTCAACTTTATCAAAATTCACATTATCAGCACAATTAACAACTGGATCTACCTTTTTAACCTCCTCAGACACACCTACCTTAAGTTTTTCTAAGTCAAACTCAAGCTTAGATGGGAAGTATGATTATAAGGTGGGGGTACAACATTAAGGTTGTAACCTAATCCAAGTTTTAATTTATCATGAATTTGAGACTTGATTAAGTTTTGAACACCTTTTGAAGCATTTTCCAATTCATCAACTTTCAATTTTATTGACTCTTTATCAGAAATTGCCTCAGCCAACTTTGCACTTAGCATATCAACTTTTGTTTGTAAAGCTTTCTTTTCCCAATTCAGATATTTAATATCTAAGTGAAATTGTGATTCATTCTTTTCAAAAGCTTTTATCTGTCTTTCTAAGTTTTCAATGGCTAAAGTTGAATGTTGACTCTTTTCCACACAAGCTTTTAATTCATTACACACAACCAGATTATGATCCCTATAAAATTTAACCATTTTCTTACATGCAGGAGAACATAATTTAGATTGTACCTCATATGGAATGTCTGAAGGCTCTGGTTCTTCTGTGACAGCCATCAAAGCTTGATTCTGAACTACAAGCTCTTCTTGGTCACTCCAGTCAAATCCTCCCATCCCATCTTGTGCAACCAATGAATCAGAAGTGGTGTTCTGAACAGGTACCAATCTTCTTTGTGGAGCAGAACTATTTCTCATAATACCATTCTGAGATCCTCCAGCCTGTGTGCTCTTGCATTCTCTAGCAAAGTGTCCCATCTTGTGACAGTTGAAGCACTCCACCTTGCTCTTGTCAAATCCAGCTACACCATCTCTCTTGTAAGTGAAGTTTCTGTTCCCAGACCTCTGCATAAACCTTTTTGCCCGGATAGTAATCATAGTCATCTGCCATCTCAAATCCATCTCTTCAAGATCTTCTTCATTAACCTGTTCCAAATCCTCTGTTGTTAATGATGAATTAACATGACTCGCAAAGAAGGCTTCCAAGATATTATCATTAGCACCAGATGTGCTACAGCTACCAGATTCACCAACAGACACAAAAGCAGCATTGTTAGAGCTACTATTGGACTGTTTCAGAGCCATCACCTCAGGCTCAAAGTTCCTCAGATCATTGTATAGATCTTCAATCTCCTTTTCTTCAAGATCTGCACTTTGTCTAAGTCCCACAGTATACATATTCCAATCTGTGCCTAATGATCTTAGAAACTTCCTATTCAAATCATCTTTATCAACCTTAACATTGTGATTCTCAAGATCACCCACAAGCTTTTGAAATCTATCAAAAGTCTGAGTCAGAGTTTCAGACTTTACACCTGCAAAGTTTTCAAACTGTTGTTTGAGAAGAGATCTCTTATTCTTCTTGGTGTTATCATTACCACCAAATCTCTTAACAATTGCTTGCATAAGAACCTGAGCATCTTCACAGTTTTCAAACTTCCTTTGATACTCATTAGGAATAGACAAAAGTAGAGTACTTAATGCCTTCCACTCTGTTGCTCTTTCTTTTCTCTCTGCATCAGTCTTTGGTGGTGGTCTTTCTTCCTTTTTACCATCTGCATCCTTAGTATAAACTGGTCCATTAGTAACCACCTCCCACATCATATAATCAGTCAGCAACATGTATTGTCTAATCCTAGTCTGCCATAGCTCAAACTCATCGGGTTTGAGCATGGGGATTTTTGTAGCTTGAATACCTTCCATTGTTTCAGTAGACATGTTGTTGTTTGTTGAAAAAGCTGCAAAATTTAATTACCTTCTTCAAGATCAAAGTAATACCAAGCTCTGATACCACTTGATGATCCCAGCTAGAGATCTTAGTATGTATTACTTTGATTGATTATTAATAAGCTTGCGGAATAGTTTATTAATAACTTGAAGAACAAACTTGTATATAACAGAATATCTAACCAAAAGCTTCAATATTATTAACAATAATACGAACACACAATTTGTGTTAGGGTTTACAACCTTGAAGCTAATAACTAGAATGAATTCGTCACCCTCTAGGGTTTTACAGGATCTCTATTTATAACATATAGAGTCCTTTACAGAATCAAACTATTATGGAATCATATCTATTCCATAATTCTCTCTATTCAACTATATCTAACCAACAGTGGTTATCTATATCACTAACAGGGGTAGTACTCGTATATTATCAACAGTGGTTGAGTACTTAATACAAAATACAAACTACACACTAACAGTGGCACTGTTAGACAAACTACTTGACAGCGGCAGCTACTAACTAGCAGTGGCAACTACTAACAGTGGTAGTACTTCTAACAGCGGCACAATACTTGTATTCTGAGCAAATCTAGCAGTGTCTCAGTTCTCAACAGCATGGATAAACAATTCGAGATCAGACCCAACGGAGTTAAGTATTTCTCTAACCGAATCTGGTTGCCTAATTTCGGGAACCTTCGGGACTTGGTGATGGATGAAGCTCACAAGTCCAAATATTCTATCCACCCGGGATCCGACAAAATGTATCACGGCATCAAGGGGTTTTACTGGTGGCCGAATATGAAAGCTGACATTGCTTTGTACGTCAGCAAATGCTTAACTTGTTCCAAGGTCAAGGCCGAGCACCAAAGACCTTCCGGACTGCTCCAACAACCTGAAATTCCTCAATGGAAATGGGAGCAAATTACCATGGATTTTATAACCAAACTACCTAAATCGGCGAGCGGTTGCGATACCATTTGGGTGATCGTCGATCGTCTCACCAAATTGGCTCATTTCTTGGCAATCAGAGAAACCGACAAAATGGAACGCCTTACACAAATTTACATCAAAGAAATCATTTGCCAACATGGTGTCCCTCTCTCGATTATCTCTGACAGGGATGCCCGTTTCACATCTCGCTTCTGGCAATCACTCCAAAAATCATTGGGTACCCGTCTCGATATGAGTACCGCGTACCATCCTCAGACCGATGGCCAGAGCGAACGAACTATTCAGACACTGGAAGACATGCTACGAGCCTGCGTAGTTGATTCTGGTACAAATTGGGAAAGACATCTACCGTTGTGCGAGTTCTCGTACAACAACAGCTATCACACCCGCATTAAAGCTGCACCTTTTGAGGCACTGTACGGTCGTAAGGGCCGATCACCGATCTGTTGGACTGAAGTGGGAGATAGTCAACTCACTGGTCCTGAACTCATACATGAAACCACAGAGAAAATCGTTGAAATCCAAAACCGACTCAAAGCCGCGCGTGATCGTCAGAAAAGCTATGCTGACGTGAGACGCAAGCCACTCGAGTTCCAAGTTGGGGATCGAGTACTCTTAAAAGTATCGCCTTGGAAAGGCGTAATCCGATTCGGCAAACGCGGGAAATTAAACCCTAGGTACATTGGACCTTTCGAGAACCTCGAGAAGATAGGTCCAGTGGCATATCGATTACAGCTGCCCTCTGAACTCAGCAGCGTGCACCCTACCTTTCACATTTCTAACTTAAAGAAATGTCTGTCTGACGAGACACTTATTATACCCCTTGACGAGATCCGCATCGATGACAAACTACATTTCGTTGAGGAACCTGTCGAAATTATGGACCGTGAGGTCAAACAACTGAAACAAAGTCGTATTCCAATCGTCAAAGTCAGGTGGAATTCGCGGCGCGGTCCGGAATTCACTTGGGAACGGGAAGACCAAATACGACTCAAGTATCCCCACCTATTCACCGATTCTGCCCCTAACGCGACTTCGACTTAAATTTCGGGACAAAATTCTTTTAACAGGGGGAGAATGTAACAACCGGCAAATTAGGACTAGAATTAGTGCCTAATTCTTTGTTAATACATGTAATTAGTTCTGTGTTAATCTAATTTATGTATCGAATTATATATATTGTTGAATATATACGAAAATGCGATTTGGTTAAATCGTACGCAATTTAAATCGAATGTAATTCGATTCGGTAAATACGGACGTTGGTGAAACATTTTAAATTTAAGCATAAAACATTATCTAAAAACATCATAACATTCGGAATAGCATCTTAGTAATACTCCCAAATTATCCTATTTAGTACAACTAAAACTACGCGACTTAAAAACAAATTACACAAACTTATTTAAAGATTAGAAAAATAATCCAATTAAATTACTTAACAAAATTTACTTTTTTTAAATGAATAATTAACGTGCGAAATAAATATTTACGCTTAAACGACGGAGGAAACGAACACCGCACGGAGCGCGGAGACGCGGACTGAAAATGGGGGCTTTCACACAAAACCCCCACCTCCTTCCTTTTCCCTTCCATTTCTCACCTCTCCCTTCTCTTTCCTCTTTTCTTTTTCTCTCAATCACCAACTTCACTATCACCACCACCATCTTACAATTTCACAAAATAACAACACAAAAAGCACTCGGATCATACCACCCGTTTGGAGAAAAACGTTCACCACTTCACGATCTACAACGCTATCTTTCCGGAATTTCGTTTCGGCATTTTGTAAGTTTCCGACAAATCCCGACATCTCTCGTTTTTGACCATTTTTACTAGTTTATGGTTTAAATAGGCTTATTATATTCATATAAGGGTTGGGTAAAAGATTTGGACCGAACGGAAACCGGAAAACTCATTTTCGGCACATTTTCCGGCCAACAGACCGCTACGTCGCACCTGGCCAGGGGCCTCTGCAACGTCGCGACCTACGTCGCACAAAAACCTCAACGTCGCACTAGCGACGCAGCCTATTACGTCGCATTAACTTGCGGACGTCGCACGTAGCGACGTAGACTTTAACGTCGCAAACTGAACCAACGTCGCATTAGCGACGTCGCCCCCTACGTCGCATTGATTTGCGAAGGTCGCATCATGCGACGTACCTGCCTACGTCGCACCTTACGTCGCTTGCAACGTCGCATGCTACGTCGCACAAACCAGAACCTTGAAAACTCACATTTTCACTAAGTGTCGAACTTTTACAACCTCAAATCCTTATACGGTACGACCTAACAATCATAATAAAACATACTTTCCTATTACAATTACTTTAATTTGCGTATTGAATGATAAACTTTAATTATAACAAATCACCAACGGGCCGTATACTTTGTTACGAACGCGAACAAACCAACATTTAAACACAACGGGTTGTATGAACAACTAGCCTAGATGGTTTTGCGAGACATCTACTTACTTAACCTTACGTGTTTAGGCACTAGAAGGTCACGGGTTCGGAGAACCTACTTGCTTTACTACTACTTGCTATTTACCACTGCTTGACTCAGGTGAGTATTACGGCCCCACTTTTACTGTTTTAACTTATTGGGGGAGATACATGCTACTGATTTTTCTTGAACACAAGTACTAAACTGTTTACTATACCAAACGGAATTGCATGAGTTACTTACTATTTACTGAAGTCTCTCCATCATATATCGTTAGTTATGTACTTAAGCGCGAACAGTAGTTAATGGATCCATTAGGGAAATGACCCTCCCCGCCCGGGGTAGTAGCGCTACCACGAACCGTTATGTATAAACGGGCGACTATTATTTCGTTTACTTATGCTTGCTCAATTTCGAGCATGTCACGGGAGCAACTGATTATTGACGGGTTAAGCTTCGATTATGAGCCTCATGGCAACGGTATAACTTGATTTCTTTACTTTTGCGAGATTTGCAAATACTTGATATACGCCTACGGGCACTAATGATGAAATCTTGTGTTCAAACTGATTATTTACTGATAAACCTGTGAGATTCACCAACCTTTTGGTTGACCCTTTTTAGCATGTATTCTCAGGTACACTTACGGAGTAGGATCACTCCAGGATTACTAGCTAGAGTCGCATGATTTCCAAACTGCATTTAACGGAGATTCTTTGGCATTATCTTTTGTAACTATGGTTATGTAATAGAATCTCCCGCCACATACGCGGACTCTAGGCTTACATATTTTTGTAAAGAAAACTATATGTTTTCGAACGATTTGATTATGAAATGTAATTATTTTACAAAACGTCTCATTTAGAGGTCGTTTGCTGTATATCTTGTGCTTTGTATATTGATTAGTAACACCCAAGTATGCTTCCGCAAATCACTAAATTTGGGGGTGTTACAAGTTTTCAGGTGTTGCGCGTGTTCTTGTTCGTTGCGCGAGTAAATCAGAATGTCATCAATGAAAACGATAACAAACTTGTCGAGGTAAGGTTTGCACACTCGATTCATAAGATCCATGAATACTGCCGGTGCGTTGGTTAAGCCGAATGGCATCACTTGGAATTCGTAATGCCCATAACGAGTTCGGAAAGCTGTTTTTGGGATGTCATCGTCACGAACTCGGAGTTGGTGATAACCTGACCGTAGATCGATCTTTGAGTAGAAACTCGACCCCTGAAGTTGGTCGAACAGGTCATCGATGCGAGGAAGTGGGTAACGGTTCTTGACAGTTAATTTGTTGAGTTCACGGTAGTCGATGCACATGCGGAAAGAACCGTCTTTCTTTTTCACAAACAGGACCGGAGCTCCCCAAGGTGAGGAACTTGGTCGAATAAATCCCTTGTCCAGGAGTTCCTGTAACTGAGTAGACAACTCCTGAAGTTCGGATGGGGCTAGTCGGTAAGGGGCTCGTGCCACGGGTGCTGCGCCGGGCACAAGATCAATAGAGAATTCGACTTGTCTAGTTGGCGGTAGGCCAGGCAAGTCTTCAGGAAAGACTTCTGGGAAGTCTCGAACAATAGGCACATCCTCAAGTCGCTTCTCCACCGACCTTTTCTCCATAACGTGTGCGAGGATTGCCTGGTACCCTTTTCTCAAGTATTTTCGGGTTTTCATGCAAGAAATGATATTTATTCTCGTCCCACCGGTCTCCCCTTGTATGCTCAAAGTTCCACCGGTGACGAGAGGAATGCGTACAATTTTCTCAAAACAAACGATTTCGGCTCGGTGCTTGGACAACCAATCCATACCGACGATGATGTCAAAGCTGCCGATTTCGACAGGTATCAAGTCAATGGAAAAGAGCTCGTTAGCTAGGTTCAAAGTGCAATTAGGTATCACACTGTCGGCCTCAATAAGTTTTCCGTTTGCCGATTCTATCGTGTACTTAGAATCTAAGGCAATAGGTGTGGTGTCAAGTAGTGGATAAAACTCATCAGAAATAAAGCTCTTATCAGCACCAGTATCAAATAATACAGATGCAGTCAAGTTGTTGAGAAGAAACGTACCCGTGACCACATTCGGGTCTTGACGGGCTTCCCCAGATTTCAGCACAAAAGCTCTTCCTCGAGCATTGTTGTTATTCCTGTTGTTGTTGTTGTTCAGCTTCGGGCAGTCTTTCTTGAAATGCCCCGTACTGTTGCACCCATAACAGGTCTTTGGTGCAGAGGTGTTGGTGTCAGTGGTGTTTGATCTACAGTCCTTAGCCAAGTGTCCAAATCTCTTACACTTGCTACAGGGACACGAACCATGGTGGTGTCGTTGGCACTTTGAGCAATAGGGCTTGGTTCCCTTGTACGCTCCCTTGTCATCAGAACTGGAGGTGTAGGCTTTAATGGTTTCAGGTTTCTTGGTTTGGTGGTTGTTGTGGTTGTCGGACCATTTTCTTTTATTGCTGTTGGAGGATGGAGTGGGTGGTTCTGGGTCTTCGTTCATAGCTAGAAGTTCATGGGCTAGCCGAACGGCACCGTGAAGGGTGGTTTGGTTTGATGAGGCGACATTTCCCCGGACGGGTTCCGGGAGGCCGCGGATGTATTTCTTAATCTTGTCGGGCCCAGTACCTGCCATAGCTGGGCGAAGGACGGTGAGTTGTTGGAATCTGGTGGTGTATCCAACGATATCAGTTCCTTGCACTTTTAAGTTCCAGAACTCTTCGTCCAGCTTGTGAAGTTGTTCGGACGGGCAATACTCATCAGTGAGCATTTTCTTCAGATCCTCCCAAGGGAGTAGATAAGCGGTGTCAATTCCCACGGACTGGGTATAGGAATTCCACCACGAGAGGGCACCATCTTCGAGGGTGCAGGTGGAGAATTTGACCTTGTCGTCCTCCGCACATTTGCTGATGCGGAAAATGGATTCCATCTTTTCGAACCATCTGATAAGTCCGATGGCTCCTTCGGTCCCCTTGAAGCTCAAGGGTTTGCAGTTTTGAAAATCCTTGTATGAACAAGGTTTAGCAGCAGAGGTTTCAGCGGCATCGCTGTTTCTTGTGGAGTTTGGTGGAGTATTCCGAGCCAAGGCTTCAGTAACAGCCTTGGTTATGAGTGACGTGATCTGAGCATCAGTGTAAGGTCTTGACTTTGGCGGCATGATTCTTCAATAAAAGAAATGAAGATACATGAGATTTTGTAAGAAAATTGCATTTATTTCAGATGTACATGTATAAAGTTGGTAATACATAACATCAACATGAAAAAGGATTATGGCAATTAATATGAGTCGAAACAGCAAGGAATATTTGATAGATGATACGAGTTCAAAGGTTACATCCTGCGGATGTATTACAAAAGGTGTCGGGAATTATTACATCCGACTGAAACATAGAGTAGTGCTTAGATAGTTACTAGATTACAGGATAGTTTACAAAACAAAGACTACGCTAGTCTTAACGTAGGTTAATCTGCTCCATCATTTCGATGAGACGATCCACAGTATTTGCAAGTCTGCTGGCTTGCCGAGCATTGTCTTCAGCTAATGCTAGTCGCTGTACCAATCCACGGGTATATTCTTCCGTTTCCCGTGAGCGTTGTTCACACTCATCAAGTCTGTGTTTCAAAAGAGCGGTTTCCACGCTTATCTCCACCACCTTGTTGAAAAGTACGTCCACATTATTAACGGTGGTTTCGTGATCCTCAGAGACTTGTTCAATGCGCTCAAGTGATGTAAGTCTCCAGTTTTCGTTTGTTTCCTGCAACACGACATCCATGGTGCGAAGTCGTTGCTCGTGTTGGTTCACCCTAGCAGCTAAGGCCGGCAAGGTGAAGTGAGTAGAGTACGGGCCAGCTCGAGGCAACCTGTTGTTCCTCCTTGCTACCCTTGGGTTCTGCGACCCGGATTGAGAACGAGATGAATTGGATGGGGTATTTGCCATTTCTGAGACAAAGCGTTAGTAAGATTGAGGCCTATATTCATATAATTCCTATATAATATAGCCTATTGAGTGTCTAGCATAAACATGTTTAAGTCTCAGTTCTCTCGAAGTCAGAGTCAACTAACGTATCCCCGTTCAACATAATCATTTCAGACATTACATCATCTTTCCTTAATTGTACATAGTTGATCAGGCTATGTTAAATTAAAGTCGTATGCTGTAATTCCTGAACCAGTCATGTCTAATAAGAAAATACTGCCTAACGGTCATAGTCTAGGCCCACTAAATGCAACCTAGTTCACTATAACCTTAGGCTCTGATACCAATCTGTAACACCCCCAAATTGACGATTTGCGGAAGCATACATTGGGTGTTACTAATCAATATACAAAGCACAAGATTAATAGTAAACGACCTCTAAATGAGACGTTTCGAAAAGGTTTCATAAATAATAATTGTTTGAAAACCTTTGGTGTTCGTATACAAAAATATAGTTCACTAGAGTCCGCGCGTATAGCGGGAGATTCTATTACATAACCATAGTTACAAAAGATGATGCCAAAGAATCTCCGTTAAATGCAGTTTGTAAATCATGCGACTCTAGCTAGTAATCCTGGAGTGATCCTACTCCGTAAGTGTACCTGAGATACAAAGCTAAAAAGTGTCAACCAAAAAGGTTGGTGAATCTCACAGGTTTAGTAATAAGTAGGTGTTATGAACCACAAGTATGTACCCGTATTGCTATCAAGCAAAGTAAGTAAATCAGTAAATCAGTACAGTGCCATGAGCTCATAAGTTGAAGCTTAACCGTGTAGTGTGAATATATCACGTACCCCCGTGAGTGCTATCCGCACACTCATATGTAACAAATACTAATATGTCTGTTTCTACGTGTAAATCAGTACGTGGTGGCGCTACCACCCCAGACAGGGATTGTCAGTCCCAAATGGATCCATCTATTAGTAATCGCGCTTAAGTCCATAACTAACAACTTACGATTAGGAGGCTTTCAGTGGATAAAAGTAACTCATGCGTTTGTTTGTAAACAGTAATGTTTTCAGTTCAGTACATTGTGTTCATATGTAAAACAGTTGCTAAGTATCTCACCCCAAAGTATAAAAACAGTAAAAGTGGGGCCGTAAGACTCACCTGAGTCTGGTAATAAGCCGTAGCAAATAGCAAGTAGTAAATATAGCAAGTAGGTTCTCCGAACCCGTACCCTTCAAATGCCTATTCATATGAAGTTATGTAAGTATGCGTCTCACGAGACGTTTCGTTTAGTTGTACACAACTAGTATAGCCAATGTTTGTCTGTATGTTTGTAATTGTTCGTTTGTTGAGAAACATGTTTGGGCCCGTTGGTGACGGTTTGTAGCAAAATTTCTAAATTGTTGACTTTGCTACAGTAGATTTGCTACAGTACTGCTACAGTAAAATTTGACTTTTTTGTACAGTAACTTTGACTTTAAAATTCTGGTTTTCTGTGTTTTTGCGACACAATCTGCGACACTAAAGTTTGGTATGCGACACAGTGGTTGTGTCGCATAAAGTGCGACACAAGAGCTCTGCGACACAGTGGTTGTGTCACAAAAACTTGCGATGCTAATTCAATAGCGACAGAACGGTTGTGTCGTATAAAATACGACATAGTATTGCGACATAGAGTGCGACACAATATTGTGTCGCAAAGGTTACGACACTAAAGGATTGGTACGACACAAGATGCGACACAAATGGGTTTATGCGACACAGCATGCGACACAAGGCTTGTGTCGCATGTATGAACACCAGCCCAGAAACTTTCGGGTTTCAAGAATTTTCGACTAAAAACGCAATTCTAACCCATTTTTGAGCTATAAAATCGTGTATTCTTCATGTATTAGGTTATATCTAAGTTGTGTACACATCAAAGCATCAAAACATTACACCAAATTGAATAGATCTAAGATTTTAGAATTTTCTTACTTTTGCAAATCGAGCTAAATGGAAGATGAGATGATGAAAACGGTCTTGATATTCTTGCTCCACTCGTGATGGTGATTCCGAATATGTAAATTTCGTGTGTCGGTTTGTATTTCGAAAATTTAGTGTAGATTGGAGTTGAGAGAGTTTTTTTGAGGTGTGTGTGTTTTTAGTGATAAAGAAAATGAAAAAGAGAAGTGGGTGGGGGTTGGAGTTGGCTGATCCAAAGGAGGAAGGAGGGGAAAACGCTCCCTAAAACTCAGTGTTTACTCAATGTCCTAAGCGTTTAATCCTTTGTTTTTAGTATTTTAACCAAACCGTTATTTTTAAAAAATGTAACTGGAATATTTAAATAAAAACACTTTGAAATTAATAATAAAAACATTTGTCGCAGTATTTAAATTATTAATTCGTGTTTATTACGTTTTATTGCATTATTTAAAATGTCGTCGCGATAATATATAAATAGTGTTCGTTCGGTTGCGTATTTTATATAACAAAATACGTTCTCATTATTTAAGTAAATTTCTGTCACCAACGTCCAAGTAAACTGTGTCGGACTCCGTCCGGTTAATTCGCACGATTTATCCAAATCGCGTAAGTACACACACATATATATAAATCACCTTATATATATATACAAATAGAGCCTGCAATTAGTCCTATTACATACTAATTACATCTAGTTACAATTAATTAGGCATAATTAATTATCCTAATTTAGCAGGTGTTACATTCTCCCCTTGTTAAAGAAATTTCGTCCCGAAATTAGCTTGAGTGCACGGACGGTGCGTTGTCTGGGAAGAGATGTGGGTATTTCTGTCGCATTTGGTCTTCCCGTTCCCAGGTGAATTCAGGACCACGTCTAGAATTCCACCTGACTTTAACGATGGGAATACGACTCTGTTTTAGTTGTTTGACCTCGCGGTCCATGATTCCCATAGGTTCCTCGACAAAATGAAGTTTATCATCGATCTGAATTTCGTCGAGCGGTGTTATCAGTGTCTCGTCAGACAGACATTTCTTCAGATTAGAAATGTGGAATGTGTTGTGAACGCTGCTAAGCTCAGCAGGAAGTTGCAGGCGGTACGCCACTGGACCAATCCTTTCAAGGATTTTGAATGGTCCGATGTATCTAGGATTTAGTTTGCCTCGTTTTCCGAATCGAATAACACCTTTCCACGGTGCCACTTTGAGAAGTACCTTGTCCCCTACCTGGAACTCAAGGTGTTTGCGTCTCACGTCAGCATAGCTTTTCTGACGATCACGTGCGGCTTTTAGTCGGTTTTGTATGCCGACGATCTTTTCAGTTGTTTCATGTATGATTTCTGGACCGGTGAGTTGTGTATCCCCCACCTCAGTCCAACAGATAGGTGACCGGTACTTACGACCGTACAGTGCCTCGAAGGGTGCAGCCTTTATGCTGGTGTGATAACTGTTGTTGTACGAGAACTCGCACAACGGTAAGTGATTTTCCCAGTTTTTACCGAAGTCAACTACGCAGGCTCGTAGCATGTCTTCCAGTGTTTGTATGGTTCGTTCGCTCTGGCCATCGGTTTGAGGATGGTAAGCCATACTCATATCCAGACGAGTACCAAGAGATTTTTGCAGTGACTGCCAGAAGCGAGAAGTAAATCGAGCACCTCGGTCGGAGATGATTGAGATGGGCACGCCGTGTCTTGACACGATTTCTTTCAGGTAGATCCGTGTCAAACGTTCCATCTTATCAGTTTCTTTGATGGCTAGGAAATGAGCAGATTTAGTGAGTCGGTCAACGATCACCCAAATGGTATCGCAACCGTTAGAAGTTTTCGGGAGTTTAGTAATGAAATCCATGGTGATCTGCTCCCATTTCCATTGTGGTATTTCGGGTTGTTGTAACAAACCGGAGGGTTTCTGGTGTTCAGCTTTAACTTTGGAACAAGTAAGACACTTGCCAACATAGGTTGCAATGTCAGATTTCATGTTGGGCCACCAGTACATTTCCTTGATGCCGTGATACATTTTGTCGGCACCGGGGTGTATAGAGTATTTAGACTTGTGAGCTTCATTCATCACCAAGTCTCGAAGGTTCCCAAAACTTGGCAACCAGATTCGATTCGAGAAGTATTTGGCCCCGTTAGGTTTGGTTTCAAATTGTTTGTCCATGCCCCGTAAGGCCTCGTTTATCAAGTTTTCTGGTTTGAGTGCTTCGAGTTGAGCGGTGAGAGTTTGATTGATGAGGTCGTTGTGAATGGTCATACCGAGAGCTCGAACTCGAAGTGGTTTCACTCGTTCTTTTCGGCTTAAGGCATCGGCGACAACATTCGCCTTGCCTGGATGATAGCGAATTTCGCAATCGTAATCAGTAAGCAACTCGACCCATCGACGTTGCCTCATGTTGAGATCCTTCTGATCGAAGATATGTTGGAGACTTTTATGGTCAGTAAAGATTGTACACTTGGTACCGTATAAGTAGTGTCTCCAGATTTTCAGAGCGAATACAACAGCCCCCAACTCTAGGTCATGAGTTGTGTAATTCTTTTCGTGGACCTTGAGTTGTCGAGAGGCGTAAGCGATGACTTTGTCTCGTTGCATCAGCACGCAACCAAGACCTTGGTGTGAAGCATCACAGTATACCACGAAGTCATCGTTGCCTTCGGGTAAAGATAAGATAGGTGCACTGCAGAGTTTCTGTTTTAGTAGCTGAAAAGCTGACTCCTGTTTGTCAGTCCAATCGAACTTCTTTTCTTTTTGAGTCAGTGCAGTGAGAGGTAGGGCTATTTTCGAAAAATCCTCAATGAACCGCCTGTAGTATCCGGCGAGTCCTAAGAATTGGCGTACCTCGGTTGGTGTTGTAGGTGCTTGCCAACACTTGATAGCCTCGATTTTTGAAGGATCGACATGAATCCCTTGATTGTCAATGACGTGTCCAAGGAATTGAACAGTTTGCATCCAGAACTCACACTTAGAGAATTTGGCGTATAACTCTTCGTGTTTGAGCAGCTCTAGGATAGTTTTGTAACAACCGGCAAATTAGGACTAGAATTAGTGCCTAATTCTTTGTTAATACATGTAATTAGTTCTGTGTTAATCTAATTTATGTATTGAATTATATATATTGTTGAATATATACGAAAATGCGATTTGGTTAAATCGTACGCAATTTAAATCGAATGTAATTCGATTCGGTAAATACGGACGTTGGTGAAACATTTTAAATTTAAGCATAAAACATTATCTAAAAACATCATAACATTCGGAATAGCATCTTAGTAATACTCCCAAATTATCCTATTTAGTACAACTAAAACTACGCGACTTAAAAACAAATTACACAAACTTATTTAAAGATTAGAAAAATAATCCAATTAAATTACTTAACAAAATTTACTTTTTTTAAATGAATAATTAACGTGCGAAATAAATATTTACGCTTAAACGACGGAGGAAACGAACACCGCACGGAGCGCGGAGACGCGGACTTAAAATGGGGGCTTTCACACAAAACCCCCACCTCCTTCCTTTTCCCTTCCATTTCTCACCTCTCTCTTCTCTTTCCTCTTTTCTTTTTCTCTCAATCACCAACTTCACTATCACCACCACCATCTTACAATTTCACAAAATAACAACACAAAAAGCACTCGGATCATACCACCCGTTTGGAGAAAAACTTTCACCACTTCACGATCTACAACGCTATCTTTCCGGAATTTCGTTTCAGCATTTTGTAAGTTTCCGACAAATCCCGACATCTCTCGTTTTTGACCATTTTTACTAGTTTATGGTTTAAATAGGCTTATTATGTTCATATAAGGGTTGGGTAAAAGATTTGGACCGAACGGAAACCGGAAAACTCATTTTCGGCACATTTTCCGGCCAACAGACCGCTACGTCGCACCTGGCCAGGGGCCTCTGCGACGTCGCGACCTACGTCGCACAAAAACCTCAACGTCGCACTAGCGACGCAGCCTATTACGTCGCATTAACTTGCGGACGTCGCACGTAGCAACGTAGACTTTAACGTCGCAAAGTGAACCAACGTCGCATTAGCGAACGTCGCCCCCTACGTCGCATTGATTTGCGAAGGTCGCATCATGCGACGTACCTGCCTACGTCGCACCTTACGTCGCTTGCGACGTCGCATGCTACGTCGCACAAACCAGAACCTTGAAAACTCACATTTTCACTAAGTGTCGAACTTTTACAACCTCAAATCCTTATACGGTACGACCTAACAATCATAATAAAACATACTTTCCTATTACAATTACTTTAATTTGCGTATTGAATGATAAACTTTAATTATAACAAATCACCAACGGGCCGTATACTTTGTTACGAACGCGAACAAACCAACATTTAAACACAACGGGTTGTATGAACAACTAGCCTAGATGGTCTTGCGAGACATCTACTTACTTAACCTTACGTGTTTAGGCACTAGAAGGTCACGGGTTCAGAGAACCTACTTGCTTTACTACTACTTGCTATTTACCACTGCTTGACTCAGGTGAGTCTTACGGCCCCACTTTTACTGTTTTAACTTATTGGGGGAGATACATGCTACTGATTTTTCTTGAACACAAGTACTAAACTGTTTACTATACCAAACGGAATTGCATGAGTTACTTACTATTTACTGAAGTCTCTCCATCATATATCGTTAGTTATGTACTTAAGCGCGAACAGTAGTTAATGGATCCATTAGGGAAATGACCCTCCCCGCCCGGGGTAGTAGCGCTACCACGAACCGTTATGTATAAACGGGCGACTATTATTTCGTTTACTTATGCTTGCTCAATTTCGAGCATGTCACGGGAGCAACTGATTATTGACGGGTTAAGCTTCGATTATGAGCCTCATGGCAACGGTATAACTTGATTTCTTTACTTTTGCGAGATTTGCAAATACTTGATATACGCCTACGGGCACTAATGATGAAATCTTGTGTTCAAACTGATTATTTACTGATAAACCTGTGAGATTCACCAACCTTTTGGTTGACCCTTTTTAGCATGTATTCTCAGGTACACTTACGGAGTAGGATCACTCCAGGATTACTAGCTAGAGTCGCATGATTTCCAAACTGCATTTAACGGAGATTCTTTGGCATTATCTTTTGTAACTATGGTTACGTAATAGAATCTCCCGCCACATACGCGGACTCTAGGCTTACATATTTTTGTAAAGAAAACTATATGTTTTCGAACGATTAAATTATGAAATGTAATTATTTTACAAAACGTCTCATTTAGAGGTCGTTTGCTGTATATCTTGTGCTTTGTATATTGATTAGTAACACCTAAGTATGCTTCCGCAAATCACTAAATTTGGGGGTGTTACAGATTGGTATCAGAGCCTAAGGTTATAGTGAACTAGGTTGCATTTTGTGGGCCTAGACTATGACCGTTAGGCAGTATTTTCTTATTAGACATGACTAGTTCAGGGATTACAGCATACGACTTTAATTTAACATAGCCTGATCAACTATGTACAATTAAGGAAAGATGATGTAATGTCTGAAATGATTATGTTGAACGGGGATGCGTTAGTTGACTCTGACCACGAGAGAACCGGACCATTACTTGATACGTGCTAGACACTAGGCTGGATATGATATATATTTATATATATTAGCCTCGTCTTACTTACACTCTGCCACAGGAATGGCAAACACACCACCTAATCCGACACACTCTCACTCACGTGGGTCACGGAACCCACGAGTAGCCAGGAGGAACACAAGGTCACCTCGAACCAGCCCTTATCCTGTACATAACTCTCAGAACTCGGCACATCTCACGTTGCCAGTATTGGCTACCCAATCCCGCCGTCAGGAGCAAAGACTCGAAAACCTGGAACTGGAACAACACCGAATGACTTACCTGCTTCGTCAAGCTCTTGACCGCATATCACAACTACAGCGAGAACAAGAGGATACCAACCTCTCTGTAAGCATAATTCAGGATTCCATGACCGCCGAATTAGGTGCAGATGAACTTGTAAGAAACCGATTAGAAGAATGTGAACAGCGTTCACAGGAGACTGCGGATCATTCTCGAACACTAGCACAACGACTGGCCTTGGTTGAAGACAACGCCAGGCAAACCAACCGACTAGCAGAAACCGTGGACCGCCTTGTCGCGCTGATGGAACAAATTAATCTACATTAAGATTAGTGTAGTTTTTGTCTTGTAATCTATATCGTAATCTAGGGACTATCTAGCACTACTCTATAAACTAGTCGGATGTAACCATTCCCGACACCTTTTGTAATATCTCTGTAGGATGTAACTTTTGAACTCACTTTATCTATCAGATATCCTTTGTTATCTCAACTCACATTAATTGTCATTTTCCATGTTGATGTTATGTATTACTGCTTTTATACATGTACATCTGTGACAATTAGAAGTTCATACAAAATCTCATGTATCTTCATTTCTTTTATTGAAGAACCATGCCGCCAAAGACACGACCATACACCGATGCCCAGATTACCTCCCTTATAACCCAGGCTGTTACTGAAGCCTTGGCTCGGAATACTCCACCAAATTCCTTGAGAAACAGCGATGCCGCTGAAACCACTGCCGCTAAACCTTGTTCTTACAAGGACTTCCAGAACTGCAAACCTCTAAACTTTGCAGGTACCGAGGGAGCTGTCGGTCTAATACGCTGGATCGAGAAAGTTGAATCGGTATTTCTTATCTGCAACTGTGCAGAGGGGGACAAAGTTAAGTTCTCTGTTAGTACTTTTACTGACACCGCACTCACGTGGTGGAACACCTATGCCCAAACTGTGGGTGTTGCCAATGCTTACAAACTCCCGTGGGAGGAGTTGAAGGAGATGTTAAGGGGTGAGTATTGCCCCAGGGATGAACTGAAACAACTGGAGCTGGAATTCTGGAACCATAAGATGCAAGGTAATGATATCACCGGTTACACCAACCGTTTCCACCAGCTGGCACTTCTGTGCCCAACCATGGTCGATCCTGAGTACAAGAGGATCGAGAAATACGTTGATGGACTGCCCGAAAAACTTCAGGACTTGGTGACTTCATCCAAACCAGGTACTATCCAGAACGCCATCCGTATGGCCCATGAACTCACGGCAAACGCTGTCCGCCGTAACACAACTTCAGCCCCACCTGCAAACAACAAACGAAAATGGGAAGGAAACCCCAACTCATCCAACCAAATCACCAACCGAAAGCCTGAGCCCCTTAGGGCTTATTCATCTGGCACTTCAGAAAGGAAAGGGTACGTTGGAAGCAGGCCCTACTGTCCCAAATGCAATCGTCACCACGACGGTTCCTGCCCTTGCACAAACTGCAAGCGTTTTGGGCATTTGGCCAAGGATTGTCGAAACACCAGTGCCCCGAAGACTTGTTATGGGTACGGAAGTCCTGGGCATTTTCAGAATAATTGCCCTAAGCAGAAAAACAACAACAACAACAATAACAACAACAGCAGCAACAAACGGAACAACAACCCTGCTCGTAGCAGAGCATTTGTCATCAAAGCTGGGGAAGCTAGGGAAGACCCGAATGTTGTAACGGGTACGTTTCTTCTCAACGATCTTACTGCTTCGGTATTATTTGATACCGGTGCTGATAAAAGTTTCATATCTGATGAGTTTTGCCCACTACTTAACATCACCCCTTCGGCCTTAGATGTTAAGTACACTGTAGAGCTCGCAAATGGTAAACTCATAGAAACCAGTAGTGTGATACCTAATTGCACTTTAAACCTCGCAAACGAAACCTTCTCAATTGATCTAATGCCTGTTGAACTAGGAAGTTTTGATGTCATCGTGGGTATGGACTGGTTGTCCAAGCACCGGGCCGAAATTGTTTGCCATGATAAAATCGTCCGAATTCCTCTCGCCGCCGGTAGTACCTTGATCATACAGGGGGAGACTGGTGGGTCGAGACTAAACTTAATCTCCTGTTTAAAAACCCGAAAATTTCTGAGAAAGGGTTACCCAGCAATACTCGCGCACATCACGGAGAAAAAGTCGGAGGAGAAGCGACTTGAAGAGGTGCCAATCGTTAGAGACTTTCCTGAAGTCTTTCCAGAAGAACTACCTGGTTTACCTCCACCTAGACAGGTTGAGTTCTCGATTGATCTCGTGCCGGGTGCCGCACCGGTGGCCCGCGCACCGTACCGCCTAGCCCCATCCGAACTTCAGGAGTTGTCCACTCAGTTACAAGAACTCTTGGATAGAGGATTCATTAGACCGAGTTCTTCACCTTGGGGAGCTCCGGTCCTATTTGTCAAAAAGAAAGACGGTTCATTTCGAATGTGTATTGACTACCGAGAGTTGAACAAACTAACCGTCAAGAACCGATATCCACTTCCTCGAATCGATGATCTGTTCGATCAACTTCAGGGATCAAGTTGTTATTCAAAGATTGATCTTCGATCAGGTTATCATCAGTTGCGTGTTCGCGATGCTGACATCCCGAAAACCGCATTCAGAACCCGTTACGGGCACTACGAATTCCAAGTAATGCCCTTTGGTCTAACCAACGCACCGGCTGTATTCATGGACCTTATGAATCGGGTGTGCAAACCGTACCTTGACAAGTTTGTTATTGTTTTTATCGATGACATCCTTATCTATTCACGAAGCGAACAGGAACACGCACAACACCTCAGAACCATCCTAGAACTACTTAGACACGAGGAGCTTTACGCCAAATTCTCTAAGTGTGAGTTCTGGATAAACACCGTTCAATTCCTTGGACACGTTATCGACAGTCAGGGAATTCATGTAGACCCATCAAAAATCGAGGCAATCAAGAATTGGCAAGCTCCAACCACTCCCACCGAGGTACGCCAATTCTTGGGATTGGCCGGTTACTACCGCCGTTTCATCGAAAACTTCTCAAAAATTGCCAAACCCCTCACAGTGCTGACTCAGAAGGAAAAGAAATTTGATTGGACCGATAAACAAGAGTCGGCATTTCAACTGTTGAAATCCAAGCTTTGCAGTGCACCCATTCTATCTCTACCCGAAGGCACCGATGACTTCGTGGTATACTGCGATGCTTCTCACCAAGGTCTCGGTTGCGTGCTGATGCAACGAGACAAGGTCATTGCCTACGCCTCCAGACAACTTAAAGTTCACGAGAAAAACTACACAACTCACGACCTCGAGCTAGGGGCCGTGGTGTTCGCCTTAAAAATCTGGAGACATTATCTTTATGGTACCCGCAGCACTGTATTCACCGACCACAAAAGCCTCCAACACATTTTCAACCAGAAAGATCTTAACATGAGGCAACGTAGATGGGTTGAATTACTCACCGATTACGACTGTGAGATCAAATATCATCCGGGCAAAGCAAACGTGGTTGCTGATGCTCTCAGTCGTAAGAAACGAACAAAACCACTCCGAGTCCGGGCACTCAGTATTACCATTCATAACGACCTCACCACCCAAATACACCTTGCCCAACTCGAAGCCCTGAAACCCGATAACTTCAAAAACGAGGCCTTGCGGGGCATGTGATGATCCCAGCTAGAGATCTTAGTATGTATTACTTTGATTGATTATTAATAAGCTTGCGGAATAGTTTATTAATAACTTGAAGAACAAACTTGTATATAACAGAATATCTAACCAAAAGCTTCAATATTATTAACAATAATACGAACACACAATTTGTGTTAGGGTTTACAACCTTGAAGCTAATAACTAGAATGAATTCGTCACCCTCTAGGGTTTTACAGGATCTCTATTTATAACATATAGAGTCCTTTACAGAATCAAACTATTATGGAATCATATCTATTCCATAATTCTCTCTATTCAACTATATCTAACCAACAGTGGTTATCTATATCACTAACAGGGGTAGTACTCGTATATTATCAACAGTGGTTGAGTACTTAATACAAAATACAAACTACACACTAACAGTGGCACTGTTAGACAAACTACTTGACAGCGGCAGCTACTAACTAGCAGTGGCAACTACTAACAGTGGTAGTACTTCTAACAGCGGCACAATACTTGTATTCTGAGCAAATCTAGCAGTGTCTCAGTTCTCAACAATCTCCCCCTAAACTTGATCATTCAGAGTAATGATTCAAGTTTCAATCCTTCTTTTCTTCTTCTATCTCCTTCATCGTTTGCCTCTTATGCAGTTGATTGAACACCATGTATAAAGCTCTGTAAGCTCCTTCAGTAATGATGGTTGTAGATAACTTCAAATCAACCAATCTATTCAGCAGCCCTGTTCCCAGCACATAGTGTCGATCATCAAACATGTAGATCACCTGCCCATTGTTAAATACTACCATGTGTACTCCAGCTCTGGCAAAATATCTCCAGGTTATAACCCTTTGATGACAGTGAAAGAATAAGTGATACATGCTGGCTGGTTCAAACATGCTTTGCAATAACTCCATCATTTGTCTTTCAATCACAGCCTCAGAGTTCTTTCTATTCCTGATTCTGCTCACTTGATACAACTCCATAAGATCATCTCTTGTACAGATTCTGAGCAAATCAATCATACTCCCAACATGGTCATCAAATCCTCTTTCCCTTTCAATCTTGATCTCAAGGATCATTTTTCTGAAACCATAATCAATTGCTACTCCTTCCCAATTTATAATTCTAGCCTTTCTTGGTCCTTCAGAAATCTCCTTGCTATCAGTCAGAATCTTGATTCTCTTTTTCAGCTCTGGATCAAATGTTGGAATGTCAGGAATAACATTGTCTTTAGAAATCTGATTTTTCCATGAATTTCTTCTGACTTCATTCTGCTTATCCTCTAAGGCTTTCTCTGCTGCCTCAGCAGCTGCTTTTTCTCTTCTTTCTTCTTCTTCTTTCAAAAACTTTACCATTTCCCTATCTGCCTTTTCTTTCTTCTCCTTCATCAATGCATTCAAATGCCTATTCTCTTCCAATTTCTTGGTCCACTCATCATCTCTTCCCATATACCTATCATATGCCTGTTCCAGCTTCTGCATATTCCATCCTTTAACAATTTTAGCTGGGGCATAATTATCAGACAGAGCATTGATCATTTGTCTTCTCCTTTCAGCATATGGTAAAGGTTTACTCCTCTTCTTGGCTAATTCCTCTTGCTTTTTCTTTCTAGCCCTTTCCTCATTTGACCTTTTCATCAACAAAAATCCAGAAGATAACTCTTCCTCTTCATTACCTTTCTTCTTCTTTAAATAATCATGAACTCTCTGAGCAGGAAGCTTTAATCCTTGTGCAGTCTTTTCTTTAACAATCTCTGCAGCTTTCTGTGTAATAGTCACTACACTCAGATCATCCAAAATCATTTTAACATCATCACCCTCTTCTTCAGCTTTAGCTTCTGCAGCTCTCCTTATCAACCTTTCCCTTTCTTCTACTTGCATCCTTAGCATATCATGAGACTCAATATGAGGTTCTTTAATTTCTTTCACTTTTGATTTTTCTTTTAACTTTCCTTTACCTTTGTCTTTTGGATCAATCACAGGCAATTTAGACTCAGGATTGAGTGGTGAAGTTGGTTCTCTTATTGTAACAGGTACCTCTCTTGGTCTTGTTGTTGTGGTAGTTGTGGCAGGGGTTGATATGACAGCAGTGGTGATTGGTGTATCAACAGTGGTAGGTGTTGGTGTACTAACAGGGGTAGATGTAACAGTGGTAGTGTTAGTGTTAACAGTGGTAGAAGTTTTGACAGGGGATAAAGTATTAGTTGGCTTTCTTCTGGGAATAGATTTCTTTCTTGTAAAGGTCTGCAACTTCTTCTCTTCATCAATTGACTTTGATTGCTCCCCCTTAATCTCAACTTCTCCTTCTTTCATCTCTTTTTCAACATCATCAACCACCTCATACACTGGCCTATCACTGAAACTGACTCTTTTCTTATTTTCCAGGTTAGCACCCATCACATCCCAAAAATATAATCTAAGTGCAGCTTTCTCAGGCAACCCTTTATTCAATGGAAATACCTGATAAACTGTTTCATCTGTTTCATCAGTCTGCTCTGCTCCTGCACCATCACTTGTATTAACATTTTCAGAAAAATCTTCACCAGTATATACCACCATTCTTCTGTCATCTGCAGCATTTACCATCTCATCATCTAAACTTTCATGTATCACATAATCAGAGACATTGAGCTCCTCCTCAGCCTTATCCCTGCTCTGCACATAATCATCATCTTTATCATCAAACACTAACTCCACAGTGTCTTCTGATTGTGCCTCATTATGCTCACATATATTCATCTCAACTGTATTATCATCAAGCTCAAGCACCTCTGTAGCTGCAGAATCATCATGCATCTCATCAATATTTATCATTGCTCCACTCATATCATCATGAGGTCCATGTGAATCATCATCATCATCATCATCATCACCTGCTTTTCTTGAACCATCATCTTCAGGCATATTATCATCATCTACTTTCTTCTCCCCCTTGCCTGAAGATTCCTTTAACTTATTCGCAGGTAGAAGAATATTGTTGACAGCCTCCTCAAGCATTACCAATCTATTCTGTACATCAAGCAACTATGCCTTCTGATAATCAATGATCTCCTTCTGCTTAGCAATTAACTCATCCTGAGCTTGAATTTTCTGTTGAGCCTCTTTTCTGTAAGCCCTTTCCCTCTCATATTTGCTCCACAGTTTATTGATATCATGTACAAGATAGGAAATCGTCAATTCATCAGTATCACTAGGCTCATCAACATTAGAGTGTGACCTCTTAGTTGAATCCTTGCCCACATCTGCCACTGCAGATGTCCCTTGGTTATTGGTACTAGGACCTACATTTGAATCATCACCCATAGGTTCATCAAACATAGTTGCCTCTGGTTGGGTCTGATTAATGTTACCACTATCCTGCCCTGCCAGTGGGCTAGAAACAGTAGTGGCAGCCCTTCCAGAATGAACATTTTCATCAAGTATGTTCACCTGTTGTGTTGGGACAGTTGACTGAGACTGTGGAGAAACAGGAATCTCCATAGCCTGTGTAGCCTTCTTGGATTTCTTGGCTTTAGATTGGGTAGGCTGTTTGTTCCCTTGTTTTCTTTTGATGCCTCCTCCTGATGTGTGTTCAGAACCAACTTGTGTTGTTGGTCTGTCATCATTTGGTCCAGATGGTGTTGGTAATACACCACCAGTGGCAGAAGGAGTAACTAGCATTGTAGAAAATAATGCAGTTTCCTTCTTAGAAAAAGCATTCTGATACTGATTCATAGCCTTAATAGTCCTCAAAGATAGAGTAGAACTAACAATCACACTATCCTCTGCTGGCAGATTTGACAATTGATTATTCAATAAAAGCTGAACAAATCTAGGGTACATAACGAATGTATCACCCTTTACATTCCTAACCATATTATCTAAGATAAATCTAGATATATTAAATTTAATACCCTGTGCCAAGCAGATAATAGGATATGCAATAGTAGAACTAAATTCATTAAAACTAGTTCTCTTTTGAGACAAACATACCAGAAAAGTATGAATGTAGAACTTCCATTGAGGACAAAACCATGACTTCAAGAAAGTATATTCTGATCTTGTCTTTCCTGAACCTTCATACCCCATATTCATAATGCCTTTAAACAAATCTTCTCTCGATAATTCCAGAATTCCACCTTCATCATCAAACTGTAAAAGCTCTCTTAGAACAATCTCAGTAACCATTACCTTCTTACCCTTGACAGTGGAATGAATGTGAGTAATGCCATTAACATTCCCTTCCTTTGCATTCTGCCAGAATTCTTGAATATGCGATCGAATTAATCGTGGACAAACAGTAAGGGCATGTGTAACTGGACAATTACTCAAGAAATCAATAATAGGGTGAAAATACTCATCGGCAAGTTCTTTATTCAAGAAAGCCCTCATATTGTGTTCAGAATGAACACTTAACGTAGAATGATCAGAATCAGATGACAATTGCATGTCATAGGCACAAATAACTACTTACCACAATTAAGGTTCCGGACTCCCTAATATCTAGGTTGTAGTTACGTGGATAACTGGAAAGGGTACTCCATAAATTAGGTCTGGTGTCATACATTTAAACAATAACAAAGTATAATAATTCCCATTCATATAGGTTTCTTTTTATGAATTTAGACTATGTTGGAATGAGTTGTGTAACACCCGGTCAAAAAGGTCAATTTTCGCGACTGATTTAAAACTTTCATTTCACGTACTTGGTACGCATTACTTTAAATAATGTGTTATTATTTTAAATAAACCTTATGTACACGGAAAATATTAAACTATTTCAGAACATAATTCGTTTGGTTTAAAACGTATTTTTCGTGACGAAAACATACGAAAGGTATCTGTCAAACAAATCCAAAACAAAGTTATAATTTTATAACTCGAATAAAGTATTTTTATAAGATGCTTTGAATAAAAACATATACGATTTCGTATTAACAAAATTATGATTTTAAAATAATTAAATTATTTTTACGATCGGGCAAACAAACACGGGCATTTAATACTACAATTGGGGACAACCGAACCCACCAAAAAGGATGGGCCGGCCTCCTCCCCACCTCATTTTCTTCTTCCTTTTTTCTTTCTCACCAAACACACCCACCATCCATCTCTCTCTCTTCCTCTCGGCACACCACCGCCGGCCACCACCGGCGCAACCAACATCAACAACATCAGCCGCACATCACCATCATCGTGATCATCATCTTCATCATCATCATCGCCATCTCCATCATCTCGATCCGTCATTTTTGGGCTCGAAATCGACATTCGGTAAGAACACCCGATTTCACACCTTTAAAACACTTTATTTATGTTTATTAACATGTTATTGAGTCCACACAACAAGAATATACCCAAGAAATCGGTTAAAAACGTTTTAAAATTCGAAACCCACCTCAAAAATTGCAGCAGTTCGTCGTGCGAGTTGAGACGAACTCAACTCGCGAAACCTTATCCGAACTCGCGAATCGAACAGACTTGCGAGTCGAACTGAGTCGCGAGTTGACTTGCGGACCGACTTGTCTGCGAATCAAGCTGCGAAGCGGCTCGACCCGCGAACCGAGTTGAGCTGCGAGTTGAGACCCGCGAGTCCACTTGTCCTGCGAATTCAAACTCAGTTCGCTTCGCGAACTCAATTCACACCACCAATTCGGTCCGCAGCCAACCTTCGGTAAATTTTCCGATTTTAAATCTTCGATGCAATTTTTAGTAAATCAATGTAGTAGAAATAAAAATTTTCCAACCTGACTTGGCAGCTCGACCCCGCCAGGGGTTGCCACCCCTTGGACCCCGCTACCAGGGGCGCTGCCCCCGGACCCCCGTACACGGTTTTCAAACCTGAACGACAAATAAATAATTACACAATTCGCTTAGACAAACTGATTTGTCTCTTACTTACATAACCTCACGTGTCTAGGGCACTAGGAGGTTACCATTCGGACAACACACGTATCGTAGGATCGCTGACAACTCACAGGTGAGTTCATAGCCCCATTCTTTCATCTGTTTTACTGTTTTCGGGGTGAGACGCATGCACAACTACTGTTTTGGAATTATAATAATAAACTTTTATAATTCACATTTAACTATATTACTGTTATGTAATACAAATGTGTAATAGTTAGGAATTACACCCACTATATTTTCGTAGGACTATATCATAGCTTAACTTGGACAGGTTAACACTGTACACTATCTCGTTGTTGAAATACAACTACCATTACATAACTTGTTTAGGTTATCATTTTACTTTGGCCATATTGTCGCGGGACAATATCATTAAATACATTAGAACTGGTTAGTTCTACCTACATTGGACAACAACTAGACTTCGCACAGGATTAGGTCTCCTTATAGGGACTAAGACTGCCTATACCCTCCAGGATTTCTCGAATGGACTTGTACCTAACTGAACATTTACCAGAATCCTCAATATACTTGCTAGGCTGAGGCTAGGAGTAAACGTTAGTAATGTACGTTAGTATAGCTTCTTATATTAATATAAAACAACTAGGTGATGATTAGTCATACCTAGGCTTATGGTGATATACTTAATATCTAAGTATGGTATATACACATTTAGATACGCTAAGCTACCTTCATGCGCGGCATGATACTCTATTAGACGTGTTTGTTGATTGACATATATATATACATACACATACTTGTACACTATCTCGAGCACGTGGTGCTATCTACTACTTACTTATGTATATTGATATACATACGCCTATACAAACGAGTATACTTTAGTCGGGCATGTCGTAGTACTGCCGGCTCAATTACATACTTTGCTTACGAGCAATGCGGACGATGTCCAGATTGGACACACAACGATGCCACGGTAAAGTGGGCACAAAACGATGCCACAGTATTGCAGTGGGCACAAGGACGTATTCGCGGTAAAGCGATACACTCACGGATGGACGGGCTTATGCTCGTGATCCACAACAGTTAACGGGTCGGTGAGATTTCACGCGAGGTCGTTAGCTCAGTATTTGATTAAATACTCTATCGTAGTTCCACGGGACTGCACGGTTACTCATACTCAGCAACGGATCGGCGAGCTTATACTCGAGATCGTTGGCTTAATTTACGTTGCCGGAGGCAACACTACATGCCAGATAGGCATGCCGATTATTACTCAACATCACATGACGTAGTCATACATTTACTTGGACTATACTCAGGCAGGTTTTGCCTCGCATTGGTTTATTTCACTTACACCAGATAGGTATTTAGGCATAGATTGCCACACCCTCGATATGACGCAGTCATACACTTGATAGTATCTAGGCATATATTGCCTCACGATTGTAGACTCACTATACCTGATAGGTATCTAGGCATGGTATGCCTCATTCCTTACGTACTTAGGTACACACAGCTACTTTAGGGTAGGAAATACCTAGTGAAATGTATACACATTGGTGTTACATATTTAATACAATACAAATCAAAATACAGGGATTTCGAACTACTTTTCAAAACATACAAGATTTACACTACATGTTTTCAACTAACAATCCTATGAACTCACCAGCTTTATAGCTGACTCGTTTTAGCATGTGTTCTCAGGTGCCCAGCAGGATTAGGATTGCTACAAGTTTATGCTAGCTCGAGTCGCATATTTTCAAACAACGGGATTTCTCTGCATAACTTTTGTATTACAAATTATGTATTGAAATTATTTTGCGAACTCGCAACTTATATACAGTTTTATCTTGGAAATGTAATAACTATTTTCAA
Organism: Helichrysum umbraculigerum; assembly: GCA_949592205.1. Classification (NCBI taxonomy): domain Eukaryota; kingdom Viridiplantae; phylum Streptophyta; class Magnoliopsida; order Asterales; family Asteraceae; genus Helichrysum; species Helichrysum umbraculigerum. The sequence goes on along the minus strand of CATIUR010000001.1, from coordinate 66,606,836 downwards.
ACGTCTCATTTAGAGGTCGTTTGCAATGTATCTTATGCTGTGATATTTGATTTGGTAACACCCGACCCGACCGCTTCCGCAACCCGAAATTTGAGGGTGTTACAAGTTGTTTTTACGATCCTATCAACTAACTAACGTAGAGTTGTCCGCAATCAGATATAAGATATGTCACATGGATAGTAAACACAAACAATTACAATACACTGGAAGTTCTCCCAAATGTACTGAACATATCGGCTAACAACTACCCTCGAATCCTATTCCCCAATCTCGGTCGTCAGAGATGTCCATATCATGGCATGGTCTATTGAATAAATAGTAACATAAATAGGTTTTACCCTACCGGAATAAGTTGGGGTAGTCTGGTCATAAGCGGTTGGCCAAACATGCCATCATTCGTTCATAATGTTATAATTAAACTATAAATAGAAATTCATTTAGCACATTTAAAGTATTGGTCCGTAATATAACTACCTTCGGTCGTTCTCAGACTTCCGTACGTTTGTACTCCGCCTAAAGCGTTTCCAGCACTATATCCGAGAACAGTCGAATAGGGGCCGTCATATTACTTCACAACATTTATTATCATCCCATTATAACTATCTAAATCATGGCAAACATATAAACAACTACTCGCATATCATGGCAATAGACATTTCCAATATTAATAAATCATAAACATCAAACAAGAACATTACAATTAATTAATAAAAGAAAAGGATAGATATTACCCGTAATTATTGTGAGCAAAACGATGCTTATATTACTTCCGAATATTTCAAAGCGTTACATTGCTAAACTAGCTACTACTAACTACTACATAATTAATCCCTCTACTTATCTCTCACTAAATTAATTAACTTAGAGAGAGAAAGTGGAAAGAAAAATAAAAGAAAGAATAAAACTAGAAAAGAAAGGAAGAAATATGCTTAATGTGTGTGCATATGTTGCAAGTTGAAATGAAGCCTCATGCCCTCTATTTATAGGAGAACTTTGGCTCACATTAGCATCAAGAGGTGCATGTTAGTAAAAGGTAGCCAAAAGGGTGCACCGGGTACTGTACAACACGAAAAGTAGGCGCACCAGGTACCAAAAGTTGTCAAAAACGGAAACCGAGGCGTGGGACAGGTGGCCGGCGGCGGCTGGCCTGTACCCGCCCCGTTTCGCCGTCTTTTGCTTCGTTTATTGATTCGTGCTTATTTTCTTCGTTATGCGTCCGTTTGCGTCGATTCTTTTTTTTTTGGATTCTTAATTCAAAAATGAAGATTTTTACATAAGATAGGCCCTGAGATGAGGTTCCTAGCTCCAGATATTACGTACGAATCATTTGGATCTTCCGACGGGCGTAGAATCTTCATTCTTTATCCGTTTTAGTTGATTCTTCTTCTGTTGGATTCGTATTTTAAAAACGAACATCTTGGATAGAATGGATATTGGTGAAGGGTACTTTAGTCTTGAAATCTCGTTTTGATGCCTTGAATCTTCAAACGTGTGTGGAATCTTCGTTTTTCATCCGTTTTGCTTGATTTTTATTGTGCAACCTTGTTTTGACCATCTTGGCATAATACTATTGATTTGTAATGTTTTTGAGTTGAAATGCCAAGAATCGTTCCAGAATGAGAGAGATATCGGTAGTAAAAACGTGACTTTTTACGCGATATCACATACTTAGGCTAATTCCCTACTTAAGTGAATTCACACTATTTATATGAGATAAGTCTAGCAAAGCCCATTATTTTAATACGTGACGTATTACTATTTTTGTAGTTATTTATAATTACGCGCGAAACAATCGGAACGAGTCCTACAAAACAAATCGTACGTTGGGGATACAAAATTTTAAATAACGTAAAACTATTTTATATGGTAGTTATTTACTTTAAAATATTATGCTAATGAATAAGCATAACGATAGAAAACAAAAACGATCATACGTTTTGTAATAAACATAACATGCGCGACAAAAATACACAAAACGAACCCGACAACCTAACGAGTCAAAAATAATATTTTTGAAACTCAAATATAAGTATTTGGAATAATACTTCAAAAAACATTATTGCGAAATAACGTTAGTAAACTAAACGATTATAACACATTTTTACGTAAAACGATCGTGTAAATGAACAAGGGGTATTAAACATAAATAATTGGAGACAAAAATCTTGTGTGGCCATGCCTTGTTGACCTACACAATCGGCCATCCCCACCCCATTCCACTTTGTTTGAAAAATTTAACACTCAAACTAGAATACATTCACACACATTTCATTATCACTCACTCTCTCTCAACTCCACACCACTCTTTTCCCTCTCTTCTTCTACTCCTCACACAACAGCAGCAGCCCAAAGACAACTTCATCATCATCCGAAAATCATCTAGCAAAAGTTAGAGCAAGATCAAAGCTTAAAGCATCAACAACACCATCATTTTCATCTCTCGTATTCTCGATCTTCAAGTATAGTAAGGATCACTTTTCTCACACTAATCTTGCATGATTCTTGCTTCTAAACATGTTATATGTTCATCACTTGAAAGATCTAGCATGAAAACTTAACGAAAACTAAGTAAAACATGAAGTTATAGTGATGATGATTTTGGACAGATTCTGTGTTCTCGGAAGAAAAATCATATAAAATCGTGTGAGTCAAATAAATGCATGAAACCACTGCAAAAATCTTCGTATATGTATTAGGAACAACTTTTGCGTAGAACGTTCCTTTTGAAAATGCACCGATTTTTAGTTATAAACTGATTTGTACACAAAGTTTGTGAAAATGAGTTTCTGGAAAACACTTGGATCACGATTCTATTTAGCAAGTTGTGGACATATAAAAATCATGAAAAAAATACTGAAAGTAGCCAACATATGTAGGATTGTTGTGTACAAATTTCGGAATTGTTCGATAAGTTTTGACCCCCGAAAACGAGCTCGAACAAGATGAAAAATCTGGAACACTTATGTTTGGGACTGTTTTGGCACGTTTTTAATAACGACATATTTTGGTTAACAACGAAACGCAATGACAATTTTCCTAAGCTTTAAATACATATTTAAGTATCGTGTAAAAGTATCGGGTCAAACCGAGAAGGTTTGACCAAAGTTAACAAAACCGACAATGGTAACGTGAAACGTTTGATCAAATAAATATATTGTATTTTTGGTCAAAACGAGTTTTGAAAATGCTATGATTTTAACACGAACGAAAACGACAATTTTGCAATTACGAATAAATGAAAACAAAACACTTATATATATATATATATATATATATATATATATGTGCGAATAACAAAAACGACACCTCTATATATACATATATATACATATACATATATATATATATATATATATATATATATATATATATATATATATATATATATAACTTATTCGTTGTATATATATATATAGTTAGTTAGTTCGTTATATATATATATATATAACGAACTAACCAACTATATATATATACAACGAATAAGTTTTATATATATATATATATATATATAAACACACACACATGACAAACAACTACATAATAATTGTATATAATATTATGCACAAACGCAAATCGTAACATGAATAATTATATTTTGGGAAGTACTATTATTCAAAAACCTCACCAACGAATCGTACACATTTTTAAACAAAGATCTTTCAACGAGTGAATGAATTACATGGTTTGACAGTTAGCTAACCACTTATACAAACTATCTCTTATGTTTAGGACGTTAAGGGACTTTTCTGGGAAACCACTTTGCTAGCACTCACATACTTAGCTCACGAGGTGAGTTCACAGCCCCTATTTTTACTATTTTACTGCTTTCAAACTAGGGGTGGAAAACATAGCAAATGTTTTACTACTATATGCGATAACTTTATATATAAATGCTTTCATGCTTTTATAAAAACTATAAATGAATGCGTTCATATTATTATGCAAACTGTTACTCATGAAATGATTTTCATACTTTACTCGCAAACTACTTACTTACGTAACGACTTACCTACTGTACTTGAAACTACTTATTTATGAAATGATTTTCATACTAATTTTTTTGGGAACATGATCACGAATCTTGGTACGGACCTAGTTGTATAACTTTGTAGTGCATAAAGACCTCATGGCTACAAACTATAACCATTAGCTAGGTGACGCTAGACACGGAATATACGGACAGTACTATCGGGGTGACATCCCTTCAACTAAGAGCGGAGCGTATATTCACATAGTCCTAGAGGCAACAACGTAACGAAGTCGTGTATTGGTTACAGAATTAGGTAGTACTTTAACTTGTAAGATCTAGCTAATCTTCGAGGGATTCTTGTCTATGTTTGCCAACGATTAACTATATTGAACTGTTTACTATACTATTTATTCACTGGAATGTTTTCCACACGAATACTATTTATACCCTGGAATGATTTTCCACACGTATACGAATGGATGTGTTTACTTCACGATAACGAATTTACTTTAGAATACATGCGAGTCTTCTACAATCTATTTATTGATAAATTTGTTTTCAACAAATTTACAATGGACAGAGTCCAACTATTTGAATAACTGATTTATAAGCGAGTTATCAACTATTTTAACAACTACTTTGTCACGGGTTGACTATTATTTTAACAACTACTTAGTCACGGGTTGACTACCATTTTAACAACTACTTAGTTACGGGTTGACTACTATTTTAACAACAATTTAGTCACAGTACAAATACTATTTGAACAACGAAACTTTTGGATGAATTTCAACGAATGCGAAAACTATATTTAAATAATTGTTTGATTACTTTTTTTTACTTGTACGTCAAGGACTTACCAAACGAACTTACTTTAACAAACGATATAAAACATGTGAATTCACTCAACATTCCTTGTTGACTTTTTACTATGTTTTTCAGGGATTTAGTGCTCATGTAGACTGCCTTCATCTTGGAAGTAAGCTACCCACGACGAATTAGGATGCCACATTTTGGAACGAACGAGATTTCCTTTGTATAACTAATACACTTTAATCATACTTACGAAATCTCTTTTTGAATTATGTATTCACTAAATAGATGTATTTTAAAATACTATTACTACAACTTTGATAAGTTGTAGCTTTTGTAACGATTATTATTAATGGCATCTTAATTACTCTTCTGCAATAATCATATGCTCTGATGCATGAATGGCCAATGTTGACGTCAGCACCCCCACTGTACACACTAATGCTTCCGCTAAACATCTGACAACCTCGATTACCGATTTTGGGGGTGTGACAATACAAAAGCTATTCTTCATTCTTATTCTTAACATCTTCTTCAACATTGCAAAGAGCTCTTTGTTTGAACGGATTCAATTGTAAATTTGTAATGTTATCTTACGTCAATATTGTTATCTTAAATTGTAATGTTATCTTATGTCAAGATTGTTATCTTATGTTAATGCTATTATAGTTTTCATTTGTTTAGAAAATATTTATTTATAAAAAACAAAGAGAGTAATCATATTTGCTTTTTTCTTTTATTTTTTTCATACTTCTTAAAATAAAAATGTATTTATGCATATTTTTTTTTCTTTTTTTTTTTATACTTCTTAAAACAAATTGCATGAGTACGAAAGGCTATCGTTACTTAACACATCTTGTATAATAATCCGCAACGAATTTTGGTCTCCACACTTGAGCATATTAAAAATACTAGCAGATACCCGCGCAAAGCAGCGGGGCAATTATTCCATTAAATATCATTCTCTTATTCACACTTCATTTTATGTAAGGGTTTGGGTTATTTCCAAATGTACATTTGTTTAGTTATGGAAAAATTTCATTAATATTGTAAATTGTTTCTAAAATTAGCTAAGGGTAATTAGTCTATTTTGTTGAATATAAGGGTATTAATGTAATTTTCGTTCTTTAAAAGTTTAAGCTACTAAAGAAAAGGGCTAAACCCTTTATAAGGGTGTAAGATATTTCATTAAAACATAAAACATAAACTTGCATTTACCTAATTAAAATAAAATTAACCATTAATAAACAAAAAAAACGAAACATAAAAATTAAAAAAAAAACAAACCCTAATCATCATATAAACTAGGGAGATCCTCGTTTATCCATTTCTCTTTTTTTTTTTCCGATCATCTTATCCAGCGATTCCTCCATTTTCTTGCAATTATCTAGTATCTTCTTTTCTTCGTCAATTGATTCATTGAGAGTCTGTATATACGAAAACTCAATTATATGAATCATCATATCTCTTCGTTCGATCGATATAACTTTTTGTGCTTTTTCGTGGATTGAATTATTTATGTTTACAATCATCCTTTTCAATTTCTCTTTTTTCTTTTTATCCTCTTCTTCAAGCATCTGGTTGATTAAATTCGTGTATCTTTTTGAATAAATTTTAAATCGACTATCCGAAATAGAACCTCTTTTGGAACGTGGTTTTGATGAAGCTGTTGATTCTTCCATTGTAAAGAGTAAAATGTGAATGTTGTTTGTTGGAAAATTGAAACTTAGTTCGATTATTTATAAGCCCTTAATTAAAGTTTATATGTATATTATTAAATTACTTAAACGCTTAACTGTCTAGTTGCAACCACCAGCGCGAGTGAATTTAAATCTTACGTCTTTCGAGTTTAAGAGTTAATTAGAAATATCATAAAAGGCGGGTGTCAAACACCGCCACATTTTAAGCTATGTAAAGGCGAGTTATTGTGACCCGCTCAAAATACGTAAATCATGTATGGCGGTGAGTTTTTGGTACCCGCCTTAATAAAGGCGGGTTTCTAAATCGCCACCTTTTTTATGTTAGATGGGTTACTGTTACCCGCTCTAGTTACCTATCAAATACCGCCATTAAGTGCCGTTTGTCCCAACCTTTTTATTCGATAAGCGGTTTTCTATCTATGACCGCCTTCTACTGTCGCATTAATATCTTACTTTTTTAGTAGTGGTGATATATATATACCAACATAAAAATGTATTAATCATAATCTTAATTTATACATATATACTCTTGCAAGATCAAAATAATTTGATTAAATATTTTGAGATGCGTCCAATGATGAAATCTCATATTAAATAGTTATCATGGTGATGACAATTAGATTTGTTGAGTTACAGTATTAAATCGATTACCACTTACAAGTTTAAGCAACACCGACCGATAAAAAGTACTTACTGAGGGCATCTCGACTACTATTTTTATAGAATGAAATTAGTTTATAGAAATAGAACTGTTGGTGACATGCAGGTTCTAAAAATATTTTTGTGAAAAAAAACTTTATTTATAAAACGCACGGTCCCCAAAAGAGAACCGAGGTCTAGTCACATTTTTTATCAAAAAATTTAAGCAGGACCACTATTCTCACAAAGGAACCGCGATCAGTTAGTTTAGCCGGTCAATGTTCTTGAACACGGTTTTAAATTATTAATCGTGGTCCATGTGGTTATTAGACCACGAATTTTCTGACCGTGGTCCTTTTGCTTTGCAAATAGACTTCTCCCCCGATAGTCCACTTCTCGTTTCATATATATTTTTAACCGTGTGCCATTTGTGTATGTCTAGTAGTGAGTTTTACCCGCCACAAAGGCGTTTCAATTGGGGCGGTGTATTTTTAACCGCTACTAATGGTATACCCCAATTGAAGCCGGGTAATTTTACCCGCCACAAAATGAATTTACTAGGGGTGGTTTGCTATAAACCGCTACAAATTGGTTGCCCCTATTTAAGCGGGTTACTTTACCCATCATAAATGTTGTTACTTGAGGCGGTTTAACCTTAACCGCTGCATTTGCATAGTTGAGACCATACTTTATGACTGGTAACCCGCTCCATTATAGATAATTGGACCCACTTTATGTTCAATATTGCGGTTCTCACTTAAAACCGTTATAATGTTACGCTCTTTATACTCGTTTTTGTACTAATGTCTAGAACAATTCCATAACCAGCAATTAGAGATGACACAACTACTTATACATTATGTGTCTCAAAATAAAAATTGATGACATATCTCCGGTCAATCACAGATACATACGTAGTTCGCTGTCCTACATATACTCGAAAAAACATTAGGAGCATAAACCGTTCATGGAGCCTACTTGTATAATTTCAAGAAATAATATATGTATAAACGTCACAAATGATAACAGCAGATGCTTAATTAAATCAACAAAAAGGTACAAAAACAGACCACGTAAGGTTACGGTATAGCCAATCCTACAAACAAACAATTCAATGTCATATATAATAGCTACAACTACTATACAAACCAAAAAAACGTACAGAAATTGCTAGTTACATGAACATATCTTCATCCTCATACCATTGCAGTCGACAAATTTTGTTTGAACATGTTTATTTTTAGCACATTTAATATATTAAACATGTTTCATATGCCATCAAGGTTCGATCAGTAAGCGAACTGATTGTTTAGGACTAGAGATTGGAGCGTGGTCCAGTTTATGTTTTCGAGTTTCATTAATTTATGATATCCAGTTCAGTTCCATTCGGTTGAAATTCGGTTGTGTTGGGTACGTTATGATTTTGAACCTTGTAGACGCAAAATCAAATTTTTATACTGAAGTAAGATTTTCAAATAGATTTTGGAGTAAATTTCGCTTTTTGTCGCTGTGATCTTTTCAATCCGCTGATTTCATCATTTTACTTTGTTTTTTGCAACAATCATACTTCAAATTATCAATTTTTGTTAAGTTTGTACTTCTTCATTAAACTTAACAAATGAATCGTTAAATCAAGTTAAAATGACCAAAATACTCTTCTTTCCTTATTTCTTGTTCATGAATGTCTTCAAACTCTAAGCCATCACCATTACCAACCTTAGTGTTAATGAAAGACACCACTTAAAGGATGAAATCGTTTCTTTTCTTCTTCATTTTCTCTTTTTTCACACATGCTTGTTAATTCGAGAAGACAATTTAAAGGTTCAAATCGAGTTTTTAATATTTTTTCCTTCTTTTTATCCTCATCTCTTTAACACAAATTTTAACAAATACGAAGTATATACTTTAATGGGCCATATACAATTGAAGTTACGTATGTTGGGGAGTTAATTTGGATGGATTAGAATTAGATAAATCTGATCCATATACATCAATCTTATTGGATTTCAATTCCAAAAATATAAACCATCTCCCCAGTTTATACAATTTTGATTTTTATCATCAACACATACAAATAGTATTAGTGCCGGATTTGGGCCTGTGCAAGCTGAGCAGCTGCACATGACCCATAATGCTAGAAAGACCCAAATTTTTACCCAATTTACTTACTATTATACAACTCAGTGTTTGATCCAGTTCAAAGCTAATATTTCCAAGTACAAGTAAATTTATACTTTAACCGATTAATGGTTTCCTCTATTCAGTTAGCTTGCCAACAATCTATTATCCATCTATCACGTACCAATATCAATATGTTTTAACCATTCGACTACTGTGAAATTGTTGCAGATTTAAATAAATAGTCACTATGAATATTTTATTCATAATTTAGTTGTAATTACTGATTGCTATATTATTGTAGAACCATTAATTGGATCTTTCGATTACTTCCATGTTTTGCCATTATCATTTCATTGTTTTTGTATATTTATTACTCATAGCTTTTTAAACATATTTATTCATATTTCATAGTATATACTATGGGCCTATTTGTGATTATATAGCACAGGGCTTTAAAAATTTATGAGACGGCCCTGTATGTATCTATTGCTATTTGTTGGCATAGAAGGGAAAGAGTCGAAAACGATCTTGAGTTGACGTGCAGATCCTAAACAAATCATCTAAGTAACTAAACAAAAAAAATTTCTTCACATTAGAGCACACGGAGTGTCGGAGTGGGAGGATTTTTTTTTCACCGTTCCGGATCGAGAACGCCATCAGACGACTTTCCCTTACACTACCGCAGCGTTCCCGAACTTCGTCTCCTTGGGACATGATGTGACGTAAAAAGTCATGTTTTTACGCACATATTTCCTTCACATTTGACCTAATTCTTGGTGAAAATACTTGAATTAAACGTTTATCTACTTAATTTCACAAAATAGGTCAAATAATAAACGAAGCAGATTAAATCACAACTGATTCGTACACTCTTTTGATTTCCTTATGATACAAGTTCTTAATTAGTTTTATATGATGTCACAGGTAATTACGATAGTAGAGAATCAAGAATCGTGCAGATCGGATAAAGAACCAGGAAGATAGAGCCTTCTGAAGACGAATCGAGAGCATTCCGCACACCCTTGACCTAGAGACATCCAAATTCAACCAATTTTGCATCACTAGAAGTGTAACGGAATTACGAGATCGTAGGCGAAAGAATCGAAGCAAACGGACAAGAAACGAAGAAGATATGTGTGATATAAGCAACGAGGAAAAGCCGGAAACATCACACGGCCATCACCAAGCCATGTACGGCCTGGTTGTGACCGTGTACGGCCTTATAATGGCCGTGTATGGCCTCTAAATAGCCGTGTACGGCCTCTAGAGGTCCGTATACGGCCCTACACCCTCCTATGTGATTCCGTTGTGCTTTTGTGGCTTGTATCTAGTACTTTGAAGCTTGTGTGCTTACATTTGTCGCACCCCCAAATTCGGGTTGCGGAAGCGAATCGGGTCGGGGCGCGACTAATCAATAATAACAGCTCAAAGATATAATGAACGACCACTACATGCGTCGTTTTAAACTTGTATTGTTTAAACAAATGTTTACATCAAAATATTAAGTACAATAGCTCGGTTTGAAATTGAGAGATTTAAATACATAACTAATTTATACAAAATATAATAATGCAGCTAAATCTCTGATGGTTTGCATGATGACACGAGCTAAGTATCCTGTTGGGCAGTCCAAACTACCGCTGAGTACCTGTGATACAAGCTAAAATGCGTCGGCAAAACGCTGGTGAGCTCACAGGTTTGTATGTCAAAACATATTGAATGAACCGCAAGATTTAATTGAATTTAAGTTGCAATAAAGCAAAATAAAAGTAACTATACAGTCATGAGCACATAGTCTGAGCTTAACTTGGGGGTCGGGTCCAATGAAGGAATTCCGATCGAGGTGCCTCCTACGAGTGCCTAATCCACACTCGTCTACACAAATGCTAATGTGTCCGTTTGACCAGTTAGTGCTTGCTAACCCGGACAAGGACTGTCAATCCTATGTGGTATCATACACTAACATTCACGCTACTACGTATTACCAAACTATGTTGTGGAGGACTTTAAATTGATTAGTGAAAACAACTCATGCAGTATTTGATTTTGATTTGTACTTGCGTTCAATTGTAAATAAAACTAGCATTGATATCACACCCCTGAGTAAAACAGTAAAATAGGGGCCATGAGACTCACCTGAGTCTTGAGAGTTTATCTTAATAACTTGAATTGATTAGCCGTGAATTGATATCCGAAGACTTGTAACATGAGGGTGTCCATGACAAGCGATGGTTATTAATGTGAGTAGGTATCTATAAAGACTACCTTTGTAGTTGTTCGTCCAACTAGAATGTCCAAATTACTATGATTTGGTTGATTAACTTGTCCAAATGACTACGATTTGGTTGATTTGATTGAGTATTTGAAAACGTGTACGGCTCGTTGGTGATTGTTTGTGATAATAATCTCGACATTATTATTATATTGTCGACCTAAATAATTTATTAAATAATCAAAAACCGATCTAAACTTTAGTATAACTGCCTTACTTTTTATATTCCAGCTTTCTGATTTAAATATTGTCTTTTGGGCCAATCCATGTACATCATCGCATGGGCCAAACAAATGAACCATACCCGAAGAATTAAAAGGATCGTATTAATTATGGCATTTTGGGCTGAAAGCCTGAAGGCTAGTTAGATTCCTGCACAAGGACTCAAGGAGGATCGTCACTCGATATCAGAAGGTTAGATCAAATGCTCGAACATATCTTACCCGCTAGTGAGTCTGATACGACATTAATCGCCAATCAATCAATCTTCCATTAAAAGAAACACCTAATAATTTAATCCGGAACCTCTTTCAATTCGAGATCATCCGTTATCATGTAAGTTACCACCCGTTTCACAAATCCACCTTGATTTCCAACCACATCAGCAGCAGCTGTAGCTGGCTCGGGAACGTAGTGTGTGACAACGAGAGGCATTGTGTTGCCACAATTATACAATAGAGAATCTACTAACACTCTTGAGTTCCAGAAGGGAAAAAAACGCTCAAACTTCTGCGGAAATTAGTAGATTCGTCTAAGGATGCTGAAAAATTTAAACAGAGAAATCTCGGTTGAAGAGAAATTAATATTTGTTACTTTCTTTTTGAGAGATCATATCTAATCACGAAAAGTGAATTTGGTATATATCGAAGAAATTAGATGAGAGAAGAGATGGAGAAGATCAGTCTCTGAAAATTCTGATAATTGATGATCATAAAGGGTTTGAATGAAAAAGTGACCTAATGTACGTGTTATTTATACTACAAGAATGAATACGTACCATTAATGAATTCTTTGAATGCTAACAAGTTATAACAGCAATAAGCTAACTACCGACTGTAACCGCCACTAAGGCATTTCAATTTGGGCGATGTTTAACTAACCCGCTACGAATTGTTTCTCACAATTGAAGCATGATAGTTTTACGGTTTTACCCGCTTCGAAAAGAATTTTCTCGTGGCGGTTTAAAATTCACCGCTATAATTGTTTACCCCTATTGTAGCGGGTTCTTTTAACCGCCATAAATGTTATTACTTGAGGCGGTTTAACCTTAACCGCTACATTTGTGTAGTTGGGACCCCACTTTTTGACTGTTAAACCACTACAATTTAGATAATTGGACCCACTTTATATTCTATATAGCGGTTTTCACTTATAACCGCTATAATGCTGCGCTCTTTTTACTCGTTTATGTACTAGTGTAATCACTAGTCCTAATTTGACGGGTGTCACATTCTCCCCTTTTAGGAGAATTTCGTCCCGAAATTTAGCTCGAGGTCGCGTTTGATGTTGAGTCAGTGAAGAGTTGAGGATACTCGAGTCGCATTTAGTCTTCCCGTTCCTAGGTGAATTCCGGACCACGCCGCAAATTCCACCTGACTTTAACGATGGGAATACGACTTTGTTTGAGTTGTTTGACCTCACGGTCCATGATTTCAGCGGGTTCCTCAACGAAGTGAAGTTTGTCGTCAATACGAATTTCATCGAGTGGAATGATGAGTGTCTCATCAGACAGGCATTTCTTCAAGTTAGAAATGTGAAAAGTAGGATGCACGCTGCTGAGCTCGGGTGGCAGCTGCAATCGGTATGCCACTAGACCAATCATCTCGAGGATCTCAAAAGGCCCAATGTATCTAGGATTCAGTTTTCCGCGTTTGCCGAAACGAATGATACCTTTCCAAAGTGAAACTTTGAGTAGTACTCGATCCCCAACCTGGAACTCGAGTGATTTGCGTCTCACGTCAGCATAACTTTTCTGACGATCACGTACAGCTTTGAGTTTGTTTTGGATAACAACGATTTTCTCGGTGGTTTCATGAATGATTTTCGGACCAGTGAGTTGGCTATCTCTCACTTCGGTCCAACAGATGGGTGAGCGGCACTTACGACCGTACAATGCTTCGAATGGTGCAGCTTTAATGCTGGTGTGATAGCTGTTGTTGTACGAAAATTCGCACAATGGTAGATGTTTCTCCCATTTTACATCAAAGTCGACTACGCAAGCTCGTAGCATGTCTTCCAGTGTTTGAACAGTTCGTTCACTTTGGCCATCGGTTTGAGGGTGGTATGCGGTACTCATATCAAGACGGGTACCCAATAATTTCTGAAGCGATTGCCAAAAGTGAGATGTGAAGCGACTATCCCTATCGGATATAATCGAGATTGGAACGCCGTGTCAAGAAACAATTTCCTTGAGATAGATTCGAGTGAGACATTCCATTTTGTCGGTTTCCTTGATCGCAAGGAAATAAGCAGATTTCGTGAGACGATCGACGATCACCCAAATGGTATCGCAACCGCTCGATGACTTTGGTAGCTTGGTTATGAAATCCATTACGATTTGTTCCCATTTCCATTCAGGAATGCTGGGTTGTTGAAGTAAACCAGAAGGTTTTTGATATTCAGCTTTGACTTTTGAGCAAGTAAGGCACTTGCTAACGTATGTGGCGATTTCGGCTTTCATGTTCGGCCACCAATAGAACTCCTTGATGTCGTGATACATTTTGTCGGACCCCGGATGAATAGAATATTTGGACTTGTGAGCTTCATCCATCACCAAGTCTCGCAGGCTCCCAAAACTAGGCAACCAGGCTCGATTTGAAAAACACCTAACTCCGTTAGGTTTGATTTCGAATTGTTTATCCATACCTCGCAAGGCTTCGTTTTTGATGTTATCAGGTTTCAGGGCTTCGAGTTGAGCAGCGAGGATCTGAATGTTTAGATCGTTATGAATAGTCATACTGAGGGCTCGGACTCGAAGTGGTTTCGATCGTTCTTTTTGACTGAGGGCATCGGCAACAACATTTGCCTTCCCTGGATGGTATTTGATTTCGCAATCGTAATCGGTAAGCAACTCGACCCATCGACGTTGCCTCATGTTGAGATCCTTCAGACCGAATATGTGTTGGAGACTTTTGTGGTCGGTAAAGATTGTGCACTTAGTGCCGTAGAGATAATGTCTCCAGATTTTGAGTGCAAAAACGACTGCTCCAAGTTCGAGACCATGAGTAGTGTAGTTCTTTTCGTGGATTTTGAGTTGTCGTGAGGCGTAAGCAATGACTTTGTCTCGTTGCATCAGCACACAACCGAGACCTTGATGAGAAGCATCGCAGTATACCACGAAGTCATCGGTGCCTTCGGGTAATGATATAATAGGAGCACTGCAAAGCTTTTATTTTAAAAGTTGAAATGCTGACTCCTGTTAATCAGTCCAATCGAACTTTTTGTCTTTCTGAGTCAGTGTCGTGAGTGGTTGAGCTATTTTCAAGAAGTTTTCAATGAATCACCGATAGTACCCAGCAAGTCCTAGGAATTGCTGTACTTCGGTTGGAGTGGTTGGTGCTTGCCAGCAATTGATTGCTTTGATTTTTGATGGATCAACATGAATTCCTTGACTGTCGATAACGTATCCGAGGAATTGAACGGTTTGCATCCAGAACTCACACTTAGAAAACTTGGCATATAGCTCATCGTGTCTAAGTAGCTCTAGGATGGTTTGGAGATGTTATGCGTGTTCTTGTTCACTTCGCGAGTATATGAGTATGTCGTCGATGAAGACGATGACAAACTTGTCGAGATAAGGTTTGCACACCCGATTCATAAGATCCATGAATACAGCCGGTGCGTTGGTTAGACTGAATGGCATCACCTGAAATTTGTAATGCCCATAACAGGTTCTGAAAGTAGTTTTTGGGATATCGGTGTCGCGAACACGTCGTTGGTGATAACCTGACCGAAGATCGATCTTTGAATAAAAACTCGACCCTTGAAGTTGGTCAAACAGGTCATCTATTCGCGAAAGTGGGTATCGGTTCTTGACGGTCAACTTGTTCAACTCTCGGTAGTCTATACACATTCTGAATGAGCCGTCTTTCTTTTTCACGAATAAGACCGGAGCTCCCCAAGGTGAAGAACTCGGTCTAATGAATCCTCTTTCCAGGAGTTCTTGTAATTGAGTGGACAACTCCGGAAGTTCGGATGGGGCTAAGCGGTATGGTGCTCGGGCCACAGGTGCAGCACCTGGCACGAGATCGATTGAGAACTCAACCTGTCTTGGCGGTGGTAGACCAGGTAGTTCTTCGGGAAAGACTTCTGGAAAGTCTCGAACGATGGGCACATCCTCTAGTCGCTTCTCCTCCGACTTTTTCTCCACGATGTGCGCGAGGATTGCTGGATAACCTTTTCTCAGGAATTTTCAAGTTTTCAAACAAGATATGATGTTTAGTCTCGTCCCATCGGTCTCCCCCTGTATGACCAAAGTTCTACCGGCGGCGAGAGGGATGCGAACGACTTTGTCATAACAAATGATTTTTGCGCGGTGTTTGGACAACCAGTCTATACCAATGATGACGTCGAAACTTCCAATTTCAACAGGCATGAGATCGATTAAGAAGGATTCGTTGGCTAGGTTTAAAGTGCAGCTAGGTATCACACTATTGGCTTCTATGAGTTTACTGTTCGCTAGTTCTACAGTGTACTTAACATCTAGAGCAATGGGGGTGATGTCAAGCAGTGGGTAAAACTCATCAGAAATAAAGCTTCTATTAGCACCAGTATCAAATAGAATAGAAGCAGATAGGTTGTTAAGGAGGAACATACTCGAGACCACATTCGGGTCTTGGCGGGCATCCCCAGAATTGAGTACGAAGGCTCTACCTCTGGCGTTGTTGTTGTTGTTGCCCTTGTTCTTCAGCTTAGGACATTCACTTCTGAAATGTCCAGTGTCCCCGCACTCGTAGCAGGATTTGGGTTATCTGGCGCTGCTGCTAGAGGAGTTGTTGTTGGTTTTGGGGGCTCGACAATCCTTGGTCAGATGTTCGTACCACCTGCAGTTGTTGCAAGGAGTACTACATGGACCATCATGATGGTAGTTACACTTGGAGCAATATGGCGTGCCCCCAGTGTAGCCACGCTTGGGCTCAGAATTGATGTTTTAAACTTGAATGGCATTGGGTTTCTTGTTTTGGTTGTTGGGTTTTCGGATGATTTGCGTTTGTTGTTGTTGTTGTTGGAGGATGGGAGATGTCTCAAGCCTGACAATCAGTGCCATGAGTTCGTGTGCTAGCCGGATTGCACTTTGGATGGTGGTTGGTTTGGATGAGGCGACGTTCCCCTGGATATTTTCCGGGAAACCGCGGATGTATTTCTTGATACGTTTTTCGTCCGTGTCTACCAAACCCGGACATAGAAGGGCGAGCTGCTGGAATTTGGGGGTATAACCAGCGATATCATTGCCCTGAACTGTCAGGTGCCAGAACTCTTACTCCAACCAGTGGAGTTCTTCGTTGGGGACTGTCGTACCTCCCAGTGGTCGGACGGTTTTTAATCCGGTCGTTGAACCAACCAACCAGGATGCGCGGACAGGGTTTAAATTTATAGAGCAGGGGAATCCTAAGTTGTATATTACTGACAGACCTAAAAGGGCAGTAAGTGGTATGTATGACTCAGGTGTCGTTCTTCAAACTACAACGGGCATGGGAGTCTAGGAAGTTTTATTATCTTTGGAGATTCAGCTAGGGTTTTTAAAAGCTTTTGGATAGATTTGGTTTTTTTATAACTAAATACTAATTTAAATAAAGAAAATAAAACAAAAGAGGTTTGTACGAAGACTCGACCAACAGAGGATAAGCGAGTGTTTACTATGATTTCGTTATGTGTTATTGGTGAATAGTCAAGGGTAAGGCTACTAGATGTAATGATTAATCCGGAGAGGATAGAAACATAATTAATGCAAAGTATTGTACCTACGACCGTTTCGCGGCTTCCATACGTTTGTACTCCACCAAATGGTGTTTCCAGCACTATACCGAGTAATAGGGCGTTTTACGGTTTTTCCGTTACATTAATTAGGGTTCCACATTACTCTCGCAGATTTCCTATATCCTAATGAGCTATAACTACGAGCCTATTAAATATCTAACGTAGAGTTGTCCGCAATCAGATAAATAATATGTCACGTGGATAGCAGTTATAGAAGTCAAATACACCGGAAGTTCTCCCAAATGTACAGACCAATTTAACCGACGACTATCCTCGAATCCTGGTCCCCAGTCACAGTCATCAGAGACGTCTGTATCGTAGCGTGAATTGTTGATTGAACAAGAACACGAACGGGGATAATCCCGCCGACCAAGTTGGGATAATCGGGCTAACGATCAGTTAAATTGTTCAGCATTACAAATATAAATCATCACAACTATTCCATGCGTGTTAATCTACTGTGTAAACCAATATTCTGTGTCTGAAAACCTAATTATACAGTTACTGATATGAACCAGGAGGATAACTCTAGCATGCATCATTCCTAAGGCAACAATCAAACAAGAACATGCAATAGGGTGACACATAGCAGAACACCATAATCCTAAGCATAGCAGATAACCAATAAACAGATCATAGATATCCCGAAAGTTCTTTCAAAGATATATAACAGATAAACATGAATCTAACCTATCTCAAATCCTACGCTCCGTGTCTCTTATGATTTGTTTCAACCTAGAGAACACAGCCATACCAAGTTCATTGATCATCAAGTATAGAATAGGTAGAGAACGTACCACTAGTAATTGGCCAAGTTCTAGCAGGAAGCTTCTAACAACAGCATAAGTTGGATAGATAAACATTCGAGATTCAGTTTATGAGTTCATACACAGTTTAAAGTAACACGGGCAGAGTAACAGCATGGCATAAAAATATTGACTATTCTAACATAACTACATCATAGTAAACACAAAGAAATGTCTAGCCTAACATTATATATCTAGCATACAATCCTAAACAAGCATAAACAAAGCAACACATGTTTAAAACTGGAAAAGAAGAGATATATAAATAGAACCTGATACGAATTTATTACAGACAGATCTTCGCGAATACAATGTCTTGGAGTGACTCCGTACAAAAGTTAAAAGCTACCTCTACCTAACTAGCTCTCTAACTAGCTCAATTCTAGAGAGAGAAAATTCTCTAGAGAGAGAAACTAGAGAGAGTGATTGTTGCGCCGTCAGAGTGCTGACACAGCAGCTGTCGTTTTCCAAGGGGGGCTGGCACGGCGGTCCTGCAGGCAACGACGTAACAACGCGTGAACGTGTTAGGTTTTAAATTTATATGAGCTGGGGCTCAAACTATAAGTACTACCTACTTTTGGGGAGTAAGCAGTAAGTATAACTCGAGTGTCGTTCTTAAAATCGGAGCGAATGGAACCAAAAGGGACTTACCGTAAATGAGCTTTCTGATAGGATGGGTTTATAAAAGTAGGTAGGTTTTGGTTGGTTATCTAAACTAATACTAAATAAAACAAGTAAATTAAATAGAGAGTAGGCAACAGGTAGAGCGTGATTGCTGAAACTTCGATAATTAGGGTTTCTGGATGATATTCATTAGACAGATGATTGGAGACTACCTTGGGCAAAACATCAGACGGACAGTCGGTGTAAACACTAGGACCCTACATTTTAGTCTAAAAGCCTAAAAGCATATGTCACTGATTCCTAGGTTATCCTGATGCTGATCAGAAACAGGTTGTTCAAACCCCCCTCACTTGCCTTGTAAGACTAAGCGACCTCTACGGATGATATATCCTGGGTGTAGGCATAAGGTAACAAACTGCAATTTTCTATCTGACCTTTCTTAACACCTAAATCTATCTGAGTTTATCTAGGTAAGTACTAATTGTATGTTGTATATGTTGAGCTGTCGGTTATGTTGAGTTAAGCGGTTTAAGCATCTTGTATTACATCCGAATACTTGCTTTCTTTTCAAAACTCATTTATTACTGGTTTAAGCATAATTAACTCCGTCATGAATTAGACCCTCCTTTGCTATCAGGCGTTCATCCCTAGGAATACTCATGGTGTACAGTGCATTTGGCATATCCACAGTGTTCCAGACTCAAGGTATACTCACGGTGTACAGTGCATTTGGCATATCCACAGTGTTCCAGACTCAAGGCATACTAACGGTGTACTGTACGTTAAAGTAGTTCCACAGCTGTATGTTAACCTTGGTGTACTAACGGTGTACGGTGCAGCGAGCATTTCCACAGCTGTATTTGAACCTTGGTGTACTAATGGTGTACGGTGCAGCGAGCATTTCCACAGCTTTATTGTTCCTAGACCCATATTCTAAAAGGGTGACTTCTAGGTATTCCACGATGAAATAAACCTACGGCAGTTCCTTAGCTTTTCCCGCGTATTTAAACGTTATACGAAGTACTGTGCCGTTTTACGGAATATTCATAGCTTCATACTGTAATATGAGATAACTATATCTACGTAGTATTAGGGTTGATCAGATCCTATCCTAAGGCAATAGTCACGTGAAAGACTGGAAAGGGTGGACACTGAATTAAGTCTATATTCATGTAAAACTCAACCAGATACACAACAAAACAATCACCAATCATAATACTGGGGACATTATTCCATAACGGATTGTGCCCACGACTTTCATAGCTTCCACGTTCCGTACTACACACATTCGTGATGATTCCGGCACTATACAAATGAAAGCCGTATAACGTTACTTCCGTTATTTCATAATGTTTATCCCACTGAATTAAATATCATCCATAATCCTAATATCTACATTTCAACAATCACAGTATTAAACTACGTAAATAGCATGGCAATATTCGCAACACAAACAAAGATATCATGCAAACAAAACATAATAACCGTAAGTAAAGGAGTAAGTAATAACCAGTATTTAAGCAGCGTAACACTGAGTAGTACAAGCTAGAATCTTGAAAACTTCAATACAATAAAATTCCCAAGCTACAGCTATCTTCCCCACTCGAACCGTGCCTACATCTCTCTAGTTCTCTAGAGAGAGAAACTAGAGAGAAGCTAACCTAATCTAATTCTCCTCTAACTCCTAAGAGTAGTGCTAGAGAGAGAATGTGTGTGAGAGAGAAAGTGAGAGAATTCTATGAAGAATGGTGTGTGAAATGAGGTGAATGAGGTCTTCTATTTATAGGCAAGCCTTGGATCCAAGAGTACAAGTCCACAAGCACACGTACAAGCCAAAGAAGAAGGAAGAGGCTGTGTGAGATCAAAGTAGGCCGTACACGGCCCTATACAGGCCGTAAACGGCTATGTATAGGCCGTACACGGTCACATCAAGGCCGTACACGGCTTGGTGGTGGCCGTGTGCTAGGCCGTGTGATTTTTCCGACTTTTCTCGCATCTTCGGGAGGCCGTATCTTCTTCGTTTCGCGTCCGATTGACTTGATTCTTTCGCCTACGGCTTCGTAATTCCGTTACGCTTCTAATGATGCCAATTTGGTAGAAATTGGATGTGTGGGCCCCGGGCGTGTTCAGAATACGTTTTGTAGCTTTCGGCTGCGCTGTAACTTGCATAACTTTCTCGTCCTTGATCCGTTCTGAGCAATCCTTATATCCACGTTCTCGTAATCTTCATAGCTACAAAATAAGACTATTATGAGGTTCTGGTATGAAGTTTATAGTAGAATTAGGGTTGGGCTCAGAATAGTGCCTATTTAGGTCAGTTTTCTGCCCTTTTTGCTTGATTTTCAAAAGACCGACAAGTTTACACCTTTCTAACAAAAGTTAATGAATAATTATGATTTTAAGATGTATTTGTTAGAAAAGAGCTAAATATGGGGCAATTAATGCATGTAAAAACGTGACTTTTTGCGATACATCAAATATCCCACACTTAAGCTTTTGCTTGTCCTCAAGCAAACCTCATTTGGAAAATAGTTTTTTGAAAAATTATTTTGGATGCTTAGAGTATTTTTTGCAGAAAGTCACTTTCTTCAAAGTAGATAAATCTTTTCGGAAAGCAAGCATCAACAAAAATTAACTATACTTAAACATAAAATTGATCAACCCTTTTTGGCATGCTTTGCAACTCTCGAGACGTAGATGTACATGACTGGGCGATTCTCACAAGTGGGTCACTCAATTCACTCAAAGTGTATCGGGTTACCTATAATCTATAGGAACGAAATCGCTCATTGCCAGTCATGCAGTGCTTATCGTCATAGGCTTGGTCGAGAATCGAATCTCCACCACTCCTTTGAGAACGGTGCTAATTATCCCAAGGCATTTCAGTGGGTTGTGTGAGTAAGAGTAAGGTAGGTAAGGATAGGGGTAGTTTGGTCAATGGTTTTAGGGTTTTTGAACTTCAGACCCGGAGCTTTTCAAAGATCAAAGCAAGTTTCACTTGAGATAACTTCTAGAGTAGACTCATCTCCTAGATGAATAATCTCTTCTCTTGATGTTTCTTTTGAGTTCTGATTGATTTTTCTTCTTTGGAGAGTAGTCTTCTTCTTCTAGGAGTTCTCCAAGGTCTGCTTTTTTTTTTTTTTTTTTTTTTTTCTTTTCTTTTTCTTATTTTTATGACCTTGGAGATCCTTCATATAGTGAGACATCTTTGACTTCTCTTTTGACAAGTACCAATTTTTCGTACTGTCTTTAGCGGATAATATCTTCGTGATGAGTAATAACTTCGCTTTCGTACCGTATCTTCACTTTGGATTTCTTTCTTTAAACTCTTGATAGGTACGGAGAGATGTTTGAAGATGAGACACTAATAGAAAGATATTTCAAGTAGCCCTCACTTCTGATCTATGAAGATTCACGAGCTGGAATGGTGTTTGGTGGGAAAGTGTTTGTGTTGTGGGGAAGTGTTTTAGGGTTTGGAAATGAAATAGGCTAAGGCTCAAAGGGTTTTCTAATTGGATCATCAACAATCTTTTAAAAAGAAAGTTGGAAGGGTTGGCTTGAAAAGATATGAAAGAAATGGGTTAATCCTAATTAATGCCAAGATCATCTAATTGCACCTATACCGCGTACGGCACTCATTGGTATGGTCTCGAAACGCATTCAGGAGCAAGTTCTAATTCAAAGACACATGCATCGGCGCACATTCAGAAATGAAAGTGAAGCATTAATAGTGAATGCTTATTAAAGGCTCAAGTACCTCACAATCAAAGGGTTATATGCACCAAGTCATGCGATGCCTAGAGGATTTCTCAATTTTCAGTTTAAGATACGTTCTTATCTTTGCCTTATCTTACTTTCCAAAGCAATTTATTTATTTTGACAGAAGGTTTATCTCTTTTAAAAGAATATTCTAAGACTCAAATCTTTTGAAAATATTCGAAATCAACCGAATGGATGTCGAACATCGTCGAGGTTGGGTTTTCGAATGTTTTGGTGATTAAAAATCTCAACCTTTTGGGTTGGTTTTGAGAAAAAATTTTGAAAAAGTTTGAATGAAAACGGAGGTATTACTTTGGACAGGCAAATATAAACTTGCGGTATATATATACCGTGTATCCCACACTTAAAACAACATTGTCCTCAATGTTCATTGCTAAGACGTAGGATTTTCTTCGGGAAAAATCCCACACTTAGGTTTTGAAATAGTGGAACAATTTTTAAGTGTTTTGAAAAATTTGGTGGGATGGAATCCCACACTTAGAATTTAGGCATATTTGGATATATGGTAATGGTGAAAATCATGACAAAAAGAAAGGAACTTCCCTACGATAGAGACGGGGAGATGGTTTTAAGAAAGAAGCGGCGGTCTGCAGGTGATTGAAATTCCTTGGTTGAATCCTTGCAGAAAGCAGTTTCTTCGTGAATGATTGGCATCTCCTTTCCTCAATTCTCATTTGCACAAACACAATTCACTTATTCTAACTAAGAAGAAAAACAGAAATAAAAACATAATAAGTAAACTAAATAACTGATAACTAAATGATAAAAGAAAAAGAAACTAAACAGACTATGTCTGATAGTTCATGTTCCAAAAATATAACAAAGTAAAGTTCCACAACCACACAACAAGTCAAAAGTATGGAATATAGGAAATAGTAAGTATGTAGATATGGGTGCACAGATCTAGGGTGCTGGAGAACCCTGGTCAGAGTCCTGAACAGAAGGCTGAACCGGTGGAGGAACTGAGGAAGGTCCGGCAACTGACTGCTGACCACTGGAGACTCTCTGCTCCTCTGACCTCACCTGCCTATACTGCATCAATACATCTCTAAGGGAGCAAGCAGGTAACTTCATCGGATCATCTAATGCCAACTGTCTGAAATCCTCAAAAGTCATCCCCTCTCGCTCCATCTTGGATCTGTAGATGTGCCTAAGTATCTCCTCTGTAGGAAGCTGATCAGAAGGTATAGGGTCTAATGCCAACAATCCTTGAAACTCTGATAAGGTGAATGGATCAGTGCCCAAATGAACAACATCTGGCCGGTAGGAACCAACAGCCTCTCCTCCTGCGGACTGCTGAGAAGAACGGGCTCTACGGGCTGACATAGTAGGATGTGGGAATGCAGCATCAACCGATAAACAATGCTCGACTGACTGTGTGGGTGGAATGGTAGTGGTAGGTGGTATGTGGGTAGTGTATGGTGGTATGGTAGTAGGTGGTGGAATGGTAGTGGATGGTGGAGCTGGTGGTAGTGGCACACACTCGTACAGGAGCGGCTCGGGAGCTGGAATACCTAAAGCCCTAGCTATAAGTGCCTGATGCGCGTTGTTGGCAGCCAACGCGTGCAATATGAAGTACTGGGTCAAGGGAGTGACTGGATCTGTATGTCGTATCTGAGCTCGGGGACCTGATGTCCCAACCCCAGCATCCCTGACTGGTGTCCTGGTACTCCTAGGCACAGCCGGTACTTTATCCACTCTATCAATAACCGGAGTCTCAACATCCTCCTCTCTGACCCTCTTCTTGGTCATGAAACATCCAGGGATAAGCTCATCAGTGTCCTTCCAGTAACACTGTCTCTCAGAACCCTCAGTGATCAAATGGATCTGCTTGCAGTAGTCCAAGTCACATGGTAATGAAGTGGAAGACACTCTATACTCGGCCTCATGACTCTTTTTCAAGAGTCGCAACCCTCTCAACAATCTGGTGATGAAAGCTCCCATAAACACATGCTTCGGCAGGTCCAAGTTCTTCTCCTTCGCCATCCTCTCAGCAATAATGCAAGCCACATTGATATTCTGGCGGCTCATGATAGCATCAATGATATATAGCTCATCCCCATTTATCGGCCCGGTCTCCTTCTTTCCCATAATAGATGTAACAATCAGCTTGTGTAGGAGACGTAGCTGAGGTAGAATCAAGGCCGATGACTTGGCACCACAAGTATAATGTGTGCCCGTCAGCTCACTCCAAATGACTCTATGGCTCCTCTCGGGATGATGAGGAATCGTCTGATGACTATGTAAGAACCAATCTGAGCTAATCTGATCCGCTGAATATAATCCCAAATGTCTAGCTAAGCCTGAAATAGAAACACTCTGGCTCTTCCCTCGGTATCTGAATGATATCTTCTTGTCATCTCCAATCCCTAACTCTGGGTTAAGCTCAAATGTCATCAGAAACTCAGTGACAACCTCGGGGTATATGGGCTCACGAATGCTAAAAAGTTGGATCCACGAGTCGAACTTATGTTCCTGAACCTCATATCCTATCAAATTCCTCAACCTGTCCTCGATTCCAAGTTTCCCCATGTCTTCCCAAACTATGTACCGATTACTTCCAAATGTCCTCTTTAGCCATTTCCGAATCAAAGTCTTTTCTTGTGTAGTTTTGGCCAAATAAGCTAGAGTAGGTGGAATCGGGTCCATCTGTTTAAGAAAAACAAGGAAACAAATCATATAACAATAATTGGACAATATAATATTTATTCCAAATTTTCAGAAAAAATTCGAAATGTAGGCTTTAGATTTTGCAATTATCCCATTATTATTTTTATGAATACCCTAAAAACCGCAATCATCAATCCGCAATTTATCCAAATAAACAAAACCGCAGCTTTCCTATTTTTCTAAGATTACTTAAAGATGAATATTTCTAAACATGCTAAGTAATCGAATAATCAAGCAAGCATCATGATCATAAATCATATAATTACCTTACTATGATTAAAACAAGCAAGCAAAGCGATTTTATTTACCATCCATCATTTTGTTTAAGCATAAGACTTTTAATTAGAGGATAATTAATTCGAAATCTCACTAACTTTATTAATTAAAGTAGTGCTACTCCAAATATATTTATTTGCATTTTCATGAAGCAAATTATACAAAGTTTAAAATAAATACCATTTTAAAAGATAATGATTTTAATTAAAGAAATGGTTTTTAAATAGTTTTGTATAAAAAGCCTTACTTTAATTCATAAGCATGCAATCAAATTAATCCTCTAATCTTTAATAATCAATTACTCATGTAAACTAATCATTTTAAGCGCAATTTAATCACCGAAAAGTCAATCATAAGCAAATAATCATTCAAGAAAGTCAAAATAGCTAAAACCCTAACAAAAAGTCAACATTCAAAATCAAAACATCAAATCTAGCCATGGAAACCTCAAATTACTTCCGCAAACATGTTAACAATCAAGCATATAGCACTTTGCAAGCAAAAAGCATGGAACTTGATGATTAAAATCCAAGATCTAAGCATAAACCCTAACTTTATAAAAATATTCAAAATGATGATTTTAGGTTAGAATCATACCTCAACCTTGATGTAAAGATGTTCTAGATGCAAAAGAGATGAAGATATGGAAGATTTGAAGCTTGATTTGAAGAAAAATGATGAAAAAATGGAGAAATGGAGATGGTGAAGGTGGGTGACGGTTTTGAAAGGAGAAGGAGGAAGAAGAAGTTGCTTTTTACTTTTTGTAAAAAGTGGTGGAAGCTTCCTTTGCTTTATGTATTTTTAAATTGCATTTTTAAAATGCAATTTCAACTTAAATGCGAACGAAACGAAACGTATACTTGGGTTTTTAAAGTTAAAATATTTTTTTATGAAAATCAACCAAAATACGCACGAAACTTTCGTATTTAAATTTGTATATTAAAAACGTAACATTAATTCGCGTGCGAAAACATTTTCGTTTTTAAATACGTTTATTAAATCTTTTTGTGTTCTTTAAAATTCAAAACCAATCCAAATAAAATTTTCCAAAATTTAAATTAAAACTTTGTCAAATTTCTGAAATGTTTGGACCGTTCGCGAAAATTCGTTTAAAAACTTACGCGTTTAAACTTTAAAGAACGTTTTTCTTTGTTTTTATAAAAGTAAATTAAAAGAAAATCTAATTAAAATTATTTTTGTTCTAATTAACGAAATATTCAAACCTATTTACATCAGACCATCACCATTTATCTGTCAGTGCTTGTGACGGCACTTTCAGATAAGCCTGAAACATGCGAGAAAGTGTGGCGAAGAACGAACGTACCTTGAAGCGCTTTAATGATACTAAGAATTAGGTCAGCGGGATTTATATAATAACGCTCAAATTCTCGTAAGAATTCTTTTTCTTCTTGACCTAATGCTAGTAACGCATCAATGAATTGGTTAAATGCTCGTCTTACCTTTCTCGGATTCAAAATACCATCCCTGAATCCTGTGTCTATAAAACATAGATCAAAGAGCAATTCTCCGATAACATGCTGAAATTCCTTTTCTTCTTCTGAATCAGGGTTTCCAGAAGTAGAGTGAACTACTCGTGAAATCTTTCTGATGTAAATCCTTTGTTGCTCAGTAAAAGGGAATTTAGATGTTAGTAACAACTGAGTAAGCTTAACATGGATTTTTTTCTCTTTTGAAAGAAAGCAGAATCCATGGCTTCCTCAGTAGAATCAGAAAAAATTGATCTCAGTTCATTAATCAGATAAGTGGCAGGATCAACAAAGAATAGTTTAACGCATGGTATCAAAGTATAAGTGATAGGGGCTCTTTCAATCCAAAATTCGAGCTCGTCAATCAGGGCAGCAACATAACGATTAATCTTAATCTGTGAAACAGATGGATACTCGGTGCTAGCTATTAGATCCATTAGTAGGTCTAACTCTGATTTCAGTGATAACTCGTCTTTTTGATTGTAATTAGCACGTAGACATGTTATTATCCTATCAATCACTACAAAGGTCTTCCTCTGCTCAGTTGAAAAAGGGAAATATGATATCTTAAGGTTTCTAAGAAAATTAGCACAGATATCTATTCTCCTACTGGGCTTGTGAAAGTTTTCTAAGTGATGTTCATTACTTGATTCTGGTGGGTTGTTACTTGGTTCAGTGTTGGGCAAGGTTGGTGGTTCTAGTTCAGGATCCTCCGGACACTGGAGACGCTCATCCACTTCTTCACTTTGGAAAAGAGTAGTGGGGTAGGCTCGCAATATATCTGGAAAATCATACCTGAAGTATTCATCTAAGCAATGAAGTCGCTCATTTAAATCCATCCAAGGAATTGGTGGATAGAAGAAAACTTCAATACCGAAAGGAACGTCTTCTGGTAGGGTGGCAGGTCTAAGGTAATGTGGATATCTAGATAAGATTGATAAAATCTCAGGGTCAAGTGTGGGTTGACCACTTAATTCAACAGTGACAGAAGGTGGAATCTTCTGCTGAGATATATCAAAACCTAGGTCTAAGGATGAATATTCGTCAATCTCAACTTCCTGGTTAACACAGACCTCTTTGTGGGAAGACACAAAGAATTCCGCATCGTCCATGATCGTTATCTCATCCGTAGGAGAAATAAGATTGGAAGGAGAATTAGGGTTTTTATGGTTTTCTAAATATTTTTTTTTTGTATTTTCTCTAAATTAATTAACTACTAAAGCAAATAACTTCCTAAGTAATGAAAATCTTAAGGAAGGGTCTCCTAAAAGTCAACTATCTACGGTAATCTTAAAGTTCACAACGCTCAACCGATCCCCGGCAGCGGCGCCAAAAACCTGTTGCGCCGTCAGAGTGCTGACTCAGCCGCGGTCGTTTTCCAAGGGGGGCTGGCACGGCGGTCCTGCAGGCGACGACGCAACAACGCGTGAACGTGTTAGGTTTTAAATTTATATGAGCTGGGGCTCAAACTATAAGTACTACCTACTTTTGGGGAGTAAGCAGTAAGTATAACTCGAGTGTCGTTCTTAAAATCGGAGCGAATGGAACCAAAAGGGACTTACCGTAAATGAGCTTTCTGATAGGATGGGTTTATAAAAGTAGGTAGGTTTTGGTTGGTTATCTAAGCTAATACTAAATAAAACAAGTAAATTAAACAGAGAGTAGGCAACAGGTAGAGCGTGATTGCTGAAACTTCGATAATTAGGGTTTCTGGATGATATTCATTAGACAGATGATTGGAGACTACCTTGGGCAAAACATCAGACGGACAGTCGGTGTAAACACTAGGACCCTACTTTTTAGTCTAAAAGCCTAAAAGCATATGTCACTGAATCCTAGGTTATCCTGATGCTGATCAGAAACAGGTTGTTCAAACCCCCCTCACTTGCCTTGTAAGACTAAGCGACCTCTACGGATGATATATCCTGGGTGTAGGCATAAGGTAACAAACTGTAATTTTCTATCTGACCTTTCTTAACACCTAAATCTATCTGAGTTTATCTAGGTAAGTACTAATTGTATGTTGTATATGTTGAGCTGTCGGTTATGTTGAGTTAAGCGGTTTATGTAACAACCGGCAAACTAGGACTAGAATTAGTGCCTAATTCTTTGTTAATACATGTAATTAGTTCTGTGATAGGCTAATTTATGTATCGGATTATATATTGGTAAATATATACAACTTTGCGATTTGATTTAAATCGTACGCGACTTAAATAGAACGAAATTCTATTCAATTTAATACGGACGTTGGTGACCAATTTTATTAAATAACATTGTTATGTCAAAAATATTATTAATGATATTTCGTATTCATTCGTATTGTACAATCCGAAAGTTACACAATTTAAAATGTTAAAACGCGCAACTAAATAAATTAACGTACATTTTATAACTCAAATATAAATTGTAAAATATTTAAATAAAATCTCGCGTAATAATTTGTATTTTTAAAACGTACATTTAATATTTAAAATAATTATTTACGATTAAACGACGGAGCAAACGAACACCGCACGGGGAGCGGGGACTGGAAAATGGGAGGATAACCTCCCATTCCCCACCTTTTCTTTTCATTTTCATTTTCTATTCTCTCTCTCTCTCTCTTTCTTTTACTCTCAATCACCAAACCACATTCATCACACAAAATCGCAAAATAACACCACGAAACATCGCCGAATCATACCACTCGTTTGGAGAAAAGTGACCACGGCAACACGATCTATATTCCTATCTTTTCGGATTTCTCATCCGACACTTTGTAAGTTTCCGACAAATCCCGACATCTCTCGTTTTTGATCATTTTTACAAGTTTATGGGTTAAATAGGCTTATTATGTCCATTTTTGGGTTGGGTAGAAGATTTGGACCCAACGGAAACCGGGAAACTCGTTTTCGACTAAATTTCCGGCCATCAGACCGCTACGTCGCACCTGGCCAGGGGCCTCTGCGACGTCGCGACCTACGTCGCATAAAAACCTCAACGTCGCACTAGCGACGCAGTCTATTACGTCGCATTAACTTGCGGACGTCGCACATAGCGACGTAGACTTTAACGTCGCAAACCGAACCAACGTCGCATTAGCGACGTCGCCCCCTACGTCGCATTGATTTGCGAAGGTCGCATCATGCGACGTACCTGCCTACGTCGCACCTTACGTAGCTTGCAACGTCGCATGCTACGTCGCACAAACCAGAACCTTGAAAACTCACATTTTCACTAAGTGTCGAACTTTTACAACCTCAAATCCTTATACGATACGACTTATAAAACACTTTGGGACAATTTTCTAAGTGCAAAACATCAATAATTTGATAATAATACTTAAAGTTTATTATTCCAAACTCGTCACCAACGGGTCGTACATTTTTATACAAACGATAACAAACCAGCATTCGGACACATTGGGTTGTATGAACAACTAGCCTAGATGATCTTGCGAGACATCTACTTACTTGACATTACGTGTTTAGGCAATTGGAGGTTACGGGTTCGGAGAACCAACTGTTGATACTACTTACTCGTTTATTGATATAAACGCACTTGCAAAGACTCAGGTGAGTCTTACGGCCCCACTTTTACTGTTTTAACTTATTGGGGGAGATACATGCTACTGATTTTTCTTGAACACAAGTACTAAACTGTTTACTATACCAAACGGAATTGCATGAGTTACTTACTATTTACTGAAGTCTCTCCATCATATATCGTTAGTTATGTACTTAAGCGCGAACAGTAGTTAATGGATCCATTAGGGAAATGACCCTCCCCGCCCGGGGTAGTAGCGCTACCACGAACCGTTATGTATAAAAGGGCGACTATTATTTCGTTTACTTATGCTTGCTCAATTTCGAGCATGTCACGGGAGCAACTGA
Organism: Helichrysum umbraculigerum; assembly: GCA_949592205.1. Lineage (NCBI taxonomy): Eukaryota > Viridiplantae > Streptophyta > Magnoliopsida > Asterales > Asteraceae > Helichrysum > Helichrysum umbraculigerum. Next base: position 66,575,827 of record CATIUR010000001.1, on the reverse strand, counting down.
TTATTTACGGGTTAAGCTTCGATTATGAGCCTCATGGCAACGGTATAACTTGATTACTTTATTTTTGCGAGATTTGCAAATACTTGATATACGCCTACGGGCACTACTGATGAAATCTTGTGTTCAAACTGATTATTTACTGATAAACCTGTGAGATTCACCAACCTTTTTGGTTGACCCTTTTTAGCATGTATTCTCAGGTACACTTACGGAGTAGGATCACTCCAGGATTACTAGCTAGAGTCGCATGATTTCCAAATTGCATTTAACGGAGATTCTTTGGCATTATCTTTTGTAACTATGGTTATGTAATAGAATCTCCCGCCACATACGCGGACTCTAGGCTTACTTATTTTTGTAAAGAAAACTATATGTTTTCAAACGATTTAATTATGAAATGTAATTATTTTACAAAACGTCTCATTTAGAGGTCGTTTGCTGTATATCTCGTGCTTTGTATATTGATTAGTAACACCCAAAGTATGCTTCCGCAAACTGTTAAATTTGGGGGTGTTACAGATTGGTATCAGAGCCTAAGGTTATAGTGAACTAGGTTGCATTTAGTGGGCCTAGACTATGACCGTTAGGCAGTATTCTCTTATTAGACATGACTGGTTCAGAAATTACAGCATACGACTTTAATTTTACATAGCCTGATCAACTATGTACAATTAAGGAAAGATGATGTAAGGTCTGAAATGATTATGTTGAACGGGGATACGTTAGTTGACTCTGACCACGAGAGAACCGGACCATTACTTGATACGTGCTAGACAATAGGCTGGATATGATATATGTATATATATTAGCCTCGTCTTACTTACATTTTGCCACAGGAATGGCAAACACACCACCTAATCCATCACACTCTCACTCACATGGGTCACGGAACCCACGAGTAGCCAGGAGGAACACAAGGTCGCCTCGAAACAGCCCCTATCCTGTTCATAACTCTCAGAACTCGGCACACCTCACGATGCCAGTGTTGGCTACCCAACTTCACCGTCAGGAGCAAAGGCTCGAACATCTCGAACGGGAACAACTCCGAATGACCTACCTGCTTCGCCAGGCACTTGATCACATATCCCAACTCCAGCGAGAACAAGAGGATACCAACCTCTCTGTAAGCATAATTCAGGATTCCATGACCGCCGAATTAGGTGCAGATGAACTTGTAAGAAACCGATTAGAAGAATGTGAACAGCGTTCACAGGAGACTGCGGATCATTCTCGAACACTAGCACAACGACTGGCCTTGGTTGAAGACGACGCCAGGCAAACCAACCGACTAGCAGAAACCGTGGACCGCCTTGTCGCGCTGATTGAACAAATTAATCTACATTAAGATTAGTGTAGTTTTTGTCTTGTAATCTATCTCGTAATCTAAGGACTATCTAGCACTACTCTATAAACTAGTCGGATGTAACCATTCCCGACACCTTTTGTAATATCTCTGTAGGATGTAACTTTTGAACTCACTTTATCTATCAGATATCCTTTGTTATCTCAACTCACATTAATTGTCATTTTCCATGTTGATGTTATGTATTACTGCTTTTATACATGTACATCTGTGACAATTACAAGTTCATACAAAATCTCATGTATCTTCATTTCTTTTATTGAAGAATCATGCCGCCAAAGACACGACCATACACCGATGCCCAGATTACCTCCCTTATAACCCAGGCTGTTACTGAAGCCTTAGCTCGGAATACTCCACCAAATTCCTCGAGAAACAGCGATGCCGCTGAAACCTCTGCTGCTAAACCTTGTTCTTACAAGGACTTCCAGAACTGCAAACCTCTAAACTTTGCAGGTACCGAGGGAGCTATCGGTCTAATACGCTGGATCGAGAAAGTTGAATCGGTATTTCTTATCTGCAACTGTGCGGAGGGGGACAAAGTTAAGTTCTCAGTTAGTACTTTTACTGACACCGCACTCACGTGGTGGAACACCTATGCCCAAACTGTGGGCGTTGCCAATGCTTACAAACTCCCGTGGGAGGAGTTGAAGGAGATGTTAAGGGGTGAGTATTGCCCCAGGGATGAACTGAAACAACTGGAACTGGAATTCTGGAACCATAAGATGCAAGGTAATGATATCACCTGTTACACCAACCGTTTCCACCAGCTGGCACTTCTGTGCCCAACCATGGTCGATCCTGAGTACAAGAGGATCGAGAAATATATTGATGGATTGCCCGAAAAACTCCAGGATCTGGTGACTTCATCCAAACCAGGTACTATCCAGAACGCCATCCGTATGGCCCATGAACTTACGGCAAACGCTGTCCGCCGTAACACAACCTCAGCCCCACCTACAAACAACAAACGAAAGTGGGAAGGAAACCCCAACTCATCCAACCAAATCACCAACCGAAAGCATGAGCCCCTTAGGGCTTATTCATCTGGCACTTCTGAAAGGAAAGGGTACGTTGGAAGCAGGCCCTACTGTCCCAAATGCAATCGTCACCACGACGGTTCCTGCCCTTGCACAAACTGCAAGCGTTTTGGGCATCTGGCCAAGGATTGTCGAAACACCAGTGCCCCGAAGACTTGTTATGGGTGCGGAAGTCCTGGGCATTTTCAGAATAATTGCCCTAAGCAGAGAAACAACAACAACAACAACAACAACAACAACAGCAACAAACGGAACAACAACCCAGCTCGTAGCAGAGTATTTATCATCAAAGCTGGGGAAGCTAGGGAAGACCCGAATGTTGTAACGGGTACGTTTCTTCTCAACGATCTTACTGCTTCAGTATTATTTGATACCGGTGCTGATAAAAGTTTCATATCTGATGAGTTTTGCCCACTACTTAATATCACCCCTTCGGCCTTAGATGTTAAGTACACTGTAGAGCTCGCAAATGGTAAACTCATAGAAACCAGTAGTGTGATACCTAATTGCACTTTAAACCTCGCAAACGAAACCTTCTCAATCGATCTAATGCCTGTTGAACTAGGAAGTTTTGATGTCATCGTGGGTATGGACTGGTTGTCCAAGTACCGGGCCGAAATTGTTTGTCACGATAAAATCGTCCGAATCCCTCTCGCCGCCGGTAGTACCTTGATCATACAGGGGGAGACCGGTGGGTCGAGACTAAACTTAATCTCCTGTTTAAAAACCCGAAAATTTCTGAGAAAGGGTTACCCCGCAATACTCGCGCACATCACGGAGAAAAAGTCGGAGGAGAAGCGACTTGAAGATATGCCAATCGTTAGAGACTTCCCCGAAGTCTTTCCAGAAGAACTACCTGGTTTACCTCCACCTAGACAGGTTGAGTTCTCGATTGATCTCGTGCCGGGTGCCGCACCGGTGGCCCGAGCACCGTACCGCCTAGCTCCATCTGAACTTCAGGAGTTGTCCACTCAGTTACAGGAACTCCTGGATAGAGGATTCATTAGACCGAGTTCTTCACCTTGGGGAGCTCCGGTCTTATTTGTCAAAAAGAAAGACGGTTCATTCATGTGACACTCCTCCAAATTAGGTATATAATTATACTTAATTACATGCATTTCTTACGCCAATTCCCTGCATTTGTTTTAAACTAAACCTGTGATGTGATATGAGTCTAGCGAGCCCTAAACAATAATACTAAAAGTATTACATGATACGTAGTTATTTATAAATTACGTACGAACGTATCGGAACGAAGCCGACAAATAAATAACAAAAGTTTCGTGACACAAAAATAATTAATAATGAAATTATTAATTACGAGAACTTATATATCTATAACGAATAGACAAAAGGGTTTAAATATACGTTTAACATAAAACGTATTATAACACGAACAGAAACAATTCTAAAATGCGCATACGACGTCGAATCATAAAAATACAAATTTTCTCGTTCGTTTGGAAGAAGTTAGAACATTACTTCAAAATATGAAATCCTAAATTTGCTGAAAATTGGCGCTCAATTAACTGCGCTCAGTAAAATGTACAAAAATGTACAACTATCAAAAATAATGATAACCTCATTATTCTGAAAACATATTACGAACCAGGAAAGCATCTACAAAATAAAAATATAAAATGTTAAATTTTATATTGCTATAATTATACCAGTACACGAAATTAACGGGCTAAAAACTACCAATATAGCACACCTCAAAAATATCTGGCGACATAGTGAAGTACCCTCCATACTCCCGTTTGAAATCTTTAACACCAATAATACAACTCACCTAAAATTTTGATCTGTAAAATCTCACACACAACACTTCACTGGTTTTATTTCTTCTGGTTTGGTTTGTGCGTACTGGAGAAGAGGAAACAACAAGCAGAAGCAGGAAGACAACAACACCATTTCATCCCCTTCATTCTCTTAACATCATCACCTTCACACCTTCAAACTCATAAACAAAATGATCACATAATCATTCTCATCGTCATTGATCGTCATAATCATCATCATCAACATCAGGAATCATCATCATCTTCATCAAGATAATTGTGAGGATAAATTTCTCCATTTTTATCTCATTTATATAATTTCTTAAAATTATGATAATTGTTGAAGATTGTTGATAGAACTTGTTAAAAACATGTTACAAAGTGTTTATAGAACGTATTAAGGTGTTTGATCATGTTAAAAATCGGTTACATATATAAACTCGTATGTTTTTGAAGTAACAGAGTCGAACTAGATGCTGTAAACACTCGGAATACGGCGTATTCTTTCGAATACGGCGTATTCCCCGTTATTAATCATAAGCAATTTTGAAGAACTAGGCGAATCCGGCGTATTCATCTTAATACGGCGGATTCCCCAGCTGAAACATTGGTGAATACGGCGTATTCCATCGAATACGGCGTATTCCCCATTTAAAACTCGAACATTTTGAACAACCCAGATGAATCCGGCGTATTCACGGGAATACGGCGGATTCCCAAATTTTGAAACTTCGAATACGGCGTATTCAGTTAAATACGGCGTATTCCCACCTACGACCCGCACACAAACCTTCGGCTAAAACGATGAACGAGTAAAAGACACACTCGATCCGACGGATCATCGGTGAATCCGGTGGATCCTTTTAAACTCGAATGAATACGGCGTATTCACCAGAATACGGCGTATTCCCCTGTTTTCGAATGAATATGACGTATTCACCAGAATACGGCGTATTCCCCTTTGTTTGACTTGAATCCGGCGTATTCATAAGAATACGGCGTATTCCTCACTTATCCAGACCACTGACTTTTGCGATTTATACATGTACAAACTAATAAACGTTAATACAACTTATAGTTATTAATGTTACTACAAATGGTACAAAATTGTGCGACAATGAGACTTAGAACTAGACGGACATATTATTGGAACGATTTAAATTATCTAGTACAAACAATTCGACAAACGAACAATACTTGGATAATTTATATATTTCCAACAACAATCATCAATGAAATACACAAACCTAAGAAACTGATAATTTCTTCAAACGAATGAACTATTAACATAAGTAAACAAAGTACTTATAGTTAATACATTGATGTGTATAGGTTGACTACGTTTGGGCTTCGCTATCATTTTTCGCTAGCATTCACATCCGAGCACTCACAGTGAGTTCACAAACCCCCTTTTCACTGTTTTTAATGTTTTAAAACCTCGGGGTGGAAAACATAGAAATCGTATGTATATTTGCATGCGACAACTGTTTAAATACTTGATGTATTTACTTAAACTATTGATGAAATGAGATTTCATGTTGTGACTGATTAAATACTGTACGTATTTGCTTTAACTGTGTATGAAGGGGTACTTCATACTTGAACAAATTGTGAAAGGGTATTTCACACAACTATTTGAAATATCTTTTATGAAATGTTTTTCATAACTATTTTGGGAATTTAGGCAACGAATCTTGGTACAGATCTAGGCTGAACGATGTAGTGCATAAAAGACCTTATGGCTACAGACTATAACCATTAGCTAGGTGACTCTAGCCACTGAGTATACGGATGGTACTATCGCCGTGACGACCCTCCTACGGATTTGGGAGCGTATACTTAATTGTCCAGCATGGCAAACAACAACAGATTAGGGTTGTGGTTTGGTTATAGGGTTAGATCGGGTTACCTTACTTGACAGGTTTAGCTCACCTTTCAAGGGATCACCGTCTAAATATTCCCACAAAACTATTGTTTAGGAAGTGATTTCCTATGTACACTGATTTGGAAATGTTAATCTTTATCTAGGTTAACCTGTGTTTCCTACTAATGACTGAATTAGGAAATGTTATCTCTTGATTGAAATAACCTGTGTTTCCTATTACAACTACAACTGATTTGGGAAATGTTATTTGTTAATAACTTGTGTTTCCTACTTGATAAACAACACTTATTGGAAATGTTATTCTTAAATGTTTAACTTGTGTTTCCTACATAACGAACAAACTTGTGAATTCACTCAACAATTTTGTTGACGTTTTACTCTATGTTTTTCAGGGAATTAGCAGCGTAAGTAAGATCTGCATGCATTATCAGGACGGACTACCCTGGACTTGTTAGGATGCCACTACTTTTGGGACACTTGGATTTCCTCTGTATAACTGCAATTATTGCAGTCATACCTATGAAATCTACTTTTGATATTATGTATTTTATGAAATACTGATTTCAACTACTACTATTACTGTTATCACTTCTTCAGTGGTAATCATTTGTAAAACTTTAACTAATGACATCTTAATCTATTTCGTTCTGCGATAATCATATGCTCTGAGTATGTATGTAACTGTTGGTTGTTTTTACTGCTTGCACCCCCGCCACGTCACTAAGCTTCCGCAAACCACTCTACGTAATTGTAATTACCGTTTGGCGGGGTGTGACAGACTTGGTATCTACGTAATTGTAATTACCGTTTGGCGGGGTGTGACAATTCAGAATGTGCATTGACTACCGAGGGTTGAACAAACTAACCGTCAAGAACCGATACCCACTCCCTCGAATCGATGATCTGTTCGATCAACTCCAAGGATCAAGCTGTTATTCAAAGATTGATCTTCGATCCGGTTATCATCAGTTGCGTGTTCGCGATGCTGACATCCCAAAAACCGCATTCAGAACCCGTTACGGGCACTACGAATTCCAAGTAATGCCCTTTGGCCTAACCAACGCACCGGCTGTATTTATGGATCTTATGAATCGGGTGTGCAAACCTTACCTCGACAAGTTTGTTATTGTTTTTATCGATGACATCCTTATCTATTCGCGAAACGAACAGGAACACGCACAACACCTCAGAACCATCCTGGAACTACTTAGACACGAGGAGCTTTACGCCAAATTCTCTAAGTGTGAGTTCTGGATAAACACCGTTCAATTCCTTGGACACGTTATCGACAGTCAGGGAATTCATGTAGACCCTTCGAAAATCGAAGCAATCAAGAACTGGAAAGCGCCAACTACTCCAACCGAGGTACGCCAATTTTTGGGATTGGCCGGTTACTACCGCCGCTTCATCGAAAACTTTTCAACAATTGCCAAACCCCTCACCGTGTTGACTCAGAAGGAAAAGAAATTCGATTGGACCGAGAAACAAGAGTCGGCATTTCAACTGTTGAAATCCAAGCTTTGCAGTGCACCCATTCTATCTCTACCCGAAGGCACCGATGACTTCGTGGTATACTGTGATGCTTCTCACCAAGGTCTCGGTTGCGTGCTGATGCAACGAGACAAGGTCATTGCTTACGCCTCCCGACAACTTAAAGTTCACGAGAAAAACTACACAACTCACGACCTCGAGCTAGGGGCCGTGGTATTCGCCTTAAAAATCTGGAGACATTATCTTTATGGTACCCGCAGCACTGTATTCACCGACCACAAAAGTCTCCAACACATTTTCAACCAGAAAGATCTTAACATGAGGCAACGTAGATGGGTTGAATTACTCACCGATTACGACTGTGAGATCAAATATCATCCGGGCAAAGCAAACGTGGTTGCTGATGCTCTCAGTCGTAAGGAACGAACAAAACCACTCCGAGTCCGGGCACTCAGTATTACCATTCATAACGACCTCACCACCCAAATACACCTTGCCCAACTCGAAGCCCTGAAACCCGATAACTTCAAAAACGAGGCCTTGCGGGGCATGGATAAACAATTCGAGATCAGACCCAACGGAGTTAGGTATTTCTCTAACCGAATCTGGTTGCCTAATTTCGGAAACCTGAGTGACTTGGTAATGGATGAAGCCCACAAGTCCAAGTATTCTATCCACCCGGGATCCGACAAAATGTATCACGGCATCAAGGAGTTTTACTGGTGGCCGAATATGAAAGCTGACATTGCTTTGTACGTCAGCAAATGCTTAACTTGTTCCAAGGTCAAGGCCGAGCACCAAAGACCTTCCGGATTGCTCCAACAACCTGAAATTCCTCAATGGAAATGGGAGCAAATTACCATGGATTTCATAACCAAACTACCTAAATCGGCGAGCGGTTGCGATACCATTTGGGTGATCGTCGATCGGCTCACCAAATCGGCTCATTTCTTGGCAATCAGAGAAACCGACAAAATGGAACGCCTTACACAAATCTACATCAAAGAAATCATTTGCCAACATGGTGTCCCTATCTCGATTATCTCTGACAGGGATGCTCGATTCACATCTCGCTTCTGGCAATCACTCCAAAAATCACTGGGTACCCGTCTCGATATGAGTACCGCATACCATCCTCAGACCGATGGCCAGAGCGAATGAACTATTCAGACACTGGAAGACATGCTACGAGCCTGCGTAGTTGATTCCGGTACAAATTGGGAAAGACATCTACCGTTGTGCGAATTCTCGTACAACAACAGCTATCACGCCAGCATTAAGGCTGCACCTTTTGAGGCACTATACGGTCGTAAGTGCCGATCACCGATCTGTTGGACTGAAGTGGGAGATAGTCAACTCACTGGTCCTGAACTTATACATGAAACCACAGAGAAAATCGTCGAAATCCAGAACCGACTCAAAGCCGCGCGTGATCGTCAGAAAAGCTATGCTGACGTGAGACGCAAGCCACTCGAGTTCCAAGTTGGGGATCGAGTACTCTTAAAAGTATCGCCTTGGAAAGGCGTAATCCGATTCGGCAAACGCGGAAAATTAAACCCTAGGTACATTGGGCCTTTTGAAATCCTCGAGAGGATAGGTCCAGTGGCATATCGACTGCAGCTGCCCTCTGAACTCAGCAGCGTACACCCTACTTTTCACATTTCTAACTTAAAGAAATGTCTGTCTGACGAGACACTTATTATACCATTTGACGAGATTCGCATCGATGACAAACTACATTTCGTGGAGGAACCAGTCGAAATTATGGACCGTGAGGTCAAACAACTGAAACAAAGTCGTATTCCCATCGTCAAAGTCAGGTGGAATTCGCGGCGCGGTCCGGAATTCACTTGGGAACGGGAAGACCAAATACGACTCAAGTATCCCCACTTATTCACCGATTCTGCCCCTAACGCGACTTCGACTTAAATTTCGGGACGAAATTCTTTTAACAGGGGGAGAATGTAACAACCGGCAAACTAGGACTAGAATTAGTGCCTAATTCTTTGTTAATACATGTAATTAGTTCTGTGATAGGCTAATTTATGTATCGGATTATATATTGGTAAATATATACAACTTTGCGATTTGATTTAAATCGTACGCGACTTAAATAGAACGAAATTCTATTCAATTTAATACGGACGTTGGTGACCAATTTTATTAAATAACATTGTTATGTCAAAAATATTATTAATGATATTTCGTATTCATTCGTATTGTACAATCCGAAAGTTACACAATTTAAAATGTTAAAACGCGCAACTAAATAAATTAACGTACATTTTATAACTCAAATATAAATTGTAAAATATTTAAATAAAATCTCGCGTAATAATTTGTATTTTTAAAACGTACATTTAATATTTAAAATAATTATTTACGATTAAACGACGGAGCAAACGAACACCGCACGGGGAGCGGGGACTGGAAAATGGGAGGATAACCTCCCATTCCCCACCTTTTCTTTTCATTTTCATTTTCTATTCTCTCTCTCTCTCTCTTTCTTTTACTCTCAATCACCAAACCACATTCATCACACAAAATCGCAAAATAACACCACGAAACATCGCCGAATCATACCACTCGTTTGGAGAAAAGTGACCACGGCAACACGATCTATATTCCTATCTTTTCGGATTTCTCATCCGACACTTTGTAAGTTTCCGACAAATCCCGACATCTCTCGTTTTTGATCATTTTTACAAGTTTATGGGTTAAATAGGCTTATTATGTCCATTTTTGGGTTGGGTAGAAGATTTGGACCCAACGGAAACCGGGAAACTCGTTTTCGACTAAATTTCCGGCCATCAGACCGCTACGTCGCACCTGGCCAGGGGCCTCTGCGACGTCGCGACCTACGTCGCATAAAAACCTCAACGTCGCACTAGCGACGCAGTCTATTACGTCGCATTAACTTGCGGACGTCGCACATAGCGACGTAGACTTTAACGTCGCAAACCGAACCAACGTCGCATTAGCGACGTCGCCCCCTACGTCGCATTGATTTGCGAAGGTCGCATCATGCGACGTACCTGCCTACGTCGCACCTTACGTAGCTTGCAACGTCGCATGCTACGTCGCACAAACCAGAACCTTGAAAACTCACATTTTCACTAAGTGTCGAACTTTTACAACCTCAAATCCTTATACGATACGACTTATAAAACACTTTGGGACAATTTTCTAAGTGCAAAACATCAATAATTTGATAATAATACTTAAAGTTTATTATTCCAAACTCGTCACCAACGGGTCGTACATTTTTATACAAACGATAACAAACCAGCATTCGGACACATTGGGTTGTATGAACAACTAGCCTAGATGATCTTGCGAGACATCTACTTACTTGACATTACGTGTTTAGGCAATTGGAGGTTACGGGTTCGGAGAACCAACTGTTGATACTACTTACTCGTTTATTGATATAAACGCACTTGCAAAGACTCAGGTGAGTCTTACGGCCCCACTTTTACTGTTTTAACTTATTGGGGGAGATACATGCTACTGATTTTTCTTGAACACAAGTACTAAACTGTTTACTATACCAAACGGAATTGCATGAGTTACTTACTATTTACTGAAGTCTCTCCATCATATATCGTTAGTTATGTACTTAAGCGCGAACAGTAGTTAATGGATCCATTAGGGAAATGACCCTCCCCGCCCGGGGTAGTAGCGCTACCACGAACCGTTATGTATAAAAGGGCGACTATTATTTCGTTTACTTATGCTTGCTCAATTTCGAGCATGTCACGGGAGCAACTGATTATTTACGGGTTAAGCTTCGATTATGAGCCTCATGGCAACGGTATAACTTGATTACTTTATTTTTGCGAGATTTGCAAATACTTGATATACGCCTACGGGCACTACTGATGAAATCTTGTGTTCAAACTGATTATTTACTGATAAACCTGTGAGATTCACCAACCTTTTTGGTTGACCCTTTTTAGCATGTATTCTCAGGTACACTTACGGAGTAGGATCACTCCAGGATTACTAGCTAGAGTCGCATGATTTCCAAATTGCATTTAACGGAGATTCTTTGGCATTATCTTTTGTAACTATGGTTATGTAATAGAATCTCCCGCCACATACGCGGACTCTAGGCTTACTTATTTTTGTAAAGAAAACTATATGTTTTCAAACGATTTAATTATGAAATGTAATTATTTTACAAAACGTCTCATTTAGAGGTCGTTTGCTGTATATCTCGTGCTTTGTATATTGATTAGTAACACCCAAAGTATGCTTCCGCAAACTGTTAAATTTGGGGGTGTTACAGATTGGTATCAGAGCCTAAGGTTATAGTGAACTAGGTTGCATTTAGTGGGCCTAGACTATGACCGTTAGGCAGTATTCTCTTATTAGACATGACTGGTTCAGAAATTACAGCATACGACTTTAATTTTACATAGCCTGATCAACTATGTACAATTAAGGAAAGATGATGTAAGGTCTGAAATGATTATGTTGAACGGGGATACGTTAGTTGACTCTGACCACGAGAGAACCGGACCATTACTTGATACGTGCTAGACAATAGGCTGGATATGATATATGTATATATATTAGCCTCGTCTTACTTACATTTTGCCACAGGAATGGCAAACACACCACCTAATCCATCACTTTCTCACTCACATGGGTCACGGAACCCACGAGTAGCCAGGAGGAACACAAGGTCGCCTCGAAACAGCCCCTATCCTGTTCATAACTCTCAGAACTCGGCACACCTCACGATGCCAGTGTTGGCTACCCAACTTCACCGTCAGGAGCAAAGGCTCGAACATCTCGAACGGGAACAACTCCGAATGACCTACCTGCTTCGCCAGGCACTTGATCACATATCCCAACTCCAGCGAGAACAAGAGGATACCAACCTCTCTGTAAGCATAATTCAGGATTCCATGACCGCCGAATTAGGTGCAGATGAACTTGTAAGAAACCGATTAGAAGAATGTGAACAGCGTTCACAGGAGACTGCGGATCATTCTCGAACACTAGCACAACGACTGGCCTTGGTTGAAGACGACGCCAGGCAAACCAACCGACTAGCAGAAACCGTGGACCGCCTTGTCGCGCTGATTGAACAAATTAATCTACATTAAGATTAGTGTAGTTTTTGTCTTGTAATCTATCTCGTAATCTAAGGACTATCTAGCACTACTCTATAAACTAGTCGGATGTAACCATTCCCGACACCTTTTGTAATATCTCTGTAGGATGTAACTTTTGAACTCACTTTATCTATCAGATATCCTTTGTTATCTCAACTCACATTAATTGTCATTTTCCATGTTGATGTTATGTATTACTGCTTTTATACATGTACATCTGTGACAATTACAAGTTCATACAAAATCTCATGTATCTTCATTTCTTTTATTGAAGAATCATGCCGCCAAAGACACGACCATACACCGATGCCCAGATTACCTCCCTTATAACCCAGGCTGTTACTGAAGCCTTAGCTCGGAATACTCCACCAAATTCCTCGAGAAACAGCGATGCCGCTGAAACCTCTGCTGCTAAACCTTGTTCTTACAAGGACTTCCAGAACTGCAAACCTCTAAACTTTGCAGGTACCGAGGGAGCTATCGGTCTAATACGCTGGATCGAGAAAGTTGAATCGGTATTTCTTATCTGCAACTGTGCGGAGGGGGACAAAGTTAAGTTCTCTGTTAGTACTTTTACTGACACCGCACTCACGTGGTGGAACACCTATGCCCAAACTGTGGGCGTTGCCAATGCTTACAAACTCCCGTGGGAGGAGTTGAAGGAGATGTTAAGGGGTGAGTATTGCCCCAGGGATGAACTGAAACAACTGGAACTGGAATTCTGGAACCATAAGATGCAAGGTAATGATATCACCGGTTACACCAACCGTTTCCACCAGCTGGCACTTCTGTGCCCAACCATGGTCGATCCTGAGTACAAGAGGATCGAGAAATATATTGATGGATTGCCCGAAAAACTCCAGGATCTGGTGACTTCATCCAAACCAGGTACTATCCAGAACGCCATCCGTATGGCCCATGAACTTACGGCAAACGCTGTCCGCCGTAACACAACCTCAGCCCCACCTACAAACAACAAACGAAAGTGGGAAGGAAACCCCAACTCATCCAACCAAATCACCAACCGAAAGCATGAGCCCCTTAGGGCTTATTCATCTGGCACTTCTGAAAGGAAAGGGTACGTTGGAAGCAGGCCCTACTGTCCCAAATGCAATCGTCACCACGACGGTTCCTGCCCTTGCACAAACTGCAAGCGTTTTGGGCATCTGGCCAAGGATTGTCGAAACACCAGTGCCCCGAAGACTTGTTATGGGTGCGGAAGTCCTGGGCATTTTCAGAATAATTGCCCTAAGCAGAGAAACAACAACAACAACAACAACAACAACAGCAACAAACGGAACAACAACCCAGCTCGTAGCAGAGTATTTATCATCAAAGCTGGGGAAGCTAGGGAAGACCCGAATGTTGTAACGGGTACGTTTCTTCTCAACGATCTTACTGCTTCAGTATTATTTGATACCGGTGCTGATAAAAGTTTCATATCTGATGAGTTTTGCCCACTACTTAATATCACCCCTTCGGCCTTAGATGTTAAGTACACTGTAGAGCTCGCAAATGGTAAACTCATAGAAACCAGTAGTGTGATACCTAATTGCACTTTAAACCTCGCAAACGAAACCTTCTCAATCGATCTAATGCCTGTTGAACTAGGAAGTTTTGATGTCATCGTGGGTATGGACTGGTTGTCCAAGTACCGGGCCGAAATTGTTTGTCACGATAAAATCGTCCGAATCCCTCTCGCCGCCGGTAGTACCTTGATCATACAGGGGGAGACCGGTGGGTCGAGACTAAACTTAATCTCCTGTTTAAAAACCCGAAAATTTCTGAGAAAGGGTTACCCCGCAATACTCGCGCACATCACGGAGAAAAAGTCGGAGGAGAAGCGACTTGAAGATATGCCAATCGTTAGAGACTTCCCCGAAGTCTTTCCAGAAGAACTACCTGGTTTACCTCCACCTAGACAGGTTGAGTTCTCGATTGATCTCGTGCCGGGTGCCGCACCGGTGGCCCGAGCACCGTACCGCCTAGCTCCATCTGAACTTCAGGAGTTGTCCACTCAGTTACAGGAACTCCTGGATAGAGGATTCATTAGACCGAGTTATTCACCTTGGGGAGCTCCGGTCTTATTTGTCAAAAAGAAAGACGGTTCATTCATGTGACACTCCTCCAAATTAGGTATATAATTATACTTAATTACATGCATTTCTTACGCCAATTCCCTGCATTTGTTTTAAACTAAACCTGTGATGTGATATGAGTCTAGCGAGCCCTAAACAATAATACTAAAAGTATTACATGATACGTAGTTATTTATAAATTACGTACGAACGTATCGGAACGAAGCCGACAAATAAATAACAAAAGTTTCGTGACACAAAAATAATTAATAATGAAATTATTAATTACGAGAACTTATATATCTATAACGAATAGACAAAAGGGTTTAAATATACGTTTAACATAAAACGTATTATAACACGAACAGAAACAATTCTAAAATGCGCATACGACGTCGAATCATAAAAATACAAATTTTCTCGTTCGTTTGGAAGAAGTTAGAACATTACTTCAAAATATGAAATCCTAAATTTGCTGAAAATTGGCGCTCAATTAACTGCGCTCAGTAAAATGTACAAAAATGTACAACTATCAAAAATAATGATAACCTCATTATTCTGAAAACATATTACGAACCAGGAAAGCATCTACAAAATAAAAATATAAAATGTTAAATTTTATATTGCTATAATTATACCAGTACACGAAATTAACGGGCTAAAAACTACCAATATAGCACACCTCAAAAATATCTGGCGACATAGTGAAGTACCCTCCATACTCCCGTTTGAAATCTTTAACACCAATAATACAACTCACCTAAAATTTTGATCTGTAAAATCTCACACACAACACTTCACTGGTTTTATTTCTTCTGGTTTGGTTTGTGCGTACTGGAGAAGAGGAAACAACAAGCAGAAGCAGGAAGACAACAACACCATTTCATCCCCTTCATTCTCTTAACATCATCACCTTCACACCTTCAAACTCATAAACAAAATGATCACATAATCATTCTCATCGTCATTGATCGTCATAATCATCATCATCAACATCAGGAATCATCATCATCTTCATCAAGATAATTGTGAGGATAAATTTCTCCATTTTTATCTCATTTATATAATTTCTTAAAATTATGATAATTGTTGAAGATTGTTGATAGAACTTGTTAAAAACATGTTACAAAGTGTTTATAGAACGTATTAAGGTGTTTGATCATGTTAAAAATCGGTTACATATATAAACTCGTATGTTTTTGAAGTAACAGAGTCGAACTAGATGCTGTAAACACTCGGAATACGGCGTATTCTTTCGAATACGGCGTATTCCCCGTTATTAATCATAAGCAATTTTGAAGAACTAGGCGAATCCGGCGTATTCATCTTAATACGGCGGATTCCCCAGCTGAAACATTGGTGAATACGGCGTATTCCATCGAATACGGCGTATTCCCCATTTAAAACTCGAACATTTTGAACAACCCAGATGAATCCGGCGTATTCACGGGAATACGGCGGATTCCCAAATTTTGAAACTTCGAATACGGCGTATTCAGTTAAATACGGCGTATTCCCACCTACGACCCGCACACAAACCTTCGGCTAAAACGATGAACGAGTAAAAGACACACTCGATCCGACGGATCATCGGTGAATCCGGTGGATCCTTTTAAACTCGAATGAATACGGCGTATTCACCAGAATACGGCGTATTCCCCTGTTTTCGAATGAATATGACGTATTCACCAGAATACGGCGTATTCCCCTTTGTTTGACTTGAATCCGGCGTATTCATAAGAATACGGCGTATTCCTCACTTATCCAGACCACTGACTTTTGCGATTTATACATGTACAAACTAATAAACGTTAATACAACTTATAGTTATTAATGTTACTACAAATGGTACAAAATTGTGCGACAATGAGACTTAGAACTAGACGGACATATTATTGGAACGATTTAAATTATCTAGTACAAACAATTCGACAAACGAACAATACTTGGATAATTTATATATTTCCAACAACAATCATCAATGAAATACACAAACCTAAGAAACTGATAATTTCTTCAAACGAATGAACTATTAACATAAGTAAACAAAGTACTTATAGTTAATACATTGATGTGTATAGGTTGACTACGTTTGGGCTTCGCTATCATTTTTCGCTAGCATTCACATCCGAGCACTCACAGTGAGTTCACAAACCCCCTTTTCACTGTTTTTAATGTTTTAAAACCTCGGGGTGGAAAACATAGAAATCGTATGTATATTTGCATGCGACAACTGTTTAAATACTTGATGTATTTACTTAAACTATTGATGAAATGAGATTTCATGTTGTGACTGATTAAATACTGTACGTATTTGCTTTAACTGTGTATGAAGGGGTACTTCATACTTGAACAAATTGTGAAAGGGTATTTCACACAACTATTTGAAATATCTTTTATGAAATGTTTTTCATAACTATTTTGGGAATTTAGGCAACGAATCTTGGTACAGATCTAGGCTGAACGATGTAGTGCATAAAAGACCTTATGGCTACAGACTATAACCATTAGCTAGGTGACTCTAGCCACTGAGTATACGGATGGTACTATCGCCGTGACGACCCTCCTACGGATTTGGGAGCGTATACTTAATTGTCCAGCATGGCAAACAACAACAGATTAGGGTTGTGGTTTGGTTATAGGGTTAGATCGGGTTACCTTACTTGACAGGTTTAGCTCACCTTTCAAGGGATCACCGTCTAAATATTCCCACAAAACTATTGTTTAGGAAGTGATTTCCTATGTACACTGATTTGGAAATGTTAATCTTTATCTAGGTTAACCTGTGTTTCCTACTAATGACTGAATTAGGAAATGTTATCTCTTGATTGAAATAACCTGTGTTTCCTATTACAACTACAACTGATTTGGGAAATGTTATTTGTTAATAACTTGTGTTTCCTACTTGATAAACAACACTTATTGGAAATGTTATTCTTAAATGTTTAACTTGTGTTTCCTACATAACGAACAAACTTGTGAATTCACTCAACAATTTTGTTGACGTTTTACTCTATGTTTTTCAGGGAATTAGCAGCGTAAGTAAGATCTGCATGCATTATCAGGACGGACTACCCTGGACTTGTTAGGATGCCACTACTTTTGGGACACTTGGATTTCCTCTGTATAACTGCAATTATTGCAGTCATACCTATGAAATCTACTTTTGATATTATGTATTTTATGAAATACTGATTTCAACTACTACTATTACTGTTATCACTTCTTCAGTGGTAATCATTTGTAAAACTTTAACTAATGACATCTTAATCTATTTCGTTCTGCGATAATCATATGCTCTGAGTATGTATGTAACTGTTGGTTGTTTTTACTGCTTGCACCCCCGCCACGTCACTAAGCTTCCGCAAACCACTCTACGTAATTGTAATTACCGTTTGGCGGGGTGTGACAGACTTGGTATCTACGTAATTGTAATTACCGTTTGGCGGGGTGTGACAATTCAGAATGTGCATTGACTACCGAGGGTTGAACAAACTAACCGTCAAGAACCGATACCCACTCCCTCGAATCGATGATCTGTTCGATCAACTCCAAGGATCAAGCTGTTATTCAAAGATTGATCTTCGATCCGGTTATCATCAGTTGCGTGTTCGCGATGCTGACATCCCAAAAACCGCATTCAGAACCCGTTACGGGCACTACGAATTCCAAGTAATGCCCTTTGGCCTAACCAACGCACCGGCTGTATTTATGGATCTTATGAATCGGGTGTGCAAACCTTACCTCGACAAGTTTGTTATTGTTTTTATCGATGACATCCTTATCTATTCGCGAAACGAACAGGAACACGCACAACACCTCAGAACCATCCTGGAACTACTTAGACACGAGGAGCTTTACGCCAAATTCTCTAAGTGTGAGTTCTGGATAAACACCGTTCAATTCCTTGGACACGTTATCGACAGTCAGGGAATTCATGTAGACCCTTCGAAAATCGAAGCAATCAAGAACTGGAAAGCGCCAACTACTCCAACCGAGGTACGCCAATTTTTGGGATTGGCCGGTTACTACCGCCGCTTCATCGAAAACTTTTCAACAATTGCCAAACCCCTCACCGTGTTGACTCAGAAGGAAAAGAAATTCGATTGGACCGAGAAACAAGAGTCGGCATTTCAACTGTTGAAATCCAAGCTTTGCAGTGCACCCATTCTATCTCTACCCGAAGGCACCGATGACTTCGTGGTATACTGTGATGCTTCTCACCAAGGTCTCGGTTGCGTGCTGATGCAACGAGACAAGGTCATTGCTTACGCCTCCCGACAACTTAAAGTTCACGAGAAAAACTACACAACTCACGACCTCGAGCTAGGGGCCGTGGTATTCGCCTTAAAAATCTGGAGACATTATCTTTATGGTACCCGCAGCACTGTATTCACCGACCACAAAAGTCTCCAACACATTTTCAACCAGAAAGATCTTAACATGAGGCAACGTAGATGGGTTGAATTACTCACCGATTACGACTGTGAGATCAAATATCATCCGGGCAAAGCAAACGTGGTTGCTGATGCTCTCAGTCGTAAGGAACGAACAAAACCACTCCGAGTCCGGGCACTCAGTATTACCATTCATAACGACCTCACCACCCAAATACACCTTGCCCAACTCGAAGCCCTGAAACCCGATAACTTCAAAAACGAGGCCTTGCGGGGCATGGATAAACAATTCGAGATCAGACCCAACGGAGTTAGGTATTTCTCTAACCGAATCTGGTTGCCTAATTTCGGAAACCTGAGTGACTTGGTAATGGATGAAGCCCACAAGTCCAAGTATTCTATCCACCCGGGATCCGACAAAATGTATCACGGCATCAAGGAGTTTTACTGGTGGCCGAATATGAAAGCTGACATTGCTTTGTACGTCAGCAAATGCTTAACTTGTTCCAAGGTCAAGGCCGAGCACCAAAGACCTTCCGGATTGCTCCAACAACCTGAAATTCCTCAATGGAAATGGGAGCAAATTACCATGGATTTCATAACCAAACTACCTAAATCGGCGAGCGGTTGCGATACCATTTGGGTGATCGTCGATCGGCTCACCAAATCGGCTCATTTCTTGGCAATCAGAGAAACCGACAAAATGGAACGCCTTACACAAATCTACATCAAAGAAATCATTTGCCAACATGGTGTCCCTATCTCGATTATCTCTGACAGGGATGCTCAATTCACATCTCGCTTCTGGCAATCACTCCAAAAATCACTGGGTACCCGTCTCGATATGAGTACCGCATACCATCCTCAGACCGATGGCCAGAGCGAATGAACTATTCAGACACTGGAAGACATGCTACGAGCCTGCGTAGTTGATTCCGGTACAAATTGGGAAAGACATCTACCGTTGTGCGAATTCTCGTACAACAACAGCTATCACGCCAGCATTAAGGCTGCACCTTTTGAGGCACTATACGGTCGTAAGTGCCGATCACCGATCTGTTGGACTGAAGTGGGAGATAGTCAACTCACTGGTCCTGAACTTATACATGAAACCACAGAGAAAATCGTCGAAATCCAGAACCGACTCAAAGCCGCGCGTGATCGTCAGAAAAGCTATGCTGACGTGAGACGCAAGCCACTCGAGTTCCAAGTTGGGGATCGAGTACTCTTAAAAGTATCGCCTTGGAAAGGCGTAATCCGATTCGGCAAACGCGGAAAATTAAACCCTAGGTACATTGGGCCTTTTGAAATCCTCGAGAGGATAGGTCCAGTGGCATATCGACTGCAGCTGCCCTCTGAACTCAGCAGCGTACACCCTACTTTTCACATTTCTAACTTAAAGAAATGTCTGTCTGACGAGACACTTATTATACCATTTGACGAGATTCGCATCGATGACAAACTACATTTCGTGGAGGAACCAGTCGAAATTATGGACCGTGAGGTCAAACAACTGAAACAAAGTCGTATTCCCATCGTCAAAGTCAGGTGGAATTCGCGGCGCGGTCCGGAATTCACTTGGGAACGGGAAGACCAAATACGACTCAAGTATCCCCACTTATTCACCGATTCTGCCCCTAACGCGACTTCGACTTAAATTTCGGGACGAAATTCTTTTAACAGGGGGAGAATGTAACAACCGGCAAACTAGGACTAGAATTAGTGCCTAATTCTTTGTTAATACATGTAATTAGTTCTGTGATAGGCTAATTTATGTATCGGATTATATATTGGTAAATATATACAACTTTGCGATTTGATTTAAATCGTACGCGACTTAAATAGAACGAAATTCTATTCAATTTAATACGGACGTTGGTGACCAATTTTATTAAATAACATTGTTATGTCAAAAATATTATTAATGATATTTCGTATTCATTCGTATTGTACAATCCGAAAGTTACACAATTTAAAATGTTAAAACGCGCAACTAAATAAATTAACGTACATTTTATAACTCAAATATATATTGTAAAATATTTAAATAAAATCTCGCGTAATAATTTGTATTTTTAAAAAGTACATTTAATATTTAAAATAATTATTTACGATTAAACGACGGAGCAAACGAACACCGCACGGGGAGCGGGGACTGGAAAATGGGAGGATAACCTCCCATTCCCCACCTTTTCTTTTCATTTTCATTTTCTATTCTCTCTCTCTCTCTCTTTCTTTTACTCTCAATCACCAAACCACATTCATCACACAAAATCGCAAAATAACACCACGAAACATCGCCGAATCATACCACTCGTTTGGAGAAAAGTGACCACGGCAACACGATCTATATTCCTATCTTTTCGGATTTCTCATCCGACACTTTGTAAGTTTCCGACAAATCCCGACATCTCTCGTTTTTGATCATTTTTACAAGTTTATGGGTTAAATAGGCTTATTATGTCCATTTTTGGGTTGGGTAGAAGATTTGGACCCAACGGAAACCGGGAAACTCGTTTTCGACTAAATTTCCGGCCATCAGACCGCTACGTCGCACCTGGCCAGGGGCCTCTGCGACGTCGCGACCTACGTCGCATAAAAACCTCAACGTCGCACTAGCGACGCAGTCTATTACGTCGCATTAACTTGCGGACGTCGCACATAGCGACGTAGACTTTAACGTCGCAAACCGAACCAACGTCGCATTAGCGACGTCGCCCCCTACGTCGCATTGATTTGCGAAGGTCGCATCATGCGACGTACCTGCCTACGTCGCACCTTACGTAGCTTGCAACGTCGCATGCTACGTCGCACAAACCAGAACCTTGAAAACTCACATTTTCACTAAGTGTCGAACTTTTACAACCTCAAATCCTTATACGATACGACTTATAAAACACTTTGGGACAATTTTCTAAGTGCAAAACATCAATAATTTGATAATAATACTTAAAGTTTATTATTCCAAACTCGTCACCAACGGGTCGTACATTTTTATACAAACGATAACAAACCAGTATTCGGACACATTGGGTTGTATGAACAACTAGCCTAGATGATCTTGCGAGACATCTACTTACTTGACATTACGTGTTTAGGCAATTGGAGGTTACGGGTTCGGAGAACCAACTGTTGATACTACTTACTCGTTTATTGATATAAACGCACTTGCAAAGACTCAGGTGAGTCTTACGGCCCCACTTTTACAGTTTTAACTTATTGGGGGAGATACATGCTACTGATTTTTCTTGAACACAAGTACTAAACTGTTTACTATACCAAACGGAATTGCATGAGTTACTTACTATTTACTGAAGTCTCTCCATCATATATCGTTAGTTATGTACTTAAGCGCGAACAGTAGTTAATGGATCCATTAGGGAAATGACCCTCCCCGCCCGGGGTAGTAGCGCTACCACGAACCGTTATGTATAAAAGGGCGACTATTATTTCGTTTACTTATGCTTGCTCAATTTCGAGCATGTCACGGGAGCAACTGATTATTTACGGGTTAAGCTTCGATTATGAGCCTCATGGCAACGGTATAACTTGATTACTTTATTTTTGCGAGATTTGCAAATACTTGATATACGCCTACGGGCACTACTGATGAAATCTTGTGTTCAAACTGATTATTTACTGATAAACCTGTGAGATTCACCAACCTTTTTGGTTGACCCTTTTTAGCATGTATTCTCAGGTACACTTACGGAGTAGGATCACTCCAGGATTACTAGCTAGAGTCGCATGATTTCCAAATTGCATTTAACGGAGATTCTTTGGCATTATCTTTTGTAACTATGGTTATGTAATAGAATCTCCCGCCACATACGCGGACTCTAGGCTTACTTATTTTTGTAAAGAAAACTATATGTTTTCAAACGATTTAATTATGAAATGTAATTATTTTACAAAACGTCTCATTTAGAGGTCGTTTGCTGTATATCTCGTGCTTTGTATATTGATTAGTAACACCCAAAGTATGCTTCCGCAAACTGTTAAATTTGGGGGTGTTACAGTTTAAGCATCTTGTATTACAGCCGAATACTTGCTTTCTTTTCAAAACTCATTTATTACTGGTTTAAGCATAATTAACTCCGTCATGAATTAGACCCTCCTTTGCTATCAGGCGTTCATCCCTAGGAATACTCACGGTGTACAGTGCATTTGGCATATCCACAGTGTTCCAGACTCAAGGTATACTCACGGTGTACAGTGCATTTGGCATATCCACAGTGTTCCAGACTCAAGGCATACTAACGGTGTACTGTACGTTAAAGTAGTTCCACAGCTGTATGTTAACCTTGGTGTACTAACGGTGTACGGTGCAGCGAGCATTTCCACAGCTGTATTTGAACCTTGGTGTACTAACGGTGTACGGTGCAGCGAGCATTTCCACAACTTTATTGTTCCTAGACCCATATTCTAAAAGGGTGACTTCTAGGTATTCCACGATGAAATAAACCTACGGCAGTTCCTTAGCTTTTCCCGCGTATTTAAACATTATACGAAGTACTGTGCCTTTTTACGGAATATTCATAGCTTCATACTGTAATATGAGATAACTATATCTACGTAGTATTAGGGTTGATCAGATCCTATCCTAAGGCAATAGTCACGTGAAAGACTGGAAAGGGTGGACACTGAATTAAGTCTATATTCATGTAAAACTCAACCAGATACACAACAAAACAATCACCAATCATAATACTGGGGACATTATTCCATAACGGATTGTGCCCACGACTTTCATAGCTTCCACGTTCCGTACTATACACATTCGTGATGATTCCGGCGCTATACAAATGAAAGCCGTATAACGTTACTTCCGTTATTTCATAATGTTTATCCCACTGAATTAAATATCATCCATAATCCTAATATCTACATTTCAACAATCACAGTATTAAACTACGTAAATAGCATGGCAATATTCGCAACACAAACAAAGATATCATGCAAACAAAACATAATAACCGTAAGTAAAGGAATAAGTAATAACCAGTATTTAAGCAGCGTAACACTGAGTAGTACAAGCTAGAATCTTGAAAACTTCAATACAATAAAATTCCCAAGCTACATCTATCTTCCCCACTCGAACCGTGCCTACATCTCTTTAGTTCTCTAGAGAGAGAAACTAGAGAGAGAAACTAACCTAATCTAATTCTCCTCTAACTCCTAAGAGTAGTGCTAGAGAGAGAATGTGTGTGAGAGAGAATGTGAGAGAATTCTATGAAGAATGGTGTGTGAAATGAGGTGAATGAGGTCTTCTATTTATAGGCAAGCCTTGGATCCAAGAGTACAAGTCCACAAGCACACGTACAAGCCAAAGAAGTAAGGAAGAGGCCGTGTGAGACCAAAGTAGGCTGTACACGGCCCTATACAGGCCGTACACGGCTATGTATAGGCCGTACACGGTCACATCAAGGCCGTACACGGCTTGGTGGTGGCCGTGTGCTAGGCCGTGTGATTTGATTCTTTCGCCTACGGCTTCGTAATTCCGTTACGCTTCTAATGATGCCAATTTGGTAGAAATTGGATGTGTGGGGCCCGGGCGTGTTCAGAATACGTTTTGTAGCTTTCGGCTGCGCTGTAACTTGCATAACTTTCTCGTCCTTGATCCGTTCTGAGCAATCTTTATATCCACGTTCTCGTAATCTTCATAGATACAAAATAAGACTATTATGAGTTTCTGGTATGAAGTTTATAGTAGAATTAGGGTTGGGCTCAGAATAGTGCCTATTTAGGTCAGTTTTCTGCCCTTTTTGCTTGATTTTCAAAAGACCGACAAGTTTACACCTTTCTAACAAAAGTTAATGAATAATTATGATTTTAAGATGTATTTGTTAGAAAAGAGCTAAATATGGGGCAATTAATGCATGTAAAAACGTGACTTTTTGCGATACATCAGTGATGTGTGTGAGAGAGAAAGTGTAAGGAAGAAATGAAATGAGAAAAATGGTATGTTTGAAGTGTGAGGGGGGTCCACTATTTATAGGCAAAGCATCAAATCGAGCGTACAACTCACGAAGCAGCACGTACAAGCAAACGAAGCATGATATGGGGCAGGGGGCCGTATACGGCCTTGTAATGGCCGTATACGGTGTGTAGTAGGCCGTATACGGTCTTACAAGGGCCGTATACGGTGCCTGAGGCCGTATACGGTCTCCGTCTGATTTCGTTCGTTGCTTAAAACGTCCGTATCTCCTTCGTTATGCGTCCGTTTGACTCGATTCTTTCGCCCGTGGCTTCGTAATTCCGTTACGCTTCTAATGATGCCAATCTCATAGAAATTAGGTATGTAGAACTCAGGCGTAGCCAAAATGACTTTTAGTGGCTCTGAAAGTGCAGTGTCTTCTCTGTCCTTTGGCCGTTTCACTTGATTCCAGATTTTTCCGTCCCGATTTTACCTATACAACAGATGGTAGAAGTTAGGAGGTGTGCCTTGACAGGAAAATGAGGTCGTAGGAATCGGCTTGTATTAAAATGCTGTATTTTGTGCGGTTTCAGAGTGTTTTCAGTGATTTTTACCACAACGTCTACTTTTTAACAACTTTAGTGAATTTTAATAAATAATCAATGTTTTGAAATGTTTTCACTAAAGAAAGGTCCAAAATGTGAGGAATAAAGCTTCTAAAAACATGACTTTTTAAGTCACATCAAGTTATCCCACACTTAGACGTTGCTTGTCCTCAAGCAACAACTCTCTGAAAAATATTTTAAGTCATGTTTTTAGGGGTGAGTCAGAGAATATTTTCCGAGATTAGCATTTCCTCATATAAGCCAGTTACTCTAAAAGTGTGGAGGAAGATAAGATGATCCTTCCATAAACAAGAAGAGATTCTCTTAGGCGTACATCCAAATCTCGTGATCTTGGAGTACACATGACTAGGCGATCTCACTAAAGGTGGTCACTCAATTCACTCAAAGTGTATCGGGTTTCCTATCAATCTAGCTCAAACGAAATCACTCAAAATAGCCAGTCATGCTGCACTCATCGTCATAGGCTTGATCGAGAATCGGATCTCCACCACTTAGGTGAGGACGGTGCTAATTATCTCAAGACATTCAGAGGGTTGTAATGTTTGGTGAGGGTGAAGGGTATGGATAGTGGTAATTTTGGGTTGCGAGGGTGTTTAGCTTATCCTAAAATCACTGAGATTATGAACAACTTTATTTAGAACGGAGAGTTGGTAGCTGTTTCAGCTTCTGTCGGATTTTCCATGAACAGCTATGCTGTTGAAACTTTCAGCTTTATTTGTGGAGCTATTTTCTTTTCTTTTCTTTTTCTTTTCTTTTTCTTCTCTTGTCTTTTCTTTTTCTTCAGAATTTCTTTGTCAGGGAATTTCCAAGGAATTTTATATTTTGAATCCTTTAGAAATCTTTTCTTCTATCTTGATCATTTTGATTCTTTTCCAGGTGCTAATTTTTCCCGCACCATCGTCCCTCCAGCTCTCTTGTGTGCTAATTTTCCCGCACCATTTGTTGAGAAGCTTGATTTTGGAGAATGCGAATGAGTAGGATATTTGAAACAGATATTCTAAAAGGGTGTTCTTCATAACCTCAGAAATTCCAAGATAAGTTTGGGGGTATTTTTGGGAAGTGGGTGATAATTAGGGTTTTGAAGAAATGAAAGGTTTAGGCTCAACAGGGTATACTAGGCGGATCTTCGTTACTGAAAATGAGTATCGGAAAAGGGTTTTGGGCTTGAAAAGATATGTAAGAAATGGGTTAAGTCCTAACGAATGTCAAGGTCATTTAATTGTACCTATACTGCGTACGGTACACACCAATATGGTCTCGAAGCGTATGTCAAGAGCAAGTTCTAATTCAGAGATTCAGACATCGGCACACACACAAGAAATGAAAGTGAAGCATTAAAGATGAATGCTTTTGGGCTCAAAATACCTCACTGCAAAGGGTTGTATGTGTCTAGTCATGCTTCTTTGATTATCGCTTCGTGCTTAAGCAATTTCTACCTTATTTCCTTTAGGATTTTAGAAATATCATACTTATATTTTGAAAATGGTTTCTCTCAGTAGTATCTGAGACTCAAAAACTGAGTTAGACTCATTAATTTTGAAAAAATTTTGACCTTATTTTTGAAATTTTTTTGAGAGAGATTGCTATTGGACATAAAAATCACCATTTAAGGTATTCTATACCTACCATCCCACACTTAGAGGAACATTGTCCCTAATGTTCTCTTGAGTAGAGATTTTAATAGTAAAATCCCACACTTAGAGTTTGAACATGTAAGTAGATGTTTCTCAAGTGTTCAATTTGGGCTGGAATCCCACACTTAGTGATAAGTTTAGGATGAAGCACAGAAATTAAACGCACTAACATAGGCATAGTAAAACATAAATGAAATGGGGAAAAAGGAACAGAGAGACTCCCCATTTGTGTTTACTGGAATAGACCAGGTTTGTGCTGGAGTGGTGCTAGTGAATTGCTGGATTTTAAGGACCAGGCTCGTTTAAGATTATCCATTCCACACAAAGCTGAATTCTGCAATAAACATCAACACACATATCACAGTATCTCATCTAGGTAGCAGGTCTAAAGCGTAAGTACAGAGTCATAATACATAAAGTAAATACTAAAGATAAAATCTAAAAGTCATCAAGCAGGTCATCGGTATCAGGATCAAACTCCTCCACATCATCCCTATTAAATACGGAAGTAGGAGATGGGATGGAGAAATCCATAGTAGCCACATCCTGACTCACAATCTCGTCAGTGGAAGTGTGGGTGACAGAAGTGTGAGCATCAAAAATAACCAGAAGCTGCTCTGTGAGGCTGCGATCTGGTGATGCAAATCCTGTAGGCAATGCTGGATCAGGATAAGTAGCTGCAGCAGTGGGGCCAGTGGAAGGTCCGGCAGTAAAGAGAACAGGTGGATCAGCAGGAGGACAGAAGAACCATGGAAGGCTAGATGGTCCTGGATCTGGGCCAAGCCTGTAGGGAATGGCATCAGGTCTCGGAATCTCAAGCTGCTCACAGATAGAGGACATGATGTCATGCTGGATGGAGAGTGTCCGGAAGAGGGCCCACGAAGCAGCTGGGTCAGCCGTAGTGATACCGTACTCAAAAGTGGGTACGGGGGCTGGCAAAGGTGATGAGGGCCTCTCATCGGGCAACTCCTCGTGAGTGATCGGGACATCAGTCAGGTCCTCCTCGGTGATGGTCAGCATAGCCGCTCTCTGCGCTCTGCGTCTACGAGGTCTGTGTCGTCTGCGTGGTCTCGCAGCTACATGATCAGTGTCAACAGCATCCATCCTGAAACAAGATAAAATAAACAGGTAATGCTAATAATGATAGTAAATGAATAATACTTATCTCAGATTTTGCAATTTGAAGTCAGATAAGTAGCAAGCCTGCAATTTTATTAGTTCAGAGACAACCATACTTAATAAAAATACACTAAGAAATAAAATGACAGAAATAAAGATAGGCTTGGGGTGCCCCAAGAGCGCTTGTTTCACGAGTCTCTAGCTTGACTCTTTGTACCTTTCTGTCGACTCACAGTGGTTCAAAGATAAAGACATCTTCCCTGATGGGAAAGTCTTCGAAGTAATGCTTTAAGCGATGACCATTAACCTTAAAATTACCTTCTGGCGCCTCGAGTTCGACTGCACCGTAAGGAAATACCTTTGATACTATGAATGGTCCGCTCCACCTGATCCTAAACTTGCCAGAGAATTTCTTGAATCGCGAGTTAAAAAGTAGCACTTTATCTCCTGTTTTGAATCTTGAGGGCCTCAGCTTAGCATCGTGAATTCTTTTAGTTCGTTCCTTGAAGCTTAACGAACTGTCATATGCCTGATCCCTTAGTTCGGCTAACTCGTTCAACTGCATTCGTCTATTTGCTCCAGCTGTAGAAATATCTAAGTTGCAGTTCTTCAAAGCCCAGTATGCTTTATATTCCAGCTCAATTGGTAAATGACATGCCTTGCCATAAACTAGACGATACGGTGTGGTTCCTAATGGTGTTTTATAGGCGGTTCTGAATGCCCACAATGCATCATCTAATTTTTCAGCCCATTTGTACCCATGATTACCAACAGTTCTTTCCAAGATTCTTTTCAAAGCTCGATTTGTTGCCTCAGCTTGCCCATTTGTCTGGGGGTGATAAGTTGTTGACGTCTTGTGAGTGACACCATACTGTTGCAGAACTTTCATGAACTGAACGTTGCAAAAGTGTGTACCACGATCACTGATTATTGCTTTTGGAGTCCCAAATCGACTGAATAGCTTTTTGAGAAATTTGGTTACTACTTTGGCGTCATTTGTTGGGAGAGCTTGGGCCTCGGCCCACCTGGAGACGTAGTCGACTGAAACCAAGATGTACTATTTACCGTTAGATTTAGGGAACTGTCCCATGAAATCTAAACCCCAGATATCGAAGATTTCCACGGCCTATATGTTTGTGAGTGGCATTTCATTCCGGGCTGTTATATTGCCTTGTCTTTGGCAGATATCGCAGCGTCTCACCAGATCGTACGCATCTCGAAATATGGTTGGCCAGAAAAAGCCGGCATCGTACACTTTTCTTGCGGTCATGTTGGTACCGTGATGTCCTCCAGTAGGTCCATGGTGGCTTTGGTGTAGGATATGTTCTGCCTCTTTCCTATCAACGCATCTTCGAATGATTTGATCAGGGCAAACCTTAAAGAGGAAAGGGTTGTCCCAATAGTAATACTTTATATCGCGGAAGAATTTTTGTCTTCGAGAGGTTGGCATTCCTTTAGGTACGACTTTTCCCACCAAATAATTGGCATAGTCAGCATACCAGGGATCATTGGTAGATCGTGACCCTTGATAGTACTTACCCACATGCATGAGCTGTTCTTCGGGAAACTGGTCTTGAATGTCTTTCTCGTGCAACTTATCCATTGAAGGATTCTCTAATCGGCTGAGATGGTCTGCCGCGACGTTTTCTGCTCCTTTTTTGTCTTTGATCTCGATGTCGAATTCTTGAAGGAGTAGAATCCATCGTAGAAGGCGAGGTTTAGCATCTTGCTTCTTAAAAAGATATTTCAGAGCGGAGTGATCTGTATAGACAATAGTTTTGGACAAGATTAGATAAGAACGGAATTTATCAAAAGCAAATACTACCGCTAGCAGCTCTTTTTCTGTGGTCGTATAATTCTCTTGGACGTCAGTGAGCGTTTTGCTGGCGTAGTATATTGGTTGAAACTGTTTCTCCTTCCGCTGTCCCAGAACTGCTCTGACTACGAAATCACTGGCGTCGCACATGATTTCAAATGGGAGACTCCAGTCTGGAGCAACCATGATCGGTGCATGAACAAGCAGATCTTTCAGATGATCGAAGGCCTTGAGACATTCGTCTGTAAAGACAAACGGAGTATCCTTTTTGAGGAGATGAGTCATAGGTCGGGATATCTTGGAGAAATCTTTGATAAAGCGACGGTAGAACCCGGCGTGTCCTAGGAAACTTCGGATGGCTTTGACAGAGGTGGGTGGTGGAAGTTTTGAGATAGTCTCAACTTTTGCTTTGTCAACTTCAATTCCAGCTTTGGATATGCGGTGTCCTAAAACTATGCCTTCTTTTACCATGAAATGGCATTTTTCCTAATTCAGAACTAGGTTCGATTCTTCACATCGGGTGAGCATCTTATTCAAGTTAGAAAGACAAGTGGTGAACGAATCTCCAAAAACCGAAAAATCATCCATGAACACTTCCATGCATTGTTCAATCATGTCGTGGAAGATTGCTACCATGCATCTTTGAAATGTCACCGGTGCATTACATAAGCCAAAAGGCATACGTCGGTAGGCAAAGGTTCCGTATGGACAAGTGAACGTCGTCTTTTCTTGGTCCTTTGGATCGAGAGGTATCTGAAAATAGCCTAAGAAACCATCGAGGAAGCAATAGAATTCGTTTCCTGACAATCTTTCAAGCATCTGATCAATGAACGGTAGAGGGAAGTGATCTTTGCGTGTAGGTTCATTTAGTTTCTAATAGTCGATACATACCCTCTAACCGGTGACGGTTCGTGTTGGAATCAACTCATTGTCTTCGTTAGCGATGACCGTCATACCTCCTTTCTTTGGGACGACTTGAACTGGACTGACCCATGGGGAATTTGAAATAGGGTAAATTAAACCAGCATCCAGGAGTTTGATAACCTCCTTTTTCACCACGTCTTGAATCTTTGGGTTAACTCTCCTTTGCCTTTGAACAGAGGGCCTGAAGTCATTTTCCATTAAGATCTTGTGAGTGCAGTAATTTGGGCTGATCCCTTGTATGTCAGAGATTTTCCATGCAATCGCTTTCTTATGTGACTTTAGAACCTCAATGAGTAGTGCTTTTTCTTTAGGCTTCAGATCTTTAGATATGATAACCGGTAAGTGCGAAGTTCCTTCGAGAAAAGCATATTCAAGGTGTGAGGGAAGTTCCTTTAGCTCCAATTCGGGTGGTTCTTCAGTGGAAGGTTTCATCCTTGCAATCTCGTCTCTTTTAAGCTCATCATATGTTGTCTGACAATCTGACTCAACTGCAGGTGCCTCTGGAATGTCTGCTGATGCTATTTCAACCCATTCTGTATTATCGTAAAGATCATCTTTTCTCAGCTCATATTTTACTTGGGAAGATTGAGAGATTGCATTATCTTCAGTGATTATTTCTTTGTTGTCTTCTGTGAATGCGAATCTCTGAAACTGAGCTGAAGAAGATGTGCTAAAAGTAATTTCTGGATTCAAGTTTTCACAACTTTCAGAAAGTTGTGGATCGGATGGTTTAAGCATTGACTCCATTTCCTTGAGAGTCTTCAGAATTTCTTCTTTTGAGAGAGATGAATCAGGAACTTCAGAATTAGGGCTTCTTCTCAAGAGAGTGACTGGAGTGCCTTGTCCAAGTGGTACAGCAGTGATAAATATGTTGGGCTGTAAGTTGGAATTCTTTAAAGGTAATAGCACTTCCTTTGATGCAATGGACGGATCCGAGATAGCTGAGCATAGACCCACACCTTCTTCACAGATTTTCCTTGTTGTGATGACAGTGTTCGGAAGGGGATTAATGCTGCTTACTGTGAGGATTTCTTCCAAGTGTTCTTCAATTAGTTCCTGCATAGAATCTACAAGACCAAGGTCTTCTCCCATAGGAAGTTTCATTAGTTTATCGACATTGAAGGTGACTTCCTCAGTTCCCACTCTAAGTTTTAAAGATTTTTCATTCACGTCAATGACGGCCTTGGCAGTATTTAGGAAAGGTCTGCCAAGGATGAGTGGTACCTGAGCGTCTTCCTCAATATCCATAACAACAAAAACAACAGGAAAGAAGAATTTATCAACACGTACCATAATATCTTCAGCAATTCCTCGAGGGAGTTTAACTGATCTATCAGCTAATTGGATGGTCATACGGGTTGGTAAAAGTTCGCTTAATCCTAGTTTCCTATAAAGCGAGTATGGCATAAGGTTTACACTAGCTCTTAAGTCAGCTAAGGCGTTACTTATTTGAACATCCTGAAGGTAACAAGGAATAGTGAAACGGCCAGTGTCTCCTAGCTTTGGGGGCAGTCCTTGTTGCATAATTAAAGAGCATTCTGCGTCTAAGGGCAAGTTAACTATTTGTCTAAGTTTTTCTTTGTTGTATATAAGTTCTTTAAAGAATTTGGCACAACTAGGCATTTCAACTAAGGCATCTAATAATCGAACGTTTAAGTGTAGGCTTTTGAACATCTCTAGATATTTTCCAAACAGGGCTTCTTGTTTCTCTTTCTCAAACCTACCAGGGAAAGGTATTCGTGTTGGTTTAATTGCTTCTGGGCTTTGGAAGATTCTGGTTCAGGAGAAGTGACAGGAATGTCAACAGGTACTGAATCAGTGGATAGAGAAGAACTAGAAGGTTCGTCTGAAGGAATATCTACCGATTTCTCATTCTTAGTCTCTTTTCCGCCTTTAGTGACAACAAGGATATCATCATAATCATAAGATGAATGGTGAATAGCTTTGCTAATCGCTTCTTCTCTTTGCTTCTCCTCAACTTTTAAAAACAATCTTTTAACATTATCCTCCATGTTTTTAATTAAATCGTTTGAAATTCTGAGCAAATAATCAATTTGGTTTTGAAAATCAACAATTTTTTTGTTTTTATTATTTTGCTCAACCATGAAGTGATTGAAAATCGTATTGTTTAGACGAGAAGACAATTGAGAAGAAGTAGAGGGTGTAGAGGGAACTGACAAATGAGAGATAAGTTGTTTGGATAACCGCTGAGTGAAAGGTTTCGAATGAATGATTTGATCAGTGGTTCCAGATGTGGTGTGAACATCTTCCTTGGCCTTTGAGCGTGAGAAGAGCCGTTGAGGTTGCTTCTTAGGTTTGGAAGAATCTTGCATATCACTAACAACTTTAGAGACGGATTCGAGTTGAGCTTTTAAAGTGTCGAACGCTTGAGTTGAAGTGTCCTTGTTTTCCGAGGTTGATTCATCAAACTCCAAGTCATGTTGGTGCATCGTTATCGTCTCAATCAACTTCCAGGCTTCTTCTGAAGTATGTAGCATGAAATTTTCGGATGAAGCAGCATCGAGGGTTTGTTGGTGATGAGGATTCAGACTGTTGTAGAATGTGCAGACCAGATTCGTTTCAGCCAACTGATGATTCGGACATCTTCCAAGCAGATTCTTAAAGCGTTCCCAAGCTGAGCTTAATGATTTAGTAGTTTCTTGACGAAAGTTAATGATTTCATTTCTGAGATTGGTTTGTAGGGACGGAGGGAAAAACTTAGCTAAGAACTTAGTAGCCATCTCCTCCCATGTATGAATCGAATTGGGTTCGAGTTCATAAAACCATGTCTGAGCTCGGAAAGCTAAAGAATAAGGAAACAGGTGAAGTCGGGTGACTTTGACACTGGATCCGGTTTGTTCGAAAGAGTCGGAAAGGTTGATGAACTTGTTAAGATGGGCGTTTGGATTTTCAACCGAAAGACCATGAAACTGACACTGAGATTTAAGTAATTTAATGAAGTGTGGTCTGATTTCAAGGGTTTCGTCGGTTGGTGATACGATTGGTCCTCCTCGTCCCTCTAGCAGTGGTTGGGTTGATGAGGCGAGAGTGATACGATTTGCCATAACTTGTTTTAGAAGAAAATAGGGTTTTTGAAAGGATAGGTTTAACTAAGGACGGGAAATTAAAAACTAACTAACCTAGGGATAAAAACTGTAACTTCCGGATGATATTGATCTTCCGTAAGGATCGCTAAATAACTAAGATAACAAAATTTCTAAAATCGGTCGTTGTAGTCCCCGGCAGCGGCGCCAAAAGCTTGTCGTGCCTCCAGTGGTCGGACGGGGTTTAAATTTATAGAGCAGGGGAATCCTCAGTTGTATACTATTGACAGACCTAAAAGGGCAGTAAGTGGTATGTATGACTCAGGTGTCGTTCTTCAAACTACAACGGGCATGGGAGTCAGCTAGGGTTTTTAAAAGCTTTTGGATAGATTTGGTTTTTTTATAACTAAATACTAATTTAAATAAAGAAAATAAAACAAAAGAGGTTTGTACGGAGACTCGACCAACAGAGGATAAACGAGTGTTTACTATGATTTCGTTATGTGTTATTGGTGAATAGTCAAGGGTAAGGCTACTAGATGTTATGATTAATCCGGAGAGGATAGAAACATAATTAATGCAAAGTATTGTACCTACGACCGTTCCGCGGCTTCCATACATTTGTACTCCACCAAATGGTGTTTCCAGCACTATACCGAGTAATAGGGCGTTTTACGGTTTTTCCGTTACATTAATTAGGGTTCTACATTACTCTCGCAGATTTCCTATATCCTAATGAGCTATAACTACGAGCCTATTAAATATCTAACGTAGAGTTGTCCGCAAACAGATAAATAATATGTCACGTGGATAGCAGTTATAGAAGTCAAATACACCGGAAGTTCTCCCAAATGTACAGACCAATTTAACCGACGACTATCCTCAAATCCTGGTCCCCAGTCATAGTCATCAGAGACGTCTGTATCGTAGCATGAATTGTTGATTGAACAAGAACACGAACGGGGATAATCCCGCGGACCAAGTTGGGATAATCGGGCTAACAATCAGTTAAATTGTTCAGCATTACAAATATAAATCATCACAACTATTCCATGCGTGTTAATCTACTGTGTAAACCAATATTCTGTGTCTGAAAACCTAATTATACAGTTACTGATATGAACCAGGAGGATAACTCTAGCATGCATCATTCCTAAGGCAACAATCAAACAAGAACATGCAATAGGGTGACACATAGCAGAACACCATAATCCTAAGCATAGCAGATAACCAATAATCAGATCATAGATATCCCGAAAGTTCTCTCAAAGATATATAACAGATAAACATGAATCTAACCTATCTCTAATCCTACGCTCCGTATCTCTTATGATTTGTTTCAACCTAGAGAACACAACCATACCAAGTTCATTGATCATCAAGTATAGAATAGGTAGAGAACGTACCACTAGTAATTGGCCAAGTTCTAGTAGGAAGCTTCTAACCACAACATAAGTTGGATAGATAAACATTCGAGATTCAGTTTATGAGTTCATACACAGTTTAAAGTAACACGGGCAGAGTAACAGCATGGCATAAACATATTGACTATTCTAACATAACTACATCATAGTAAACACAAAGAAATGTCTAGCCTAACATTATATATCTAGCATACAATCCTAAACAAGCATAAACAAAGCAACACATGTTTAAAACTGGAAAGTAAGAGATATATAAATAGAACCTGATACGAATTTATTACAGACAGATCTTCACGAATACAATGTCTTGGAGTGACTCCGTACAAAAGCTAAAAGCTACCTCTACCTAACTAGCTCTCTAACTAGCTCAATTCTAGAGAGAGAAAATTCTCTAGAGAGAGAAACTAGAGAGAGAGTGATGTGTGCGAGAGAGAAAGTGTAAGGAAGAAATGAAATGAGAAAAATGGTATGTTTGAAGTGTGAGGGGAGTCCACTATTTATAGGTAAAGCATCAAATCACGCGTACAACTCACGAAGCAGCACGTACAAGCAAACGAATCATGATATGGGGCAGGGGGGCCGTATACGGCCTTGTAAGGGCCGTATACGGTGTGTAGTAGGCCATATACGGTCTTACAAGGGCCGTATACGGTGCCTGAGGCAGTATACGGTCTCCGTCTGATTTCGTTCGTTGCTTAAAACGTCCGTATCTCCCTCGTTATGCGTCCGTTTGACTCGATTCTTTCGTCTATGGCTTCGTAATTCCGTTACGCTTCTAATGATGCAAATCTAATAGAAATTGGGTATGTAGAACTCAGGCGTAGCCGAAATGACTTTTAGCGGCTCTGATAGTGCAGTGTCTTCTCCGTCCTTTGGCCGTTTCACTTGATTCCAGATTTTTATGTCTCGATTTTACCTATACAACAGATGGTAGAAGTTAGGAGTTGTGCCTTGATAGGAAAATGAGGTCAGAGGAATCGGCTTGTATTAAAATGCTGTGTTTTGTGCGATTTCAGAGTGTTTTCAGTGATTTTTACCACAACGTCTACTTTTTAACCACTTTAGTGAATTTTAATAAATAATCAATGTTTTGAAATGTTTTCACTAAAGAAAGGTCCAAAATGTGAGGAATAAAGCTTCTAAAAACATGACTTTTTACGTCACATCAGGGACAATATTCGTCCCTCAGCATTTTCTTTAAGTCCGCCCATGGGAGTTGGTTGGCCACATGAATGCCCACAGAGCTGGCATGAGTATTCCACCAAGTGAGTGCAATATCTTGGAAAGTGTAGGCAGCGAATTTGACTTTACTGCCTTCCGTGCAATTGCACAAGCTGAAAACTGATTCGATCCTTTCAATCCACTTGATTAGACCAACGGCACCTTCCGTGCCTTTGAAGTTTAGTGGTTTGCAGCTGATAAAATTCTTGTAGGAACAAGGCTTGATGACAGGATTGGTATTAACAGTTTGATCGCTGTTTCGTTGTAAGCCCCGGGCAGCCAAGGCATCGGCTACGGCTCGGGAGATAATGGCGCTGAGTTCAGCATCACTGTAACTTTTCTTCTTTGGCGGCATGATTCTTCAAGAAAGAAATAAAGGGTACATGAGAAATTGTACCAGAGTGATAATTACAACAGATATATATATATATATATATATATATATATATATATATATATATATATATATAAGCGGTAATATACAACATCACAATGTAAGAATCAATAGTGTAGAATAGTCGAGTGGAAATTGTCAATTGATATTACGAGTCTAAAAGATGATAGACAATTTCGAGTTACAAGTTCCAAAAGTTACAGACTTAGATGTTTACAAAAGCACTGGGAATTGTTACATCCGGTCGAATTACCTAGGTCCTACGAAAGCATATTAGAGTACAGATTTCAGCCTAAGCTAATTCTGATGTAGATTGAGTTGCGGCAGTAGTGAGGTGAGATGGTCAACGGACTCTGCGAGTCGGTTAGCCATCCTTAGTGCTTCTTCGGTTTCCCTCAGGTGAGTCTCGCACTGATTCAACCTTGATTGTAGGATGGAGATTTCGTTTCGATTACCAATCACTTGGTTGTAGATGACCTCCATGGTTTCGATGGTTTCTCCCATTTGGTTGCGGAGGATGTCCATGTTGTTAACGGTATTTTCATGATCCTCGGAGACTTGATTGAAACGTTCGAGCGATGTGAGTCTCCAGTTTTCGTTGGTTTCCTGCAGTTCGATATCCATGTCGCGAAGTCGTTGCTCGTGATGATGTACTCTGGCAGCCAGGACAGGTATAGTGAAATGAGCAGGTTCTTGAGTATAGGGAGAGACTTCCATGTTGGAAAATCCTCCGTCTGAGGCGGGGAGTCGGATTCCTTCCTCGTCCCTCCAGGTGTTGAGTCGATTTGATAACCATCTCCATTGGCTAGTTGTTGCTTGCCTCTGGGACTGGTTATTGAGTTGGTTTGGAGTAGGATAGGGGCTAGCTCGAGGCAACCCAGAGTCCCTCCTTGCTACCCTTGAGTTTTGTGACCCGGATTGAGAGCAAGACGAATTGGGTGGTGTGTTTGCCATTTTGAGACAAAGCGTTAGAAAGGGTGAGGCCTATATTCATATAGTACATATAATATAGCCTAAGATGTAGTACGTGAGTGAGGCCTATATATGTATACTTAGTATCACATAATAGCCTATAGGGTGTCTAGCACAGACATGTTTGAGTCCCGGTTCTCTCGAGGTCAGAGTCAACTAGTGTATCCCCGTTCAGCATAACCATTTCAGACCTTACTTCATCTTTCCTTAATTGTACATAGTTGATCAGGCTATGTTAAATTAAAGTCGTATGCTGTAGTTCCTGAACCAGTCATGCCTAATAAGGAAATACTGCCTAACAGTCATAGTCTAGGCCCACTAAATGCAACCTAGTTCACTATAACCTTAAGCTCTGATACCAATCTGTCGCACCCCCAAATTCGGGTTGCGGAAGCGAATCTGGTCGGGGCGTGACTAATCAATAATCACAGCTCAAAGATATGATGAACGACCACTACATGCGTCGTTTTAAACTTGTATTGATTAAACAAATGTTTACATTAAAATATTAAGTACAATAGCTCGGTTTGAAATTGAGAGATTTAAATACATAACTAATTTATACAAAATATAATAATGCAGCTAAATCTCTGATGGTTTGCATGATGACACGAGCTAAGTATCATGTTGGGCAGTCCAAACTACTGCTGAGTACCTGTGATACAAGCTAAAATGGGTCAGCAAAACGCTGGTGAGCTCACAGGTTTGTATGTCAAAACATATTGAATGAACCGCAAGATTTAATTGAATTTAAGTTGCAATAAAGCAAAATAAAAGTAACTATATAGTCATGAGCACATAGTCTGAGCTTAACTTGGGGGTCAGGTCAAATGAAGGAATTTCGAATTGAGGTGCCTCATACGAGTGCCTAATCCACACTCGTCTACACAAATGCAAATGCATCCGTTTGACCAGTTGGTGCTTGCTAACCTGGACGAGGATTGTCAATCCTATATGGTACCATACACTAACATTCACGCTACTACGTATTACCAAACAATGTTTTGGAAGACTTTAATTTGATTAGTGAAAACAACTCATGCAGTATTTGATTTTGATTTGTACTTGCGTTCAATTGTAAATAAAATGAGCATTGATATCACACCCCTGAGTAAAACAGTAAAATAGGGGCCATGAGACTTGTCGCGATCCCAGCGATCGGTCGGGTTTTACCCCGAATCGTTGCTCCGACGGCAACCGAGATGCGCGAGCGGTGAAAGTTTTAAAATTTTATATTTCGCTGGGCTCAGACTATGCAAGCTACCTACCTTGTGGGTAAGGCGGCAAGTATAATTCGAGTGTCGTCCAAAATCGGAACGAATTGAATTGAATTGGAACCTACCAAAGATATCTTGACAATAGGATGGTTTTAGAACAAGGTAGGTATGGTTTTGGTTTTATATAATCTAATCTAAAGACAGAAATTAAAATGCAGAAAAGTAAACGAGAATATAAGCAGCAGGTAGAGAGTGATTGCTGAAACTTCGACGATTAGGGTTTCGGGATGATACTATATTGATGATAGGTGATTACTCTAGTTAAGAATCTTCTAAACTGTCGGTGTAAACACTAGGACCCTACGTCTAGGTGTAACCCTAAAGCATATGCCACTGAATCCTAGGCTATCCTGATTCTTGTCAGATGGGACTGTCTTCAGACCCACCTCACCGTCTCTTTCGGAGACCAAGTGACCCTCTGAATGGGGTTAAGTAATAAGGCGACAGTCCACAACACTGACTTTTCTTAACACCTATGTCTATCCAATTTTAACAGAGTAATACTGGTTGTATGCTGAATAAGTTAAACTATCGGTTAAGTAGAGTTTAGGGGTTTTAAGCATCTGGGAACACAGCCAGTATCCTTGCTTTCATTTCCTAACTCTTGTTTTATCTGTTTAAGTTCTAATACTTCCGTCATGGATTAGACCCTCCTTTGCCATCGGTCGTTCATCCCTAGGCATGCGTACAATGTATAGTGTCCTTATTTTCCACAGTACTCTAACCCTAGGTATATCTACGGTGTTTTAAAGACCTAATGTATCTTTACACAGTTTTATAACCATAGGTAGTTTAACGGTGTACTATAGCATTTTCACGGCTTAACAAGACCCAGACCCGTGTCTGGAAGGGTTGCTTCCAGGTAATCCACGGTGAGATAGACCACCGGCATTTCCTTGGCTTCCACGTATTTGTACTCTACCAGTGTTATTTCCAACGCTATACCAAGTATTCTGCTGTATTACGGCGATCCCATAGTTTCATACAAACTGTTTGTCCCTATACTAGGATCTAAACGGAACAAGTCACTCAATCGTTTGCGGAATCAACGATTAAGTTATAAACTAAACACACGAATAATCAATACGCAATTAATACGAACCAAAACGTTTGTATATTGAATTATAATCAACCAGATTACAGGGATTTCGACAAGTGGCGTTTAGGGTTTCGTCAACCCTAAACAGAAAACGTAAATACGAATTTATACAAAATCTGGCACATGCGACGTCGCACACGACGTCGCAGGCCCAAGCCCATGCGACGTTGACTACGTCGCAGGCCCAAAACCTGACGTCGCACCTGCGACGTTACAGACAACGTCGCAGGAGTCAGGAAACACAAATCTAACAACAAAACAAACTACGAGCTAGACCAACTGACAGACACACAAATTGCATCAACAAACTCCCCCGTGTCTTCAGCTTGGTCTTCAAAAAGTTTCATCATCTAAACCCAGCCCGTAGGAAATTGTCCGTCAGCATGAATTCCATGAGTTACACAAACAGTAACAACTTTGTAGAATTGTTCGGCTAAACGTTTGTTAAACTCATTCTTCTGACCAACACGAATCCGATCATCATAGAGTTTTCTCAAATCTTTTCCATGAAAGTTAATCAAACTCATCGGATCATACAATCTAAACGTTGATTGTCTCAAATTCCAAATACCTCCAACTTCTGGCCACGGTTCTGAATCTGGAACAAAAGTAATAACCCTTCACCAGTTTGTGAATCGAGTTCCCATTTAACAAGTCTTCGCAGAAAATAATAAGGAACTGGTTCCAGAGGTATCTCAGTCAAACAGTTAGCTGGCGGATAGTGAACTTTAACCATAGGCTTCCTGGTAACTGGATCTACTTTCTTTTTGAACGTACACCAAGTACCCAACGTCGGTTGCAACTTAGAATATTTCTTCGATAACACTTCTCGACGTAAATTCCTCTGAATAAACTCGGCATAATCATTCTCGAACGGATTAATCAATTTAAGCTGAGCTAATCGATTAATCTCTCCTTTTGGCAACGTACTTAATCGATCAAAACGCATTTTGAAGTACTGAACTCCATCCTCTCTCTTAATCATAAATAGATTTCTCTGACACTTCCAGCTTTTAATAACTCCGGTGTAATTTCGACTAACCCGGTAAACTTGACATTTAACTAGAATAGGAACTGGATTTCGTCCCTTAGGCCACCATTGCTTGTTTCTTTCTTTCTTTTCTTCAGCAGTGTATTTC
This sequence comes from Helichrysum umbraculigerum, assembly GCA_949592205.1. NCBI lineage: Eukaryota > Viridiplantae > Streptophyta > Magnoliopsida > Asterales > Asteraceae > Helichrysum > Helichrysum umbraculigerum. The sequence goes on along the minus strand of CATIUR010000001.1, from coordinate 66,534,060 downwards.
CTTGGAATATCCGTAGATTCTTGAGCTGCTGAGTCCGGTGCCTCTGTCTCTTGAGCTGGAGTTGATGTTGTTTCTTGAGCTGGAGTTGATGTTGTTTCTTGAGCAGGCTTTGCAGAAGAACTTGATTCTCCATGTTGATCTTTAGCAGGCCTCTCATCTTCACTCGAGTCAGATTCTATTATCGGGGCACCATCGTAAACTTCCTCAGATTGTGCATCATCATAAACTTCATCTGAATCTAACTGTTCTTCTTCAATTGAAACATCATCATCATTATCAAAAACATTTTCAGATTCTTCCTCAGAACCAACTCCACTGGCCATTCTCTGAATAAACGATAAATCAGCGAATGAGTAGTCAACAGCTAGCGGTCTTGGCTGTCCTGGAATATCATTAACACAAAAATAATCCAAACGATGAACAGTTTCATTAACATCAGATTCAATTACAGGGTTGGGGTTTACAGACGCAGGTTCACTTGACTCTAAATTGGGTACCCCGGACCCAGACTCCCCCGAGGCAAGTAACCTACCTTCTAACACATTAACCCTATTCTGCAGCTCGATAAGCTGATTAGCTTAAGTCTCGATAATTGCAGCTTGAGTTGCATGTTGTTCTGCCTGTTCTTTCATCTGCTGCTGCATTTTCAGCATATCATCCATCATTTTTTGCATAAAAGTAGGAGTTGGCTCAATAGCGAAAACCTGCTCAGGAGGTGGAGTAACAGGAGCTGTTGCAAAAGAAGACTGACGAGGTGGATTGGCAGAAGCTGTTGCAGAAGAAGACCGACGAGGACGGCGATGACGAAGCTGAAAATCTGCATCGGTTGGATCATCACCGCCTCGAATGCGTTTCCCAGTATTTCGTGCAACATAACGTCGACCTTCACTGATTCGACGTGCAATCCTCTTGGCTCGACGCGGTTGAGTGCGTCGAATAAAATCCATCTCATTCGGGTGCGGGACAGCACCATCAGAGCCAGGAGGAGTTGAACCACCGTCATCCTCAGTTCCAGAATCCGATCCCTCAACAGTATCATGAGACGCTAATTTTTCTGATTCGACATGCCCAAATTGCTCAATATTTTCCAAGAGAGCATCCACATTCTCCCCCGCAGCTTGAACAAGGATGTTCACAAGTGGTTGCTGTGGAGCTGGAACATCCATGTACTGAGGTTCCGGAGGAGGCACGTAGTTCTCATTCACAATAGCACCAAATAAAGCAACATCTGGTGGCGCCTGAACCCCTTTTTCAAAACCAGCACAGACAGTAAAGATCCTATTCTGCATTGGTGAAATCTTCAGTCTCTGATCATTATCACCTAGTGCCTGAAGAGCTGGATGATGGCGATTGATGTGAAGCTGAATAAAACACGGATATAAGATCCATTTCTGATCTCCGACGTTTGCATTATCTACCATGGCCTTGAATATAAAACCAGAAAAGTTGAAAGGCTTGTTGTAGACCAAAGCTAACATAGCAGAAGCCAAACTTCTGCTCATCCCATCTGTACCACCTTTTCGATTTCCCAAACAGACTATAACAACGTGCATTAAATATCTCCAAACACGTGTTAGATTCGCTTTTCTGTATTGATCATTGGGAATGCCAGGATATCCAATTCGTTGCATAGCCCCCGCAACAAAACTTGGCTCATAGCTGATATCGCGTAAAAAGTCACGTTTTTACTACCGATATCTCTCTCATTCTAGAACGATTCTTGGCATTTTGAACTTAAATATGGTTCAAATCATCGATATTATGCCAAGATGGTCAAAACGAGGTTGCACGATAAAAATCAAGCAAAACGGATGTAAAACGAAGATTCCACACACGTTTGAAGATTCAATGCATAAAAATGAGATTTCAAGACCAAAGTGCCCTCCACCAACATCCACTATTTTCAAGATGTTCGTTTTCAAAATACGAATCCAACAGAAGAAGAATCAACTAAAACGGGTGAAAAATGAAGATTCCGCGCCCGCCGGAAGATCCAAATGATTCGCACGCAATATCTGGAGTTAGGGCCCTCATCTCAGGGCCTATTTTATATCAAAATCTTCGTTTTTGAATTACGAATCCAACAAAAAAAGAATCGACGCAAACGGACGCATAACGAAGAAAATACGCACGAATCAAGCAACGAAGCGAAACTGGGCGGGTACCCGCCGGCCTCCGCCGGCCACCCACCAGCCGCCGCCGGCCACCTGGTGGGCGCCGCCGGCCACACCACCCCCGTCTCGCTTTCCTTTTTTGGTTAAAACCCGTACCTGGTGCACCACCTTTTCGCGTTGTACGGTACCCGGTGCGCCTACTTTTCGTGTGGTACACGCCATTTTTGGAAAGCTTTCTAACATGCACCTCATGGTGCTAATGTGAGCCAAAGCTCACCTATAAATAGAGGGCTTTGGTTCCATTTGCAAAACACACCTTCCTAGCTTATTTTCTCTCACTCTAGAATTAAGCTCCAACTTTCTCACTCTACATTATTTATTTAGATTAGGTTTTTTCTAGTATTTAAACTAGTTTAGGAGTTTTATTAGAAGTAGAAGGAAAGTGCGGAACGCATTGTAATCTTCGGTGTATGCTCGGAATTGTGTCAATTAATTCAAGTCTATTCTCTCACAATTAATCTCGGTTATTTCTATCCTTATCTATCTTAATTAATTACGTTTATATTGATTATGCTAGATTTAGTTATTGCCATGATTAGAGAGTAGTATACTTATTGTGTTTGTTGCGATGTAGTTAGTTAATTACGGGATGATTTATAATAAAATATTAAAGATCGGTAATATTACTTTGATCGTCTTATTGCATGTTCTTGTTTGATTGTTGCCTTAGGATTATCATAGTAGTAAAATATAAACGGTCTTAATTATCGTGAAATCATATGACGGCCCCTATTCGACTGTTACTCGATATAGTACTGGAAACACTTCAAGGTGGATTACAAATGTATGGAAGTCGAGGAACGACCGAAGGTAGTCATATTACGAAACGATACAATATTATGAAGTAATATGATGGCCCCTATTCGACTGTTACTCAGTATAGCGTTGGAAACACTTTAGGTGTAGTACAAATACGTGGAAGCTGCGTAACGACCGAAGGTAGTTATATTACGGACTAATATATATAAAATGAGAAACCTAGTTTAATTAACCTTTCTAAATAGACTTTTAAACTTCAAATTAATCTAACGCCTTTCCACCAATAAACGTGATTACAACACCTTTTTACGACGTCCAATTAAAAGGTAGTCAGTCATTTGTGTCAATACAATTTGTTAAAGGTATGAAACTATGGAACCGCAAGGCTACATGGGGGATTATCGTAGGACAAGACATGGCCCAGGGTTTAAAGCGGTGGAACCACTTAAAGTGAGGAACGCTGTGAATATCTAGGGGATTTATTGGGTAGTCTTAAGCAAGGGCTGGTTTAAAGTCATAAATGAACTGTTTACATATACAAATCTGTTAGGCTGACGAGGAATCGTTATATGATTCAGTTATGTCTAGTACCTTAAGATTTCGTTCCCGTTCATATGAAAGTATTATTAAACCATATTAAGATTTTGCTTATCATTCAAAATACTTTGTAATGTTACCATAACCTAGCTCCCGGTGTGACATGCTAATGGGATTTTAATTAGTAGGGAATCTAGTGTTTACATGCAAGTATTCAAGAATGATAATTAACTAATATCTTTCAAAACAGTTTCTCTAAATATCATCCCATAACTTAATTAACGAAGTCTCAGCAAACACTATCTTTATTTATCTGCTTTAGGTTTTACTTTTATTTCTCTTTTGTTTATTTACTTGCCTAAGTTAGTTAATATAAAAAACCAAAACTCCTCCACTGTTTTATAAACCCTTCACTAGTTTGAAAGCCCTCATCTGCCACGCCTTAGTTTCAATTCAGTCGGTTTGAAGAACGACTCTAGGTCATACCTACCACTTGCTCACCCTTAGGATTAGCATCGTTAGGGAAAACTTAGACCCCGCAATTACAAATATAAAACAAACCCACTGCTGGTGGCCCGGTTAGCGATCGTTTAACGACACCGACCTGATCGGGCCCCAACAAGTTTTTGGCGCCGCTGCCGGGGAACCAACTGTACGATCCATAGGCGTCAAGACGAACTTACTTACTAGTGAACCTTTAGAATTCCTTAAACCCCTACCTCTTTCTTTGTTTTTCCTTCCTTTTACTACTTTTATAAATTACCACCCCTATCCATTCAACTAGTCAACCACCTGCCAACGAGACTATGACAGCTGTACGTATCACTCTCGCTGAAGACTCTAAACCTTTGATTGAAGGTCGAGGAGGACCAATCATCTATCCGGAAATTGGTAGAGGATCATTCGAGTTAAAGCCACACATTGTTCAGTTAGTCCAAAACCTCTGTCAATTCCATGGCCTACCAAATGGTGACCCCAACTCCCACCTTGACAAATTCATTTCCTTATCCAACTCTTTTAAGCCGATTGGGGTTAATCAGGACATAGTCTATCTATACCTATTTCCCTATTCACTCACTCTCAATGCACAAACCTGGTTTGAGGAACTAGAGATTAACTCTATAACCTCTTGGGTAGAACTAGCAACCAAATTTTTGGCCAAATATTTCCCCCCATCAAAACAAGCCACGTTTAGGTCCAACATCATAAACTTTCGTCAAGTGCATGATGAATCAATATTCGATGCATGGGAGCGCTTTAAGAAATTGCTTAAGAAATGTCCAAATCATCGATTTGAGCGCTCAGACCAGTTGCGCATTTTCTACAATGGTCTCTTCCCACATCACCGTCCTTTACTTGATACCGCCTCTCAAGGTAGTTTCATAGACTGTACGGCAAATGAAGCTTGGAGTCTTATTGAGAAAATGACAATACACAACCATGACTGGAACAGTGAAAATCACCCATCGCTAGTGAATTCACCTACTACAATCGGGAATGAAGCTATCAAAACCCTCACTCAGCAAGTGGCAGACCTAACCAAGGAGATTAAGGAATTGAAAAGTCAACAACAACAAGTCTGTCAAGTTCAAACCTGCCTTAATTGTGCTAATCTGAACCACTCAGCCCAAATTCCTCAGTCTCATCTAACACCACCCAACACTAACCATTCTCCTTACCCACCTACGAATAGCCCACCAACTTACCAACCCCAACCTTTGAAACCCTCTCCCTCACAAACCTCTAGTTTTGACGACACCCTGATACAAGTCATTCAAGGTCTCTCGGCTAGACAAGACCAAACTGATCTCATCTTAAGAGATCATTTGACTTTGTTAAAAGCTTTCGAATCCCAGTTAGGACAATTAGCACAACGTATTAATGCTAAATCTCATGATAGTCCAACTAGTTGCCATAAGGAGGCTTCCCATATTCAAGACTCTCAGGTAGCACATAGCACACCCTCGATTTCTTCTCCGGTGAAGGAACCGCCTATTGTTCATTCGACAATAGATTTAGAGTCTACATCAAATAGGAAAATCCCATTTCCGGCTCGTCTTAAACAACGACCCGACAAGCTTAAGTCTTTTAAGCTTGATAGGAAATTCCTAGATACCGCCTCTGAAGTTCACTCCAAAAAGTACTTCAGAAAACTTCTTACAACCAAGGATAAGGTACCCGAAGTACCCAATGTCCCGCTGAACGCGGAATGTTCAGCTATCTTGAAAAATATCATTCCTGAAAAACTCGGAGACACCGGACGTTTTACTCTCCCTATTTCCATCTACAATTCAGGCATTATCTGTTCTCTTGCCGATTTAGGAGCTAGTATTAATCTCATGCCATACTCGCTTTACAAAAGGCTTGAGTTAGAAAATCTTCGACCTACCAAAATGACCATACAGCTTGCTGACCACTCAGTCAAATACCCTAGGGGAATAGCTGAAAATGTTTTAGTTAGGATTGACAAATTTCTTTACCCAACAGATTTTGTAGTAATGGATATGCAGGAAGACGTACACATCCCAATCATACTAGGAAGACCTTTCATGAATACGGCCAAGGCAATCATCAACGTCTTCGTACAAACCATCAGCTTGCAGTCTCAGGGAGAAACCATCACTTTCCATATCGACAATCCAAATGCTGGAGAGCAAGCCGATATGTACATGATCTCCATGAAGACCGCGGAGGACAAAGAAACTGCAAAGCCAACAACTTAAAGTAAATCTAGTAAGGAAATGGCAATTACGCCATATTTCCCGATTGACCTCCGACGAATAGGACAAGAGATGAAAAACGCATCTCCATCAGCAAACAACCCAACGATGGAAGGATTCATCAGAACGGGAAAGATGGAAGAAGAAAACAAAAGAAGCAGACCGCCACTGAACCTATTTAACACTGATGAAATGGCGGAAAGTAACCACAACCATCCCATGAGAAGAGAAACACTGGAGGAATATTCTAAACGCACAAGATACCAACCGCAAACCATCACAGATCACAAGGTGCTCGAAGAATTCATCCAGAGATTTGACAACGTAGTAGGAGGAATATGCGGCGTAGTCAACATGCTTGCTCTTTCCCCTGCTGAACTGCAATTCTGTCTACAACAGAAACGGACTTACGCTAGGATCTACAATGCCCTTAAAAGATCTAACATCCCATTTACCTCAACGCAATGGGAGATGTTAGGATCCATTAGAGAGCATATGAAAGAGACTACTGGACATCCGAGCAGTCGTGCCGACATTTCAATGATGAATGACCTCACATCGTTGCTTAACTTGCTAAATAGAGAAGATCACCTTAGTTCCAAAGAAAGCGGATATATGGTTATCAACTCCACTATTGAAAAACAAGTTGAGTTATTGATTGAAGAACTTAGTGATCTCGTTTGGGAGGAATCAAGGCGCGAACGACCCTTTAGGATTACATATGAATCACCACTTGATATCGCTACTTCTGTTACGATCCATATAAGGGAGATTCAACAACGGGAAAGTAACTCCATAACGAAGTTCATATTCTACTCAGGATGCAAGGAGATACTTCGTCAGCTTATTCTAGTTTTCTCAGAATCCGACTTTCCATTCAACAACCAACAGCACCGGCAAATAGAGGACCTGTGCACGTCCATCAGAAGATTCAACGGAAACCCCAAGACCGAGAATTATGAAGGCATAAAACTGCAATTCTTGGCGTTTGTATGCTCTCTCTGGCAAAACCAACCGCCAAGAGAGGTTGTTAAGACAGACACAACCACCATGACCGACCCTAATGGGACTGTCACTAAAGCATTCGACTACATCACCTTCGGACTTCAAGGACTTGAGAGGACAACTTCAGAGCATCTTCTGAACTACAAGGCAACATCGAGAGATAGTCCACTCGAATTGATTACGACAATAATCAATCATTTCATGAGAATCTATCCACCTCGATACACTTTTCCGCAACCTAGGGCACACAACATCAACAAAGGGGATCCCATGGATGCATCATTCTCCATCTAGCTAGGAGAAAAGAAGTCGAGCTCTCGACTTTAAAAGAGCACTTCTCGGGAGGCAACCCGTGTTTTTACATTTCCGCAATTTTACATTCCAAGAAGTGATGAAATCTCCGACTATCTTTCACACTCGGATAATACAAAGAATGCTCTAGCCTGCAATGATGCATCAACAACCGAAGAATCGTATATCCAACGTGTTCACACCTACGAGACCAATCACAAGAAGACTTGATCAAGAATGCACCAAGAAAGACGGAATCCGGAAAAATGCACACAAAGGCACTGCAACAACCGGGGAGTACTTATAAACCGTCTCTTTTATTCGTTTTAAATATACCATATCCATTATGCTTATCACTAAGTGTGGGATTCAAACCCAAAACACACCGCTAAAAGAATACGTCTAAGATGTTTCAAATCCTAAGTGTGGGATTTTACCCCATTCAGAGCTTAGCATAACATCGAGGACGATGTTTCTTTAAGTGTGGGATAGCAGTAGTTGCACTACTGTTAAATGGATAATGGTATATACTTCATTCTAAACTCGCTGCTCTTTATAAGACCTTGCTTCTCCATAAAAGTAAACAAAATTTTTCAAAATTGAGTTAAAAATATGCTGAAAATGAAAAATTTTAAACAAAGAATGATTTACTTTAGGGAAGAAGGAAAAATAAAATACAAATTCTTTTGAAAAACAAGTTTAGTAATCCCATAAAGAGCATCGCATGACTAAGCACACAACAACCCAACTTTCGATTCGTGAGGTATCTTGAGCCATATGAAATGCATTCACTTTTAATGCTTCACTTTTTCGATTCTTGAGTGTGCCGATGTATGCGTTTAGAATCAGAACTTGCTCTTGCTATGCATTTCGAATCCGAACTAGTGAATCATAAAGGAGATCGAATCACATCATTCTTGAACCCATCCATACACCCAAAAATAAGTACGTTACCCCCTTTACCCACTCAAAAGCATCCCTCAAACTTCATAGAAAGTTCCAAAGATGAAAAAAGAGAAGTATTAAGGATATGACGTCGAAAAAAAAATATCTTAGAAAATTCGAAGAAAAGAAAGTCAAATGGAGAAAAAGACTCCTCCCAAAAGAAAAAGGCGTCAAATCTCCCGAAAATTCAAAAATTTCAGCTTTCCGCTTCACCAAAAAGAAAACCTATGAAAAACCAACACAACCCCCTCTCATACCACCAACACTCCACTCCACAAACCCTACATCACCTCCCTTAGAATGATTGTGGCTAGATCGACTTCGCGCTCACCTAAAAGGTAACGATTTGATACTCGATCAAGCCTATGACGATAAACGATACATGACTGGCGTTCTGAGCGATTGATATAATAGAATAGGAAACCCTAAACACTTTGAGTGATTTGAGTGACCACCATGAGAGGATCGCCCAGTCATGTATCCAAGATCAAAGATCACAAGCATGCTCCTAAAGATTACAATCTTTCCTTTTTAAAGAACAAGTATTTTACTTTTCCAAAACCCCCTCAGTAAAACGTTCCGCCTTAAAATATTTCATTATCTGCTTATTTTTATCTCTATTGAATGATAGTTTGCTTGAGGACAAGCAAAGTTCTAAGTGTGGGATACTTGATATCGCGTAAAAAGTCACGTTTTTACTACCGATATCTCTCTCATTATAGAACGATTCTTGGCATTTTAAACTTAAATATGGTTCAAATCATCGATATTATGCCAAGATGGTCAAAACGAGGTTGCACGATAAAAATCAAGCAAAACGGATGTAAAACGAAGATTCCACACACGTTTGAAGATTCAAGGCATAAAAACGAGATTTCAAGACCAAAGTGCCCTCCACCAACATCCACTATTTTCAAGATGTTCGTTTTCAAAATACGAATCCAACAGAAGAAGAATCAACTAAAACGGGTGAAAAATGAAGATTTCGCGCCCGCCGGAAGATCCAAATGATTCGCACGCAATATCTGGAGTTAGGGACCTCATCTCAGGGCCTATTTTATATCAAAATCTTCGTTTTTGGATTACGAATCCAACAAAAAAAGAATCGACGCAAACGGACGCATAACGAAGAAAATACGCACGAATCAAGCAACGAAGCGAAACGGGGCGGGTACCCGCCGGCCGCCGCCGGCCACCCAACAGCCGCCGCCGGCCACCTGGTGGGCGCCGCCGGCCATACCACCCCCGTCTCGCTTTCCTTTTTTGGTTAAAACCCGTACCTGGTGCACCACCTTTTCGCGTTGTACGGTACCCGGTGCGCCTACTTTTCGTGTGGTACACGCCATTTTTGGAAAGATTTCTAACATGCACCTCATGGTGCTAATGTGAGCCAAAGCTCACCTATAAATAGAGGGCTTTGGTTCCATTTGCAAAACACACCTTCCTAGCTTATTTTCTCTCACTCTAGAATTAAGCTCCAACTTTCTCACTCTACATTATTTATTTAGATTAGGTTTTTTCTAGTATTTAAACTAGTTTAGGAGTTTTATTAGAAGTAGAAGGAAAGTGCGGAACGCATTGTAATCTTCGGTGTATGCTCGGAATTGTGTCAATTAATTCAAGTCTATTCTCTCGCATTTAATCTCGGTTATTTCTATCCTTATCTATCTTAATTAATTACGTTTATATTGATTATGCTAGATTTAGTTATTGCCATGATTAGAGAGTAGTATACTTATTGTGTTTGTTGCGATGTAGTTAGTTAATTACGGGATGATTTATAATAAAATATTAAAGATCGGTAATATTACTTTGATCGTCTTATTGCATGTTCTTGTTTGATTGTTGCCTTAGGATTATCATAGTAGTAAAATATAAACGGTCTTAATTATCGTGAAATCATATGACGGCCCCTATTCGACTGTTACTCGATATAGTACTGGAAACACTTCAAGGTGGAGTACAAATGCATGGAAGTCGAGGAACGACCGAAGGTAGTCATATTACGAAACGATACAATATTATGAAGTAATATGATGGCCCCTATTCGACTGTTACTCAGTATAGCGTTGGAAACACTTTAGGTGTAGTACAAATACGTGGAAGCTGCGTAACGACCGAAGGTAGTTATATTACGGACTAATATATATATAATGAGAAACCTAGTTTAATTAACCTTTCTAAATAGACTTTTAAACTTCAAATTAATCTAACGCCTTTCCACCAATAAACGTGATTACAACACCTTTTTACGACGTCCAATTAAAAGGTAGTCAGTCATTTGTGTCAATACAATTTGTTAAAGGTATGAAACTATGGAACCGCAAGGCTACATGGGGGATTATTGTAGGACAAGACATGGCCCAGGGTTTAAAGCGGTGGAACCACTTAAAGTGAGGAACGCTGTGAATATCTAGGGGATTTATTGGGTAGTCTTAAGCAAGGGCTGGTTTAAAGTCATAAATGAACTGTTTACATATACAAATCTGTTAGGATGACGAGGAATCGTTATATGATTCAGTTATGTCTAGCACCTTAAGATTTCGTTCCCGTTCATATGAAAGTATTATTAAACCATATTAAGATTTTGCTTATCATTCAAAATACTTTGTAATGTTACCATAACCTAGCTCCCGGTGTGACATGCTAATGGGATTTTAATTAGTAGGGAATCTAGTGTTTACATGCAAGTATTCAAGAATGATAATTAACTAATATCTTTCAAAACAGTTTCTCTAAATATCATCCCATAACTTAATTAACGAAGTCTCAGCAAACACTATCTTTATTTATCTGCTTTAGGTTTTACTTTTATTTCTCTTTTGTTTATTTACTTGCCTAAGTTAGTTAATATAAAAAACCAAAACTCCTCCACTGTTTTATAAACCCTTCACTAGTTTGAAAGCCCTCATCTGCCACGCCTTAGTTTCAATTCAGTCGGTTGAAGAACGACTCTAGGTCATACCTACCACTTGCTCACCCTTAGGATTAGCATCGTTAGGGAAAACTTAGGCCCCGCAATTACAAATATAAAACAAACCCACTGCTGGTGGCCGGTTAGCGATCGTTTAACGACACCGACCTGATCAGGCCCCAACAATAGCTAACGGGCATATCTTGTTGATCGTTTAGCTGAAGAAGTTCCCTAATGCTCTGTTCAGTAATAGTGATCTCAGTGTCAAGAACAGTGGAAACCAACCGTCGAACGTTGTTATCAGTAATAACGGTGGCGTTTTTCCAAAATGGATTTATCAGATTCCCAAAAACAACCGTGTTATCAGCAATAGCATGAAATACCCTCGAACGTCTCAAAAATGCAATCATTTGACGATATGGTGCCGCCTTATCGGAAGTACCGTCAAGATAAGCAACAGTATTGTGACGCGCCTCAAATGCTAAAGCCATATCTGCAAAACAGAAACATAATATATATTCTCGAAAAGCGTTAGAATGAACAAAAATATACCAAACTTGTCACAAACAAAAGGTTTCATTGATATGTTAAATAAGTACATAGTTACAAATAAACATATCAAATCCTAAACCCTAAACCCTAAACCTAAACCTAGACCAAAGATCCTGATTAAATAAATACAACCAAAATCCAAGACAAGGTCAGGCCAAAATCAAAGACAAGGATGGTATCCCACCAGACCAGAAGGCCAAGATCCAGGATAGTGAAGGAATTCCTCCAGACCAGAAAACCAAGATTCAGGACAAGAAGAGAATTCCACCGGATCATTAGCTAACTGAGACAAAAATGGTCATATCTAAGTGACCAGATAGTAGCTTTTAGGCGCTTGAACACCAGAAAGCACAAAAGAATCCACGACTGGAAGATAATCCTTCTAGCCGAGGAGGGCCGAGTAGTGACACTCTTTGGGCAGAAGCAGTTAACACAGTCTTTCTCATTCAGCGAGGAACTGAAAGAAATCGCCCGCCATTGCTGGACAGAATTTAACAGTCAGAAAAACGCAACATTTGGTTTGTAACAAAAATGTCACATTTTCTGTAAATGGCGACGTTGTAAACAACGTCGCATGTCAGATAGCGACGTAGTAAAGGACGTCGCAGAAAATCAGAATAATAACAATAGCGACGTAGCCAGTGACGTCGCACAAAATTCGAGCGACGTTAAAGGGGACGTCGCATTTTGCTATTAATTGTGAATTTAATCACATTATCAAAATGGTGCGACGTAGAGTAAGACGTCGCTCAGGACGTCGCAGAAAATGCGACGGCGCAGACAAGTAAATAATAATGCGACGTCGGCTACGACGTCGCAGCCGACGTCGCACTGATGAACACTCAAGCGCAAACCCAGAAACCCAGAAAACCCTAAGATTCGGAATTTGGGGTTTTTCAAAATTAAACGCACTACAAGGTGCGGCAACGAATGGTGATCACAAAAACATAAATTATACGATGTCTAGATCACAATTACATAGTTAAATCAACCCAAACCGAGAACCCTAAAAACCGCAATATCCATTTAACGATTAAAGCTAAAATACACGTTGAAAAAGGGTAAGATTGGTACCTAAGTGTGCGGAATAACGAGTAGAACAAGACTACGTGAATGGATCGGAAAGAAAAACGGCTCACAATCACAAACGAACCAAATATGCACGAAAACCCGCTACGTCGCAATCGCCAGTGCTCACGTCGCACGCTACGTCGCTAGTGAGTATGAAATAGTGTGACGAGTTACGTCGCGGTTGAGACTATATATAGTCTAACCCTATGTGCGACGTAGTGTGGGACGTCGCTAGCGACGGTAAGGTTGACGTCGCATAAATCAGTATGGATGTAACTTAAGTCGATTTTGAATTTTCATAAAAGTTAACACGTAATTTTATTTAGCAAATACTCCCTCCGTCCCAAAATAATTGTCCACCGACAAAAAACACGCAGTTTAATAAAAGTATAATCATTACTGCTTTCTCATTCTTACTTTTTGCAGAATGACAGTTTTACCCTTAAGCAATTAATTACCACTTTCTATAAAGTTTGTAGCAACAATTTCAAGTAAGGGTAATTTGGTAATCACGATCAAAATTTCCTTTCTATATTTGGAAGTTGACAATTAATTTGAGACGTCCAAAAAAGGAAACGTGGACTATATTTTTGAGACGGAGGTAGTAATATTCAAATGACTAGTGACTTGGAAAAAGAACATAGAATAAAATACAAAATAAAATTAAAAATAAAATAATAATAAAACAATTGAGTAAAATTACTCACACTCTGTTTTTGGTGACGGAGTTGTTTTGTCTGATTAGGGATCATATCGGAATAACTTGCAATTATTAGGAATAGTAAGTGTTATTTCGATCATCAGTATATTTGTCCAATTTAAATTTACGTGGCACATTTAAAACACCTTTTATAAAAATTATTTCAAGACGATTATTGGAATTGTTTGTCCACCTAAACATGTTACATCCGTATTTGTGAGCTAACCTTTATTGTTAGTATGAATATTAATTTTGTGAAACCTATTATATGATATACTGATAAACTTTAGTAAAACGCATAACTCTGCATATCTTACAGACAAGGTAGATATTACAAGACCAAGTTTGTCTCGGCTATCCTGTAACATACACTTGACCTTCAAATTTAGGCATACATCAAACCAACTATGAAGATACTAGTGGCCCCAGATCTGTACTTAGTACAACAGAGGGTCCCTTAGTATGAACATAACAAGTTTGAGACTATTTACATAACTAATGGATTCAGGTCTGTACGTGAGTACAACAATAGTCACCATTAGTTAGGCGAATAACCATATTATTACTATATGCCAAGTTTACATTTACATAATAATTATGACAGTGTATGACAGTACTTCCATTTATCAATTAAGACTTATGTCATACATCATATAACAATTTTCACAAAGTAATAGACAAGTTTTAATATTACTTCTTACTTACTCACAAAACGGTGTGTATCATGCCTACCAATACATCGTGTGATGAAGACAATTTAGATAGAAACTGTTTTAAGTGTGTCAGATAAACCTACTGACACATCCAAGATAAACCTTAACATTCCATTTTGTGCATGTCACCCGATGTACTATCATATCCCAAGTTGTTTACAGACACAACTTCAGCGTCTATTTTAAAAATGTTGCAACCTTGCGTTTTCTTTAATACTAAAGAGTATAAAGAGTGGCTATTGCGAAAATTATTATTATTTTTATTTTTTTTTAAATGAATTTAAAAACAAAAAGAAATCCAAGTCACAAATCATTTCTTTAACTGAAAGAACCTTAAACCTATCATATTGACCAGTTCAATGAAACGTGATCGCAAAAAGGCTTTTGTGAAAAGATCCGCACACTGCTTAAGGGTTTCTATATGTACGACATCTATTAGGTGTTTCTCAAAGCAATCCCGTATAAAGTGGAACTTAAGTTCGATATGTTTGGTCTTAGAGTGCTGTACGGGATTGTGTGTGATAGATATAGCAGCTGTATTATCAATGTAAATAGGAGTCATAGAGAGATTGAACCCGTAATCGCGTAGTTGATGCTGGATCCAAATAACCTGAGAACAGCAACTTGCAGCAGCAACATACTCGGCCTCAGCTGTGGAAATAGCAACCGCAGTCTGCTTTTTGCACTGCCAAGAAACTAAAAGCGATCCAAGAAACTGACATCCTCCAGTAGTTGACTTCATATCTACCTTGCAGCCACCGAGATCCGAATCCGAATAGGCTGTTAACTCGAAGTTTTTATCGTTTGAATACCATAGTCCCAGAGATGGCCTAAAAGCGAGATATCCAAAAATTCGTTTTACTGCCTTCATATGAGACACCTTCGGATTTGCTTGAAATCGAGTGCAAAGTGAAACGGCAAACACTATATCTGGTCTTGAGGCGGTCAGGTACATGAGAGAGCCTATCATTGAGCGATAGTCTTTCTCCTTGCAATCTTCGTCGTCCTCATTAGGTCCAAGATTGTGTTTCACTTCAATTGGAGTGCCGTAGTGTTTACAATCAAGCAATTCATATCGCTTCAACATGTCAGTGACATATTTTGACTGGTGTATATAAATTCCATTGTCAGATTGCTCGACCTGTAGTCCCAGAAAGAACGTGAGTTCCCCCATAGCACTCATTTCAAACTCAGCTTTCATCAGTCCTTCAAAATCCTTGCACAACTGATCATTTGTTGATCCAAAAATTATGTCGTCCACATAGACCTGCACAAGTAATAAATCCGCTCCTTCCCTTTTGATGAAAAGCGTGCTATCAATCTGTCCTCTATCAAAACCATTTTTCAGCAAGTACTTGGCAAGTCTCTCATACCAAAGTCAAGGAGATTGATGAAGACCATACAAAGCTTTCTTCAGCTTGCAAACATGATTAGGATGCTTTGGATCTTCAAAACCAGTAGGCTGGCACACATTAATCACTGCGTCGACATCTCCGTATAGAAAAGCATATTTTACGTCAAGTTGATACACGCGGAATCCTTTAAAAGAAGCATAGGCTAGAAAAATTCTAATTGATTCCAAACGGGCGACAGGAGCGAAAACTTCATCATAGTCAATACCCTCTAGTTGACTATATCCTTGAACTACCAGACGGGCTTTATTCCGAATAACCGCCCCACGATCATCCATTTTGTTACGGTAAACCCAACGAGTACCCGTCAGGTGAGCACCCTTGGGTAGAGGAACAATTTCCCAAACATTCATCTTGTTTATTTGCTGTAGTTCCTCCTGCATAGCCTCGACCCAAGATGGATCTTTTAAGGCTTGTTCAACCTTTTTAGGTTCAATTTGAGACAAATGACATGAATCTATATGAGCTATAAGTCCCAAAAGCTGCTGAGCTGAAGTCTGCTTTGCTTGTTGTCGTGTTTGAACAGATGCATGAGGATCACCAATGATATTATCAATGGGGTGATCCTTATGTATACGAGTTTCGGGTATGGCGGTTGGCACAAGATCTACACCCAGATTGTTCAAATCTCCCTTAGTTGCAGGAGTAGCAACAGACTCAGGTAAGACTAACTCTTCTTCTCCATCATCTTCAGGAGTATATAAGTGAGAGTAGGCCATTGTTTCTTCCACTTCATCTTCTTCTTGAGGTTCCTCTAAAGGAGGCATGTTTGGATCATATGGAAGCTCCTTTGTGTAGTTATAAACTATTTTAGAAGGAGCAGCCGAAGATGGTGGAGTAGGAGATGGTTTATTTTTAGGTGTAGGTGTAGGTGAAGATGGTGTAGGTGAAGATTATGTAGGTGAAGATGGTGTAGGTGAAGATGCAGATGCAGGTGTTGGACTTGATGTTGTGGTAGGTGCGGGAGTGGGTGTTGGAGTGGTAATAGATGATTGGGTTGAGGCCGATTTAGGGATTGGGTCGAATGGTTGAACGGAAGAATCAGGAGTCTCTTGAGACAGACTGATTTCCATGTAACAGTGTTACCAACTCTTCCTCTATATCATCTTCCGAAAGATTAAAAGAATCAAAAACCTTTTCATAGTTGAAAAACCATTCTGGACCTGTCCCTTGAGGAGGATCCGTGTAGCGTAAACACTTCACTTCAAAATGTTCCTCAATCCTGTTGGTTGACTTGTTAAAGACTCGTTTATTTGGTGAATTGACAGAAAATCCAAGGAAGATACCTTCAGTAGTCTTTTCACCAAACTTGGAGACCTTATCCTTCGTAATCATGATTAAACAGGGACACCCAAAAGGTTCTAGAAACTGCAGATTTGGCTTACGGTTATTGAACAACTCATAACAAGTCTTATTTCTTTTCTTGACCGTAAGAACCCGATTCAGAAAATAACAGGCCGTGTTAACAGCCTCAGCCCAGAAAATTATCGGCAACTTAGAATCAGCTAACATTGTTCTGGCAGTCTCGATGATCGTTCTGTTCTTTCTTTCGGCAACTCCATTCTGTTGTGGAGTCCTTGGAGCACTAAATTAATGCTCTATCCCTTTTGAAGCACAGTACATCTCGAGAGTTGAATTTCTGAATTCAGTTCCATTATCGCTTCGCAGTCTCTTAATACTAATTCCACTCAAATTTGCTAACTTATCAAACAGATATACTAAGATATCCGCAGCTTCATCCGTAGTAGCAAGAAAATACACCCAGGAAAATCGTGAGTAATCATCAGTAATTACTAGACTGTACGATTTTCCGCCAATACTCCTTGTAGAAATTGGCCCAAACATATCCATATGAAGTAACTCCAACGGTGCATCAATGGAATTCACCTGCTTAGACTTACGGAACTTCTTACGTAGCTTTCCCTTTTGGCAAGAGATACAATCATCCTTTAGTGCGAATGACTGTTTTGGAACTCCTAGCACTAGATCATTTTTAGTCAAGAAATTCATTTTTCGGAAATGAATGTGTCCCATTCGTCAGTGCCAAAGCAGTGAATCCTTTTCAGAAGCCTTAGACAGGAGACATGTATATTCATTTGAAGTCTCAACAGTTCTCATGTTCAGAATGTATGTGTCATTCTTTCTTGGTGCTCTCAGTAACACCCATTCTTCCGGAATGACATACCCAGGCTTCAGTATCACGCACTCTGTCTTTGTGAACGCAGTGGTATAATCCTTATCACAGACCTATGAAACACTTAGCAAGTTGCGCGTAAGTTGTTCCACGTAGTTCACATTTTCAAAACTAACATTGCCGTTAGTTAGCGTTCCTCTTCCAGAAATGGTTCCTCCAGTATCTCCAGCAAAGGCAACATATCCTCCTGCGTATGGTTTAATATCCATAAGAAGAGATACATCGCCTGTCATATGTCGCGAGCAGCCGCTATCCAAATACCATTCACTATCTTTAACACGTTCTGACTGCTGCAACACACAAATGAAAGGAGATTAGTGAGAAACGGTGACCCAAGCCTTTACAGACTTAGGTCGACCGTGGTCATCAACAATAAGCACGTCAGATAGGATTTTATCTTTAAACAAATTAGAAATTTTTATCTGATGTGTTATTGTTGACGACTGAAGAGTCAACATCAGACTCTTTTCGTTTCCAAACTTTAGAAGGTTCGAAATTGATATTAGAAGTAATGCTAAGCTTTTGAATTGGCGAAGATTTTTGCTCAACATTACTTGGCTTCAAAACAGGCTTGGGAGAGTTTGAGTAACGCCTAGGTGGAGATCTCGAAAAAGAATTTCTATAAACAGATGTCCTAGGCATCTCTCACCCATAGCGCTGATTTGACAGCTTGGGACAGTCACGGATCAAATGTCCTTGTCTCTTACAATAGAAACAAGAACGATGCTCAACAAACGGTTGAGGGTGAGGACTAACTGATTCAGGTCTTTTAAAATCAGCACTTTTTGAACATGAACACTGATGTGAGCAAGTTGCAGAAGGTACTTGCTTTGGTTGATGGTTTGAAGTGGATGGTTTGTTAGCTGAAGAATTTTCTTTTTCATTTCTCTTCAAAATTTTCACCGGGGAATGTGATTGTAATGAAGACTTTTCTTCCAAAACCTTTTCTTTAAGCTTTTTGTTTTGAACCAGAATGACGGGTTCATTTTTCAAAATGACATTTTCAGCTTTTACATCAACCTTTTTTAGCTCAGGATATTCCAGTTCAGTTATATTCTCTACCTCAACGACCTCCACATTACTAACAGGAGGTGAATTCTCAGACTTAACAAAAATACGCAAAGGATACTCTGGCCGTTTAGTTTTATCCTTTGCCTCCCGCTTTGGCTTAGCTTCTTTATTATTAGTAGATGACCAAGAGGAGTAGTCAGCTAAAAGTTCTTTGATTCCTTCCTTAACATGCTTAGGATAATAGTTAGTGGGAGGTGGATATCCAATTCCCGCTTTACCTATTGGCCTTGGCTTGTCAACGATTTCATCAAAGATTTTATGAGAATTTGCAAAACTTGTGACTCCCATTTTAAAATTGTCAGACTCAGATTTTAACTCAGAAAGCTCTTTATTTAACAACTCAACTTCTGTTAAATAGCTCTTAATGGCATCCTGTTGACTGAAAACTTTAGCTTTATATTTCTCAGTGTCAAACTTATGAGCCTCAACTTCCTTTTCATAAAGTATTTCATTAGCTTTTAGAAACTTGTTTGATTCAGTTAGTTTAACAACTTTTTCTCGCAAGTCCATATTATCTATTTGACAGCATTTTACATAAGCATCCAAAGCAATACAAGAAATACAAGTAAAAGGTTCC
The DNA here is from genome assembly GCA_949592205.1 of Helichrysum umbraculigerum. Lineage (NCBI taxonomy): Eukaryota > Viridiplantae > Streptophyta > Magnoliopsida > Asterales > Asteraceae > Helichrysum > Helichrysum umbraculigerum. The sequence continues at coordinate 66,514,425 of CATIUR010000001.1, read as the reverse complement.
TCAGGTTCATTTTGTACCTCAGGAATGATGTGAGCCATGAGACCTAGCTGATATTGCTCAGCTTGTGCACTCCAATCAGTGTTTGTAGGCTCAAATACCACAAGAGCATCCGTTGCTCCAACCTTAGCTTTCTCCTTTGGAGGGGTCTTGGGAGGATCAGGCTTTGTGAGACCAGAAGGAGGCATTTTTGGCTTCTCACATTCACGAGCAAAATGTCCCAAATTCTGACAGTTGTAACATCGGACCTTGCTCTTATCAAATCCAAAGCTTGATTTCCCATTTCCATCTAAACTCTTGCGACCTGTCCTTTGCAAGAATTTTTGCACTCTCCTGGAGATCATAGCTATGCTCCAGTTCAAATCCATCTGTTCGAGATCATCATCGTCCAGCTGTCCGTAATCCTCTTTAGTTAGTGCCAAAGTAGTGTTTGGTTGTGAAACCAAATCTTTGTAAGAACTAAGAAAGGCTGTATAGATTGCAGCCTGTTCCTCAATGGCCGGTGTTATGGCAACTTGCTGGGTTTGAGAACCCTGTGAAGTTCCAACTGAAAAAATTGATGGATTAGTTCCTGCTGAACTAGACGACGAGTTGATATCAGACACGAAAGCAATGCTACCAAAATTCTTCCCATTAGAATTCCCTTTTCCACTATAAAGTGACGGATCTTGAACAAAACCCCCGGACTTACATTCTTTCTTCTTCAGTTCCATTGCATATGCTTGAAGAATCCCAATCAATCTATCCAACTTCATAGTTTCCAACTCTCCACCTTCTTTTAAAAATTGAACCTTTATATCCCATTCTTTAGGTAGAGAATCCAAGAGTTTCTTGTTAACTTCACTGTCAGACAGAGTATAACCACCCTCCTTCAACTCATTAACAATCTGTGAGTAACGAGTGAACAACCTTGGTGATGTTTCATCAGGCAGGATATCAAACAGATCATATTGTTTCTTGACTAACTCTAGCTTGGCTTCTTTGTAATCTTCATTTCCACTACATCTGGTTTCTATAGCTTTCCAGAGATCATAAGCCGTTTCATGATGTTTAAATAACCTTAAGACATCAGGAAGTAAGCACATACATATAGAGGAATGTGCTTTTCTTTCAATTAAGTACTCTTTACGTTCATCCGGAGTCATTGCCTTAAAGGTTTTAGGAGGAGGGACTGGTCGGTGAGTACCCTCAGCGACAGGATGATTATATCTTTCTAAAATCGGTCCCCATAATTCTGGGCAATGAAAGTCTATGTATTGTTCATATCTTGTTCGCCAGTAAAGATAATCCATATCAGCACCAAAAAGAGGAGGTTTACTACGGGTACCCACATCATTGCTGTGTCTCATTATCTCTTTAAAGGTTTGAAAACTTTCTTTATCAGACATTTTAAATTCCTTACAAAAATTTCAAACACTCTGAAAGTAGCGACGTTGAGAGGGACGTCGCAGAAAATTGATGCGACGGAGAAAGTAACATCGCAAAAGCCAATGATTCAATTAAGAATCGAAATAAGCGACGTTAAGATATACGTCGCAGAAGACGTCGCAGAAAACATCGCAAAACCACTTAAGGTCAAAATAACGACGTCGTTAACGACGTCGCAACTTTACGTCGCAAAGACTACTTAAAGTCAAATCAATAACGTCGCAAGCGACGTCGCAAGTGAAGTCGCAGGTAACGTCGCAAAACGTGTTGCTGCGGCCAAAAACCCTAAAATCGAAAATATTTTAACACCAAACAAAAATCACGAATAAAGATCGACGAAAACCTTCAATATTCCCAGAAAAACTTGATTGAAAAACCTGTAAAAACACAAAGACAAACGTAATAATCACAAGTTAATATGAGTATCACGTCCTTTAATCCCGAACTCGGTCCGTTATGCCGAAAACAAGCACTTTAGGCTCTGATACCAGTTGTTTGTCCCTATACTAGGATCTAAACGGAACAAGTCACTCAATCGTTTGCGGAATCAACGATTAAGTTATAAACTAAACACACGAATAATCAATACGCAATGAATACAAACCAAAACGTTTGTATATTGAATTATAATCAATCAGATTACAGGGATTTCGACAAATGGCGTTTAGGGTTTCGTCAACCCTAAACAGAAAACGTAAATACGAATTTATACAAAATCTGGCACCTGCGACGTTGCACACGACGTCGCAGGCCCAAGCCCATGCGACGTTGACTATGTCGCAGGCCCAAAACCTGACGTCGCACCTGCGACGTTACAGACAACGTCGCAGGAGTCAGGAAACACAAATCTAATAACAAAACGAACTACGAGCTAGACCAACTGACAGACACACAAATTGCGTCAACACAAACAGGAGATAACTGTGTATTCGGAGTTAGGGTTGATCAGATCCTATCCTAAGGCAACAGTCACGTGAGAGACCAGAAAGGGTGATTAATTAAGTCTACATCCAGGATAAGTCTAAACATGTATACAGCATAACAACTACCGATCATATATGAGATATATTAATTAAACATCATCCCTAATCCTAACATCTACATTTCAACAATCACATATTAATCTAGCTAATCAGCATGGCAACAATCATAGATCGTACTGAAATAATATGCAAAGTAAACATTATAACAGTAAAAAAGTAAGATAATATCACCGGATTAGAAGAGTAATACTGAGGATTACAACAGTCTAACTTGAATAACCTTGCTACAGCTTGATCACCCAATTACAACTTTCCTCTAGCTCTAACCGCTAACTTATATCTCTCTAGTTCTCCTCTAACTCCTAAGAGTAGTGCTAGAGAGAGAAACTAGAGAGAAAACTAACTACAAGAACAATTCTCCTCTAACTCCTAAGAGTAGTGATAGAGAGAGAATTCTAGAGAGAGAAAGAGAAGTATGTGAAGAATGGTGTGTTTGAAATGTGAAAATGGAGCCACTATTTATAGGAGAAGGGTGGTAGCCTTTGTACAAGTCTTGAAGCATAAGATACAAGCATCAAATCCGCAAACGGGGCAAGCGGACCAAGGGGGCAAACGACACCTTACAAGGCAACACCCCCGTATACGGCACCCTAAGGGCCGTATACGGCACCCTAAGGGCCGTATACGGCACCTAGGGTGCCGTATACGGCACCTAGGTGCCCAGGGGGGGTTGGTGCTCCGTTTTGCCTCGGCTTGTTTCTCGGTTGCTTGGTCCGTCCGCAACTTCTTCGTTCGGGCTCCGATTTGCTTGATTCTTGAGCCGTTGGCTTCGTTTTTCCGTTACGCTTCTAATGGCACTAAGTTTTCCAAATTTGGAAGTGTTTGACTATTGCGTGTTCCGGATGACGATCGGCGGGTTTCCAGACTGCACATCTTCTTCGTTCTTCACCCGATTCACTTGATTCTTCCACCTCCGGTCTTGGATTCTCCTATGGAATCATAAAATATGCATTAAGATCTATTTCATAGGATAATTAAGAACGGAATATTTAAGGTGATTGTTTTTGCCTCGGTTTGCGTGCAAAACGGATGTTTTAACTGATTTTTGTAGCAACGCCCGAATTTAGACTACCTTGGTGATTTTTGATGATAAATGATTATATTGAAATGTTTTCACCAGAGAATAGTCCAAAAAGTGCGAAAATAAGTACTTAAAAACATGACTTTTTGAGTCACATCAAGTATCACACACTTAAGCGTTGCTTGTCCTCAAGCAACACTCAGTTGTGTCCCATGAAAACATTTTATAGATTTTAGGTGAGTTAGAGCTCTTCCTAAAAGTTACCACTTTGTCATATAGGAAAATTATTTAGAGAACATAGGGAAAGCTAAGATGATCCCTTCAGAAATAAGCATTGACTTTCCCAGGCATACTTTCCAAATCTCGTGATCTTGGAGTATACATGACTAGGCGATCTCACTAAAGGTGGTCACTCAATTTCACTCAGAGTGTATCGGGTTTCCTATCAATCTAGCACAATCGAAATCGCTCAAATAGCCAGTCATGCAGCACTCATCATCATAAGCTTGGTCGAGAATCGGATCTCCACCACTTAGGAAGAGGACGGCGCTAATTATCCCAAGACATTCGAGTGGGTTGTAGTGTTTGTGAGAGTTGAGGGGTATGGATAGTGGTGATTTTTGGTTATAAGGGGTTGCTTATCTTAGGCATTCTAAGAATCATGAAAAACTTATTGTAGAACGGAGAAGATAGCTACTCGCATTTCATTGGATCTTTCTTTGAAAAATTGATACTCTAAAGCACTTTAGCTTTATTTTCTTTTCTTTCTTTTTCTGCTTTTTATTTTCTTTTCTTTCTTCAGAACTTCTTTGCCAGAGAACTTCTTTGCCAGAGAACTTCCAAGGATATTTTTGATTTTCTTTCGGAAATCTCTTCTTTCTTATCACGGACTTCTTCGAGTCTTTTCTTCTGGTGCCAATTTTTCGCATTCTTGATTTTCTAATTTTGGTGAACACGGAGGAGTAGATCAATTTAGAAAGAGATTCTTCAAGATGTTTTTCATAACCTTAGAAATTCCAAGATAAGTTGTTGGGAATTTGGGAAGAGTGGTTAAAAATATAGGGTTTTGAAGAAATGAAAGGTTTAGGCTCAACAGGGTTTTCTAGGCGGTTCATCGATACTAAAATGAGTATCGAAAGGGTTTTGGGCTTGAAAAGGTATGTAAGAATGGGTTAAATCCTAAGGAATGTCGAGATCATCTAATTGCACCTATACCGCGTACGGTACTCTCCAATGTGGTCTCGAAACGTATGTCAGGAACAAGTTCTAATTTAGAGATACTAGCATCGGCACACACAAGAAATGAACAATGTAGCATTTAAAATGAATGCTTTTAAGGCTCAAAACCTCACTGCAAATTTGGGTTTGTATGTGCCTAGCCATGCACCTTAGATTGTTAATACTTATTTAAGAAATTTCTACCTTAATTTCCCTAATATTCTTGAATAACTAACTCATATTAGAAATGGTTCCTCTTTGAAAGATATCGTAACTCAAAAATAGTAGACCTAATCGGATGATTTTGCTCATACTTTATTATTTTTGTTTAAAAAGTTTTGAAAATTTTGAAAATTTGAGGAACATTTTCTGAGTAAAGCTATCCGGACATTAAAATATGTAAAACATCTAATTCAAGGTATTCTATACCTGTTATCCCACACTTAGAGGAACATTGTCCCTAATGTTCTCTTGAGTTAAGATTATATTTAGAAAATATAATCCCACACTTAGAGTTTGAACATATAGTTAATGTTTCTCAAGTTGGTTTGGGCTGAAATCCAACACTTAGTGATAAGTTTAGGATAGAGTATAGATTACTTTGCATTCCTAAGTGAACAAAATGAATCAAGTTATGAAAACAAGGTGAAAGGTAAGAAACTCCCAAATGACGATTAGGCGTTTAGAGGCGAAAGCTGAGGATTCGAAGATTTTCATTAACAGTGATTCAGCTCCGCATGTCCTATTCTAGTGCACAGCGCTTCTCATTCATGCTTAGCTAAGAGTCGACCCATAATGTAAGTGGAAATTCTTATTAGTGAATTTCACACTTTTGTGATTTAAGATTTGGGGACGATTCTTGCTAAGATGTCTTGGAGTGTGGGTTGAGATCCCACACTTAGATCTTTGAAGAGTTTGCGGTGCATGTGCGAGTTTCAAAAGAAGATAGACCGAAGCTCCTCTCCCGAGATGTGTGTAAGTTCCGTGGTCTGCAGTTGTGAATTCCTTGGTTGTCTGCCTTTTACTCCACGGTTCTTTTTCTTGAAAGCTCGTCATCTCATGCGGGTTCATTTCTCATTCATCACACATTCAATCACTTATTCTAAAATAAAGAAACAAACATAATAAGTAACTACGATAAACATAAAAATAAAGCTCAACCATATGGGTCGAGAAATATCCCAAAAGTTCAACCAAGTGCAAGATAGAGATCACTGTAATCAATATAATACAAAAGTCAGTGATATGAAATATGAATCACAAGATAAGTAGTCTAGAATGGAGGATCCTCTGCTGGTATGTCATCAGGCTGAGCTGCGGGTCCTGCGACTGACTGCTGTCCAATGGACACTCTCTGCTCATCTGGAGGTAGTAATCCTCTCTGAATCAATATCTTCCTGAGGGTCATCGCTGGAAGTGCCATCATATCATCATAACCCTGTGCGAGCATGTCCGCCGTGGTAACACCTGCCGTCTGTAACATATCAAGGTAGAGCTGTCTGAGAGTGCTCTTAGTAGGAACCTGATCTGAGAAGATGGGGCCCAAATCCAAGTAAGGGCCGAAGCTACCAGTGAACAATGCATCGGTGCCAATGTAGAGTAGATCTGGTCTATATGATGTGCTAGCCTCTGGATGCTGATCATGGGTCGGAATGGGTACAGTCGGACGAGGCAATGATACCTGCTGACAGGATGGTGATGGTATGTGTACTGAGTAGACTCTGGCTATATCAGATGTGGATCTGTGAGTGGGTAATGGTGCAGAGTAAGTGGTAGGTGTGCGATGGCGTCTATATGGATGTGGTGGCTGAGTGGTGGTATGTGGATGTGGTGGAGGGAAGGTGGTGTATGGGCGAGTGGTGACATATGGGTGAGTGGCGGTATGGGTAGTGGGTGGTGGTGGTGGTCCACATCTGTATAAGAAGTGATCAGGCTCAGGGGTACCATGTCTCCTAGCTGTCAGAACCTGCTGATCACGGATAACCTGTAAAGCATGTAATAGATAGTACCGAGTAAGAGGAGTGACCGGATCCGTGTGATGCACAACGGCCTGTGTAGGCAGTACTGATGTGTCTGCTCCTCGTGATGGCTCAGGTATCTCTGCTGCTACTGGTCTCTGTGTCTGGGGACCAACATCTCTATCCTCTGTAGTCACGCGCTTCCTGATCAGGAAGCATCCAGGAATGGGCTGCCGAGTATGATACCGTAAGCACTGTCTCTCAGGTCCCTCATCAATCATCATGATCAACTTACAGTACTCTAGGTCAAACGGTTGCAAACTAGCGTGATGGGTGTAATCCTCACGGTGACGGTCAGTGAGAATCCCCATGCCGACTAACAATCTCGTGATAATGGCTCCCATGAATACGTGGCATTTATCCTCTCTCTTCTCCTTCCACAATAAATCCGCGATGATGTATGCGACATTCAGGTTCTGCTTCCTTATGATCGCATCCATGAACTTAAGCTCTTCTCATGTAGCAGGTCCAGTGTCTCTCTTCCCAAAGATAGTACAGCACAGGAGCTTGTGAAGAATGTGATGAACTGGTCGGGTCATGAGTGAAGCTTTCACTCCACTCCTGAAGGTTGTCCCCGTCAATCCTCTCCATATCTTCTTGTGATCCCATGATGGTAAACTGGAGATAGACTGGAAACTGCTGGTGAAACAATCAGAACTGGCCTGTGACTATGTGTAAAGGCCAAGGTATACCCCAAAATCTCCCACTGTCATACGATACTTCTTCCTACGATACCGAAAAGCGATCTTCTTATCAGTGATCTCCAATCTCTCTCGGAACTCGTAAGTCATCATAAACTCAGTGACGACCTCTCGGTATATAGCCTCATCAATGGAGAAAAGATGGAAAAATGCAGCATGTTCCTCGCCATCTTTATCATACTTAATCAATTCTTCCAACTCATCCCTAATACCCAAGCGTCTCATATCCGGCCATACGATGACTCTGTTTGACCCTAAGTATCGTCCCATCCATTTCTCAATATCGTCCATATTCTCGGGGGATGAAGCAAGCTTCCTCAACGAAGGTTTTGATAAATCCATCTGTTGACAACAAAATGAGATGCATAAGTCATAACAAATTGCTTAGTACATTTCCAAATTTTAAACAAAAATTGGAAATGTAGGCTTTAAAATATGAATAAATCCGCAATTTATTTTAAACTAAACCTAGGCCTAACCAATCCTCAATCCGCAATTTTCGCAACCATAAGTGTCTAACCTATTCCAAGGGTACTAAAGTAATAATAATACTAGCGTTTAATCTAAGTGAACTCGTCATTTCAAACAAGTAGCAAATATTCTTATTTTCATTCAAGGCAACTTAATCTAAGTGAGCATAACCATGTAATTACCTCAAATATATCAAGTAAACCAAAAAGAGCATAAACTAATTTATTCATGCAAATACCATATGGTTAAAGACACGTGTTAACTTATTCGGTTAATTTTAACAATTTTGCAAGATTTAAAGATTTTGATAAATGAATGACGATAGCTTACGTGTGATGGTCATATTAAAAATATTCAACACTTTATTAATTAAGGTAGTGAATAATAAAGGACCAAAAGCTAACTAATGATTTATTGAAAATCTAAGAAACTTGCCATGATTTAATTAACACAAGTACCATTTTAAAAATTAAAGATTTAAAATAAAGTATGATACTTGGTTAATTCTAATCACAACATGCTTACTTTAACTTTCAATAATTCTAAGGATCATTCAAAATGAACTAGCAATCATATAAACATGTTTATCAAGTCATACTAAGCATGAATTAATCAAAACAAGCTACTAGTTATCAAAAGTCAACAATCAAGCAACTTTGACCACTTAAAGTCAACATTTGAAGATCAAAGTCACAAATTATCAAGTAATCTACTCAATCAAGCATGTAATCATGTTAAGCAACTATGCAAGAACACTTTTGAACTATAAAACACAAGTTTTCACCATGAATTTCATATATCAAAAGTTGAAACCCTAACTTTTAAAAAGTTAATGAAATTTAAAGATTTGAGTTAGGAATTACCTTGCAAGTGATGAAATGATGTTATGTATGTAAGAGATATGATAAAATGAAGAACTTGAAGCTTTAAATCATCAAAAATGGTGGAGAAATGGAGGTTTGGTGATGGTGATGGGGAGGCCGTAGGTTTTGGGGAAGAGGAAGGAGAGAAAATTTTGACTTTTTGACTTTTTGTTTGTAGTGGATCCCTTCCTCTTGGTTTAAATACGTTTCGATTTAAAACGCGAAAGATACGATACGTACGATTGGTTTTCGAAAGGTTTTAAGATTTTTAATAAAGTAACCAAAAGTAAATACGAATCTTTATAAAAAAATTTCGCGAATTAAAATTGTGTTTTAAATTGCGTGCGAAAAGTTCATTGCGTTTAAACTGAAACGAGTTTATTTAAAAACGAAACAATATTTTTGAGTACTTTAAACTTTAAAACAAATCGAAATTAATTTTCCAAAATTTTAAAATTAAAACTTTGTCAAATTTTTCTGAAAAGTTCGAACTTACGCAAATCGTGCGAGTTTAAAGTTTAAAGGACGTTTTCTTGATTTTTAAAAGAAAGTTTTAAACGAAAAATTAATCTAAACTAACACTAACTAATATTAATTAACCTAGATAGGCTTGGGGTGCCTTCCAAGAGCGCTTTGTTAAAGACGAAAGCTCGTCCATACCAGACTTACTGTTTTACCGGATAGCGTCCAAGATGACACTTTTGGATACGGTTGAAGCTTTAGACAAAGATAAGGTGTGGCGAGAGATAAACGTACCTCTAAGAGCTCGGATGACATTGTAAATTAACTCGGCAGGATTAATATAGTATCGCTCAAATTCAGTTAAGAATTCTTTCTCTACCTGACCGAGTTGTAGCAATGCATCAACGAAATGGTTAAACTCTCATTTTACCATCTTTGGGTTCGAAATACCATCCCTGAATCCTGAGTCTATATAACAGAGATCAAAGAGAAATTTTCCTAAGACTTTTAGAAATTCCGTTTCTTCGTTAGAATCAGGGTTTCCATGGGTAGTGTGCACCACTTGCGAAAGTTCCCTAATATAAATCTTTTGTTGCGCTGTAAATGGAAATCTAATCTGTTGGAATAACTGGATTGGCTGGATATGAAGCTCCTTTCTTTTTGCAAAGAAAGCAGATTCAATAGCTTCCTCAATCGATTCAGGAAAAATAACTCGCAATTCGTTAATTAAATAAGAAGTAAGATCAGCAAAGAATGGAATATCTACAGAAATTGAGGTAGGTTTAATAGGGTTTCTCTCTATCCAATATTCGAGTTCATCAATCAGGGCCGCAACATAACGATTTATCTTTGTTTGTGAAACAGGCGAATAATCGGTGCTGGCTAATAAATCCATTAAGAGATCTATCTCTGATTTTAATGTTAACTCGTTTGTTCTATTATAATTACCAGTGAGAGATCTTAACATCCTATCAATTACCACAAAGGTTTTTCTCTGTTCATACGAAAAGGGGAAGTCGGATATCTTAAGATTTCTGAGAAAGTCAGCACATATATCCATTCTCCTATCGGGGCTTTGAGAAATTCCTAGGTGATGGCCAATCTCAGATTCTGGTTGATTGTTCCTAAATTCAATTCTATTAGGGCTTGGTGTTTCTGTCCTAGGCTTAGTCTCGACCTGATATTGGAGACTCTCTTCCTCAACAACACTTGAATAAAGTGTAGTGGGGTGGGCTCGCAAAATATCTGGGAGATCGTATTCAAAATATTCATCTAGGCAATGAAGACGTTCATTCAAATCCATCCAGGGCATGGGTAGATAGAAGAATACTTCAATTCCAAAGGGTTCATCATCAGATAAAGTAGCAGGTCTAATATAGTGTGGATACCTAGACAAGTGTGATAGAATCTCAGGGTCAAGTGTGGGTTGACCACTTAAAGCAACAGTAACAAAAGCTGGAATCTTCTGCTGAAATTCATCTAAACCTAAGTATAAGCTCGATATTTTTGGGTTCTCAACTTCATGGTTAACACAGACCTCTCTAACGTCAGAGGAGTTTGACTCATACTCTGGACAGTCAAAGAATTCCACATCTACCAAAGTCGTCATCTCATCCGTCATCATTTGATTGAGAGGAGAGATGGGGTTTGAAGGAGAATTAGGGTTTTTCATTTTCTAATTTTTTTGTATTTTCTAGGGTTTAAGAACTAAGTTATCTAACTAATAAAGCAATTAACTTCCTAAGTAATGATAATCTTAAGGAAGGATCTCCCAAAGTTAATTATCTAAGGCAGAATTCAATTCTTGACGAAACCGATCCCCGGCAGCGGCGCCAAAAACTTGTCGCGATCCCAGCGGTCGGTCGGGTTTTACCCCGAATCGTTGCTCCGACGGCAACCGAGATGCGCGAGCTGTGAAAGTTTTAAAATTTTAACTCGAGTGTCGTCCAAAATTGGAACGAATTGAATTGAATTGGAACCTACCAAAGATAACTTAACAATAGGATGGTTTTAGAACAAGGTAGGTATGGTTTTGGTTTTATCTAATCTAATCTAAAGACAGAAATTAAAATGCAGAAAAGTAAACGAGAATATAAGCAGCAGGTAGAGAGTGATTGCTGAAACTTTGACGATTAGGGTTTCGGGATGATATTATATTGATGATAGGTGATTACTCTAGTTAAGAATCTTCTAAACGGTCGGTGTAAACACTAGGACCCTACGTCTAGGTGTAACCTTAAAGAATATATCACTGAATCCTAGGCTATCCTGATTCTGGTCAGATGGGACTGTCTTCAGACCCACCTCACCGTCTCTTTCAAAGACCAAGCGACCCTCTGAATGGGGTTAAGGAATAAGGCGACAGTCCACAACACTGACCTTTCTTAACACCTATGTCTATCCAATTTTAACAGAGTAATACTGGTTGTATGCTGAATAAGTTAAACTATCGGTTAAGTAGAGTTTAGGGGTTTTAAGCATCTGGGAACACAGCCGGCATCCTTGCTTTCATTTCCTAACTCATGTTTTATCTGTTTTAGTTCTAATACTTCCGTCATGGATTAGACCCTCCTTTTCCATCGGTCGTTCATCCCTAGGCATGCGTACAGTGTATAGTGACCTTATTTTCCACAGTACTCTAACCCTAGGTATATCTGCGGTGTTTTAAAGACCTATTGTATCTTTACACAGCTTTATAACCAGAGGTAGTTTAACGGTGTACTATAGCATTTTCACGGCTTAGCAAGACCTAGACCCGTGTCTGGAAGGGTTGCTTCCAGGTAATCCACGGAGAGATAGGCCACCGGCATTTCCTTGGCTTCCACGTATTTGTACTCTACCAACGGTATTTCCAACGCTATACCAAGTATTCTGACGTGTTATGGCGATCTCACAGTTTCATACAAACAGGAGATAACTGTGTATTCGTAGTTAGGGTTGATCAGATCCTATCCTAAGGCAACAGTTACGTGAGAGACCATAAAGGGTGATTAATTAAGTCTACATCCAGGATAAGTCTAAACATGTACGCAGCATAACAACTACCGATCATATATAAGATATATTAATTAAACATCATCCCTAATCCTAACATCTACATTTCAACAATCACATATTAATCTAGCTAATCAGCATGGCAACAATCATAAATCGTACTGAAATAATATGCAAAGTAAACATTATAACAGTAATAAAGTAAGATAATATCACCGGATTAGAAGAGTAATACTGAGGATTACAACAGTCTGACTTGAATAACCTTGCTACAGCTTGATTACCCAATTACAACTTTCCTCTAGCTCTAACCGCTAACTTATATCTCTCTAGTTCTCCTCTAACTCCTAAGAGTAGTGCTAGAGCGAGAAACTAGAGAGAGAACTAATTACAAGAACAATTCACCTCTAACTCCTAAGAGTAATGCTAGAGAGAGAAAGTAGAGAGAGAAAGAGAAGTATGTGAAATGAGAGGTGTAAGGTGTGTTTGAAATGGTGAAATGAGTGAGGTATTTATAGGAGAAGCTAGTTGGTCTAGGTACAAGTTTTGAAGCATGAAATACAAGCATCCAAGCTGCATACGGGACCATCGGACCAAGGGGGCAAACGGCACCTCATAAGCCACCAGGCCCCGTATACGGCACCCCAAAGCCGTATACGGCACCTAGGGTACCGTATAAGGTACCTAGGTGGGCAGGGGGGGGGGGGGGGTTGGTGCTTGGTTTGGCCTCCGCTTGTTTCTCGGTTGCTTGGTTCGTCCGTATCTTCTTCGTTTGAGCTCCGATTTGCTTGATTCTTGCGCCGTTGGCTTCGTTTTTCCGTTACGCTTCTAATGACACTGAGTTTGACAAATTTGGAAGTGTTTGACTTTTGCGTGTTCCGGATGACGATCGGCGGGCTTCTAGACCGCACATCTTCTTCGTTCTTCACCCGTTTCTCTTGATTCTTTCACCACCGATCTTGGATTTTCCTATTGAATCATAAATTATGCAATAAGATCTACTTTGATATGATAATCACGAATGGATTTTTAAGGTGATTGTTTTTGCCTCAGTTTACGTGCAAAATGGATGTTTTCACTGATTTTTGTAGCAACGCCCGTATTTAGACTACCTTGGCAATTTTTGATGATAAATGATTATTTTGAAATGTTTTCACCAAAGAATAGTCCAAAAAGTGCGGAAATAAGTACTTAAAAACATGACTTTTTGGGTCACATCAAGTAACCCACATTTAAGCGTTGTTTGTCCTCAAGCAACACTCAGTTGTATCCCTGTGAAAACATTTTATAGATTTTAGGTGAGTTAGAGCACCTCCAAAAAGTTACCACTTTGTCATATGGGAAAATTATTTAGAGAACATAGGGAAAGCTAAGATGATCTTTTCAGAAATAAGTATTGACTTTCCCAGGCATACTTTCCAAATCTCGTGATCTTGGAGTATACATGACTAGGCGATCTCACGAAAGGTGGTCACTCAATTTCACTCAGAGTGTATCGGGTTTCCTATCAATCTAGCACAATCGAAATCGCTCAAATAGCCAGTCATGCAGCACTCATCATCATAAGCTTGGTCGAGAATCGGATCTCCACCACTTAGGAAGAGGACGGCGTTATTTATCCCAAGACATTTGAGTGGGTTGTAGTGTTTGTGAGAGTTGAGGGGTATGGATAGTGGTGATTTTTGGTTATAAGGGGTTGCTTATCTTAGGCATTCTAAGAATCATGAAAAACTTATTGTAGAACGGAGAAGATAGCTACTTGTATTTCATTGGATATTTCTTTGAAAGATTGATACTCTGAAGCACTTTAGCTTTATTTTCTTTTCTTTTTCTTTTCTTTCTTTTTCTGCTTTTTATTTTCTTTTCTTTCTTCAGAACTTCTTTGCCAGAGAACTTCCAAGGATATTTTTGATTTTCTTTCGAAAATCTCTTTTTTTCTTATCACGGACTTCTTCGAGTCTTTCCTTCTGGTGCCAATTTTTCGCACTCTTGATTTTCTAATTTTGGTGAACACGGAGGAATAGATCAATTCGGAAAGAGATTCTTCAAGATGTTTTTCATAACCTTAGAAATTCCAAGATAAGTTGTTGGGAATTTGGGAAAAGTGGTTAAAGATATAGGGTTTTGAAGAAACGAAAGGTTAAGGCTCAACGGGTTTTTCTAGGCGGATCATCGATACTAAAAATGAGTATCGGAAGGGTTTTGGGCTTGAAAAGGCATGTAAGAATGGGTTTAAACCTAAGGAATGTCGAGATCATCTAATTTCACCTATACCGCGTACGGTAGTCTCCAATGTGGTCTCGAAACATATGTCAAGAACAAGTTCTAATTTAGAGATACTAGCATCGGTACACACAAGAAATGAACAATGTAGCATTTAAAATGAATGCTTTTAAGGCTCAAAACCTCACTGCAAATTTGGGTTTGTATGTGCCTAGCCATGCTCCTTAGATTGTTAATACTTATTTAAGAAATTTCTACCTTAATTTCCCTAATATTCTTGAATAACTAACTCATATTAGAAATGGTTCCTTTTTGAAAGATATCGTAACTCAAAAATAGTAGAGCTAATCGGATGATTTTGCTCATACTTTATTATTTTTGTTTAAAAAGTTTTGAAAATTTTGAAAATTTTGAAAATTTGAGGAACATTTTCTGAGTAAAGCTATCCGGACATTAAAATCTGTAAAACATCTAATTCAAGGTATTCTATACCTACTATCCCACACTTAGAGGAACATTGTCCCTAATGTTCTCTTGAGTTGAGATTATATTTAGAAAATATAATCCCACACTTAGAGTTTGAACATATAGAAAATGTTTCTCAAGTTGGTTTGGGCTGAAATCCCACACTTAGTGATAAGTTTAGGATAGAGTATAGATTACTTTGCATTCCTAAGTGAACAAAATGAATCAAGTTATGAAAACAAGGTGAAAGGTAAGAAACTCCCCAGATGAAAACAAGGTGAATTAAGTTATGAAACCAAGTGAAAGATAGAGATCACTGTAATCAATATAATACAAAAGTCAGTGATATGAAATATGAATCATAAGATAAGTAGTCTAGAATGGAGGATCGTCTGCTGGTATGTCATCAGGCTGAGCTGGAGGTCCTGCAACTGACTGCTGTCCGCTAGATACCCTCTGCTCATCTGGAGGTAGTAGTCCTCGCTGAATCAATATCTGTCTGAGAGTCATCGCTGGAAGTGCCATCATATCATCATAACCCTGTGCAAGCATGTCCGCAGTGGTAACACCTGCCGTATGTAACATATCAAGGTAGAGCTGCCTGAGAGTGCTCTCAGTAGGAACCTGATATGAAAAGATGGGGCCCAAATCCAAGTAAGGGCCGATGCTACCAGTGAACAATGCATCGGTACCAATGTAGAGCAGATCTGGTCTGTATGATGTGTTAGCCTCTGGATGCTGATCATGGGTCAGAATGGGTATGTCGGATGAGGCAATGATGCATGCTGACGGGCTGGTGATGGTATGTGTACTGAGTAGACTCTGGCTATATCAGATGTGGATCTGTGAGTGGGTAATGGTGCGGAGTATGTGGTAGGTGTGCGTGGGCGTCTATATGGATGTGGTGGCTGAGTGGAGGTATGTGGATGTGGTGGAGGGAATGTGGTGTATAGGTGAGTAGCGGTATGGGTAGTGGGTGGAGGTGGTGGTCCACATCTGTATAAGAAGTGATCAGGCTCAGGAGTACCATGTGTCCTAGCTGTCAGAACCTGCTGATCACGGATAACCTGTAAAGCATGTAATAGATAGTACTGAGTAAAAGGAGTGTTGAGGTTATCAACGGGTGGTTTTAAAATTAATAATTGCTGGGGTCTAAGTGTGACTTACTAGTACTGAACCAAAAGGTTAGTAGGCGGTAAGTTGGACCTAGAGTCGTTCTTAAAGAGAAACTGAATTGAAACGGAGGTGATCCAATCAATCCTTCTTTCCTAGTAAATGTTTTAAGAGAGTGCGTTGGGGGTTTTTGTTCAGTTAATTAAGTAAACTAAATAAAGCGAATAAAATGTAATAAGATGTCAGATAATGCAAAGTAGTATTTGTTGTGAGTTCGTTAGTTAATAATTATGGGATGATGACTCTTACGGGAAAATGATTAACTAAATTGGGTTGCTTATGAGATTCATTAACTTATGGTATAACCAATAGATTCCTTATTAGTCGGTTATCAACTAATATGTCACGAGGAACTAAGGTATCATGATTCTGACCAGACAGACGATGCTCAACTCTCCACACTCTCCTGTAAGGGAGTCAGTGGCCCATATTATTAAACGTATTCGTTCATGGGCGAAGGAATAGAGTAGCAAGTCCATAACATGTCTAGTCGTTCTTAATACCACAATGATTATGAATCCATTAAACAACTAACTTAGAACTTGTGTCCGGACTTATTTAATTAATTTCTACCAATGAAACTTAAGCGTGATAAATGAGGGAAAGCATTCAGGTTTCTTGCGTATCTTACTTTAGGGTTTCATGGTTTTAAGCAAAAGTATCAGTTTAAGGAGGATTTCAAACTTGTCTTTCTCAATGCAATTAACAAATCCCTAGGTTTTCGTAAATGACCATTTAGCCTATAGCCTACCTAATCTAATCTAATCTAAACTAAAACAACGAATTAAAATGCTGACGGCTTTTTACAGAAAGTCAAACCCGGACCATGTCGGAAAATGCTATGGTGGCTCACATCGTATTTAATTGTTTACCAATGTTTCCGTTGTGAGTTTAATTGCTTCGCAATGTTTACATTATAAATACATTGTGATTGGAAGTGTACAATACTCATGGCAAGTCCACGTAATCACATTGCATTTTATAATGCTTGCATGACGTTACAATTAAAAACATAGTTTTTACACAGATAACTATTGACCGAGTATTGAGGTTCGCGACTCCTCTTTACAAGGTTACAATCACGTTTGTCAATCGAAAGGAGAATGTAAGTTTTAGGTTTAAAATCACAAGATAAGTCCGTTCACAAAGTTTCCAATTTTATAACGTCGATCAATAATACAACTACCTTCGGTCGTTACTGACTTCCATATATTTGTACTATGCTCAAAAGCATTTCCAATACTATACCGAGTAATCAGTCGAATAGGGGCCATCGTATTATTTCACGACGCATTTAAAGTCATCCCACAATTATATATACTAACTACATCACAACAAATACAATAGTAATCTACTCGCTAATCATGGTAATAACGATCGCAAACATAATTAAAGCAAACATGTTTAATTAAGATAGATAAGGATAGAGATAACCGAGATTAATATGCGAGAAGGAATAGACTTGAATTAATGAGCGTAACTCCAAGCGTACACCAAAGATTACAAAACGTTCCTAGATTTCTTTGTACTCTAAACAAAGTGCTAAACTAATCTAATGCTAAATTTAAAGTAAGAAAGTAGAATGAGAAAGTAAGAAAGTAATATGACTAGTCCATATGGGACATTTTGAAATGAAGCCTAAACCTCCTATTTATAGGTGAGCTTTGGCTCACATTAGCATCTTGAGGTGCATGTTAGCAAAAGGTAGCCAAAAGGGTGCACCGGGTACCGTACAACACGAAAAGTAGGCGCACCGGGTACCGTACAACACGAAAAGTACTGTCTCCAGGTACCAAAAGTTACCAAAAACAGAAACCGAGGCGGGTACAGGCCAGCCGGCGGCGGTGGAGGTCCAGCCGGCGGCGGTGGGCTGGTGGCCGGCAGCGGTGGGCCCACCCCCGCCCCGTTGCACGGTCTTTTGCTTCGTTTCTCGATTCGTGCGTGTTTTCTTCGTTATACGTCCGTTTGCGTTGATTCTTTTTTTGTTGGATTCGTAATTCAAAAACGAAGATTTTGACATAAGATAGGCCCTGAGATGAGGTCCCTAGCTCCAGATATTGCGTACGGATCATTTAGATCTTCCGGCTGGCGCGAAATCTTCATTTTTTACCCGTTTCAGTTGATTCTTTTTCTGTTGGATTCGAATTTTAAAAACGAACATCTTGGAAATAATGGATGTTGGTGAAGGGCACTTTGGTCTTGAAATCTCATTTTGATGCCTTGAATCTTCAAACGTGTGTGGAATCTTCGTTTTTCATCCGTTTTGCTTGATTTTTATCGTGCAACCTCGTTTTGACCATCTTGGCATAATGTTACTGATTTGTGCTATATTTGAATTAAAATGCCAAGGATCGTTCCAGAATGAGAGAGATATCGGTAGTAAAAACATGACTTTTTACGCGATATCAAGGAGTGACCGGATCTTTGTGATGCACAATGGCCTGTGTAGGCAGTACTGATGTGTCTGCTCCTCGTGATGTCTCAGGTATCTCTGTTGCAACTGGTCTCTGTGGCTGGGGACCAGCATCTCTATCCTCTTTAGTCACGCGCTTCCTGGTCATGAAGCATCCAGGAATGGGCTGCCGAGTCTGATACCATAAGCACTGTCTCTCAGGTCCCTCATCAATGATCCTGATCAACTTACAATACTCTAGATCAAACGGCGGCGAGCTAGCGTGATGGGTGTAATCCTCACGGTGACGATCAGTGAGAATCCCCATGCCGGCTAACAATCTCGTGATAATGGCTCCCATGAATACGTAGCGTCTATCCTCTCTCTTCTCCTTCCACAATCTATCCACGATGATGTATGCGACATCCAGGTTCTGCTTCCTTATGATCGTATCCATGAACTTAAGCTCTTCTGATGTAGCAGGTCCCGCATCTCTCTTCCCAAAGATAGTACAGCACAGGAGCTTGTGAAGAATGTGATGAACTGGTCGGGTCATGAGTGTAGCTTTTACTCCACTTCTGAAGGTTGTCCCCGTCTATCCTCTCCATATCTCCTTGTGATCCCGTGACGGTAAACTGGAGATAGACTGGAAACTGCTGGTGAACCAATCAGAACTGGCCTGAGACTGTGTGTAAAGGCCAAGGTATACTCCGAAATCTCCAACTGTCATATGATATTTCTTCCCACGATACCGAAAAGTGATCTTCTTCTTATCAGTGATCTCCAATCTCTCTCGGAACTCGTAAGTCATCATAAACTCAGTGACGACCTCTCGGTATATAGCCTCATCAATGGAGAAAAGATGGAAAAATGCAGCATGTTCCTTGCCATCTTTATCATACTTAATCAAATCTTTGAACTCATCCCTAATACCCAAGTGTCTCATATCCGGCCACATGATGACTCTGTTTGACCCTAAGTATCATCCCATCCATTTCTCAATATCGTCCATATTTTCGGGGGATGGAGCAAGCTTCCTCAACGAAGGGTTTGATAGATCCATCTGTTGACAAGAAAATGAGATGCATAAGTAATAACAAATTGCTAAGTTCATTTCCAAATTTTAAACAAAAATTGGAAATGTAGGTTTTAAAATATGAATAAATCCGCAATTTATTTTAAACTAAACCTAGGCCTAACCAATCCTCAATCAGCAATTTTCGCAACCATAAGTGTCTAACCTATTCCAAGGGTATTAAAGTAACAATAATACTAGCGTTTAATCTAAGTAAACTAGTCATTTCAAACAACTAGCAAATATTTTTACTTTCATTTATGGCAACTTAATCTAAGTGAGCTTAACCATGTAATTACCTGATATGTGCTAAAAAGTCATGTTTTCAGGCACATATTTCCCGCACATTTGGCCTAATTCTTGGTGAAAACACTTGAATTAAACGTTTATTTACTTAATTTCACAAAGTTGGTCAAATTATAGACATTGCTGTAAAAAGTGCTAAAAACATCCAAAAGGCACGCAAATCGAGGCAGATTATTCTAAACACTAATTCTTACAGACTTTTAACCATATTATGATAGTCTCATATGATGAATCAGGTTATTCCAAGACTGTATGTAACACCCCCAAATTTACTGTTGGCGGAAGCATACTTTGGGGTGCTACTAATCAATACACAAAGCACATAAGATACATAATGAACGACCACTACATGCGTCGTTTTACAAATACATTGATTAACGTAAAAGTCTACATATGTTTTACAAAAGACGAGTTCGCATAGATATTTGAGAGATTCTAATACATATCTAATTTTAGCAAAATATAGAAATGCAGGGAAATCTCTTGATGTTTATATGATTGCATGCGACTCGAGCTACAGTATCCTGATGGGCAGTCCAACCTACTGCTGAGTACCTGAGATAACATGCTAAAAGGTCAGCTATAAAGCTGGTGAGCTCACATGTTTGATATGATAATATATGATTTATGAACCGCAAGATTTAATGAGTTGATTTACAAATCATGTAAATAAATGAATAATGAGTATCACATGAATATTTGTAATTAAACAAATAAGTAAAGATTGATACAACTAACATGAGCACATAGTCTGAGCTTAACTGAGGGGTCATGATCACAATCAAGTGCCTGATCGAGGGTGCCTCTATGCGTATGCCTAATCAACATACGTTTGAACAAATGATAATGCGTCCATTTGACAGGTTAGTGCTTGCTAACTCGGACGGGGATTGTCAATCCCATATGGTACCATACACTAACATTCACGCTAAATCATATTAACAGAACTATGCTTCAGAGGACTTTGATTGATTAGATGAAAACAACTCATGCAGCATATGTAATAATTTGATACTTGCGTTCACATGTAAAACAAAATAGAGCATGTATCTCACCCCTAGGTAAAAGCATTTAAAAAGGGCTATGAGACTCACCTGAGTCTGATGAATTGTTAGCCAACAATTATAATGATTCACAATGATTTGATGTCGTTACAACGACTGAACCTGCAGGGCGTCTTAGACGCGCAAGATTTTGATAATGATTAGATATTGAACCTGTCAGGCGTATTAAACGCGCAAGGTTTTGGTTGATTAGATGACTCTACGGACCATCTATGCTAGTTGTTCCCTCAACTAGTTATGCCCAAATACTTTGGTTGTCGATTATGTTTGAGTTTTGAAAATGTATACGGGTCGTTGGTGATGGTTTGTAATAGTAATTTCAAACTATTATTATTATACATGATTTGTTGTGCTTATAAAAGTGTATGTGTTTCATATATAAGTCGTATCGTATAGGTTTAGTTGTTAATCAAGTTCATTATATCCGTTACACTTTATTTCATAATTTACAAAATTTGGTACGAGTCTGAAAACAGTAATCTGCCATTTTCGGCCCCTAAACGACCCCGGATGGCCTAAAACTGACAAGGCTAAGGTACTTAGCATTGATTATTGGGTCGCTTCCGAGTGACCTTGCGAATTTGAGCTCAATCCGTTATAATAAATTTTTCATCGAGAAGCTACCCTGTTTTAAGTTCCCATGAATCCGACCGTATTCATGACAATTTAGCGTGGATCATGTTTTATGGGCAAGAATCCGCCGGATTCCCTTGAATCCGCCGGATTCATAGGTCCGGCTCAGGTCTGTTCATTCCAAATCACACCCAAACCCAATTTAAAACCATTTTCGCATATAACCAACTTATTCTAACATTAATACATGATAATCTAAGTAATATAAACACGAAATTACAAAGTAAAAGTTAGCGATTCCTTACAATTTTAAAAATGGAGCTTGAATGGTGAGGATGATGAAAACGAAGGAGATTATGAAGATGATGATGATGATCCACGAAATGATGATGATAATCTGTTGTTGTTAATTGTTATTGTTGTTGTTGTTTGTGAAATCAAAGAGAGAGCCGAGAGAGAATTGAGAAAAAGATTGAGAATGAAAATGAAGTGAAGGAAGGGTGTGTTTGGTCTGCTTGAAGTCCACGGGCAAGATCCACATTTTGTGGATCTTGTCCAGCCCAATAATGCACTCGAGTGGTATTTTACCCGTGTTTGTTTACCCGATCGTAAAAGTAGTAAAATGTTTTAAATTGATAAATTTCTAAAAATAAAATCGTACTTACTTTTATTCGAAGTATTTCATAAAAATACATTTAATGAGATATAAAAATATATCTTTGTTTTATGTTTGAGAGACGGATATAATTTAATTGGTTTCGTCGCGTTTGAGTAAAATGATATAAAACGAAATATGTTTTATTTTATCTAATGTAAATAATAATTATTAATTTCAATAATAATTCATTATTTATATATAGTTTTGTTGTGGACGTTTGATTTGTACGATATGAGATACTTGATATATTATCAAAATAATATATAATAATTATGAGGGTATTAAATAACAATTCCATATTACTTAATCACTTGATTTTTACCAACGCCGTATAATTGAATCGGAATTCGGCCGATTTGAAAATGAACGATTAAATCTAATCGAGTACTGATATATATATTCAACCATATATATTTTGATACATACAATTAGCCTAATACATAGCACTAACTACATGTATTACATAATGATTAGGAACTAATTTCTAGTCCTAATTTGACGGGTGTCACACTGTAGAATCAAGAATCGTGCAGATCGGGTAAAGAACGGGGAAGATAGAGCTTTCTGAGCACAAACCGAGGGCATTCCGCACACGCCAACTCTAGAGATATCCAAAATTGGCACTTTTGGCATCATTAGAAGCGTAACGGAATTACGAGACCGCATGCGAAAGAATCAAGTCAAACAGACGCAAAACGAAGAAGATACGGCCTTCCGAAGTTACGAGAAAAGTCAGAAAAATCACACGGCCTACCACACGGCCACCCCCTAGCCATACACGGCCTAGAGGAGGCCGTACATGGCCACTTTGAAGCCGTACACGGCCAGAACAAGGCCGTACACGGCCTGTTTTGGTCTCACACCCCATCTTCCTTGCTTCGTTTGCTTGTACGTATGCTTGTGGGCTTGTACTCTTGGATCCATGGCTTGCCTATAAATAGAGAGCTCTCCATCCTCATTCCACACACCATTCTTCAACAAGAATTCTCACTTTCTCTCTCACACACTCTTTCTCTTTCTAGTTTAGCTTTCTCTCTCTAGCACTACTCTTAGGAGTTAGAGGAGAAATAGATTAGGGTTTTAGTTCGTTAGTTCTTGGTTAATATTTAACCTAGACTAACGGAGGGGCTACTTTTGTAATAGTGTAGGGAATATTCTGAGGGGCTTATTTGTAATATTGTCAAAGATATTGCGGAGGTTCCGTTCGTGTATTCTTCTAACATTATTCTGTCTATGCATAATCTACGGTTATTTCTTTCCTTTTCTATTATGATGATTGCTGTTATTATTATGATAGATTTAGGATTGTTTGCCATGCATAGTGAGTAGTTCTCTTATGTGCTTGTTGTGATGTAGTTAGCTTGTTAATATTTGGGGTGATGTTACTTTAAATACGCAATTGGGATAATATCATTATGAAACAACAGAAGTAACGTTATACGGCTTTCATTTGTATAGCGCCGGAATCATCACGAATGTGTGTAGTACGGAACGTGGAAGCTATGAAATTCGTGGGCACAATCTGTTGTGGAATAATGTTCCCAATTGCTACAAAATGAAAACCGGTGTATTGTTAACTTTGTATTTATGAATTTCTAAACCAAAATCGCCTTTCCTCCAATAAACGTGGTTAGAACCTGTATGACAAGGAGTCGCGAACCTTGATCAACCGGTAACTACCTATCTATGTTTTCAAATACAAACATGGTCTGAATTGTGTAGCTGTGGAAATACTGTCAACCCTTTCGTATAGTACACCGTGAATCAATCAGGGATTTATTGGGATATGTTTAAATAAGTGAGGGTTGGGTTTATATCATAGATGGTCAAGCTTTAATACAAACTTAGTAAACCAGTCCAGAGTGACCATAAAGTATGTGGCACCGGAAAGACCAGAAATCGGCACAGTACTTCGTATAACATTTAAATAGTTGGGAAAAGCTAAGGAACTGCCGTCGGTTGAAGACTGTGTCACATCCTGGTTGAACCACACAGCTCTGGACTAAACAAAGACCATTAATACAAAGTTGGCAGTCACCAAACCAAGTCTTAATCTTAAATGCCTTGCCTAGCCCTAGTATCTCCGTGGTGTTAAGAACGGTCAGAACTTTTAGTGGGTCTGTTACTCTATCTCATGAGCCCAGGAATACCATTCCAAAAAGGGTCACTATTCCAGTATATGGAAAGTGTTGAAGAGTTGAGCAGCCTCCTCTGATCAGAATCACCATAACCTAGCAACCCAGTGACATAATGTCTGAGAAATCAAACAGTAGGGTGTTAGTGTTTACACTACGAATACTTAGGCAAAAGCAAGACACAAATCTTTAAAAGACGTTTTCATAAATAACCCTAGACATCACCCCATAACACAAGCTAACGAAGTCATAACAAGCACTATTCTCCATTACTGATTCCCTATCTATATTTTACTGTTTTGTTTATTTCCTGCTTTTATTAGTTTAGTTTAAACGGACCTAAAACCAAATCAAAACTCTTTTCAAAAACCCATCACTAAATTGAATAGTTTGTCTAGACAACTCCGCTTCACAATAAGATTGATCTTAAGAACGACCCTGAGTTATACTTACCTCTGTAAGTCGAATTTAGGTCCCCAGCTCTATAAATATAAAACCCTGTTGCAGCTGTTGCGTAACGACCGTTTCAGCTGTAACAAGTTTTTGGCGCCGCTGCCGGGGTATCAATCGTAAGACCCAGAGGCGTCCTGACGAACCCTTTCTTTTTAGTGATACCTTTATTTTTCGTATTTTACTTTTTACTTTCTTTGTTTCAGCCAAAAATAACTTCCCACAACACACAACGATATCAGACCAGATCGTCCGAATCTGAACCGCTCATTTTCGTACCTGATCCTGAGTCTATTATCCGTACTATCCGAAAACAAAAGCGCTTCCATCTTCCCGAAATGGCCGCTCGTGTCACTCTTGCTGATAACACCAAGCCATCCATTGAAGGACGAGGAGGACCAATCACCTATCCGGAGATAGAGGGAGCATCCTTCGAGCTGAAGCATCACATCGTACAACTCATCAAGGACAACTGTCAATTCCACGAACTACCACGTGAAGATCCTAACGCTCACATTGACAAGTTCATCCACATATCAAACTCCTACAAGCAGAATGGGGTCGAGCAGAACATAGTTCGCCTATACTTGTTCCCCTATTCTCTCGCTTTACATGCACTCTCTTGGTTTGAGGGACTTGAGACCGGCTCAATCACCTCATGGACGGATATGGGTAACAAATTCCTTGCCAGATACTTTCCTCCGTCCAAACGAACCAAACTCAAGAATGACATCGCGCACTTTGAACAAGCTCACGATGAATCAATCTACTCGGCATGGGAGCGATTCAAAAGTTTGATATGGAAATGTCCAAATCACCAGATGACGAAGGCTGACAAGTTACGCACATTCTATAACGGTCTCGCTTCAAACCACCTCATTATTCTTGATGCCGCTGCTCAAGGTAATTTCATGAAGATGACCGATGATGAAGCTTGGAGCTTAATCGAGGATATGACGATGCATTACCACGATTGGAAGTCTGATGAGCAATCCTCATCTTTACCTCTATCTGCCAATAACTCCAAACAAACCGAAGCCATCAAATCTCTAAGCGAACAAATAGAAAGCCTAACGAAGCAGATTGGAGAGCTTAAGAAGCAGCCGCAGCAAGTCCACCAAATTCAATCCTTCCAGAACTATACCAACCCATCTCCTACTCAAGGATATCAGGTTGCGTACGAGGACCCAGCCGTCTATTATGCTCAAACTTCTCCACCAGCTAGCAGGCCTATCCAATACCCACCTTGGAACAACCAACCGCCTCAACAATACGAACACCAACCTAGATACCCATCTTACCCACAACAACCTCAGCTTACCTACAACCAACCATTTTCACCTAACCAACCCATACTTGGTGCAACCCAACCTCATCAACCTACCGCACCTGTCACTAGTTCAAACGACACCCTTCTACAAATCATTCAAGGGTTTATAGCTAGACAAGACCAGGCTGATCTCCTCATGACAAACCAACTGAATAGACTGGAGAATCAGATTGGTTAGTTAGCCCAACGTCTCGATACCCGACCACAAGGATCTCTACCCAGTAACACCATTCAGAATCCTCACGTCGAAGAAGCAAAAACCCTGAGCTCACCTCCTACTAATTCCACTCCAGTAAAGGAACATACTCATGTCCCGCCGACAGTTGAGACCAGATCCGTACCCACTCCGACTAGAGAGGTGCGAGTTCCTTTCCCGAACCGTTTATGCAAAAACTACAATGCCAAGTCATTTAAACTTGATGGAAAATTTATGGACACCGTGTCTAGAATCCCTTCCGGCACTAAGTATATCCGACGAATACTGGCTACTAAAGACAAGGTTCCTGAAACCCCCAAAATCTCTCTAAATGCTGAATGCTCAGCCGTTATCCAGAATACCCTACCGGAAAAACTAGGAGACACAGGTCAATTCACCTTGCCCTGCTCTATCTATCACTCAGGCATGATACGTTCATTGGCCGATCTTGGAGCTAGCATCAATCTCATGCCCTATTCACTTTACACCAGACTAGAAATAGGACCTCTCCAGCCCACTAAGATGAGTGTCCAGCTTGCCGACCAGTCCATTCGATATCCAAAGGGCATAGCTGAAAACGTCATGGTTAAAGTTGATAAGTTTTGGTTTCCCACCGACTTCATAGTGATGGATATTCAGGAAGACATCAATATCCCTATTATCCTAGGTAGGCCATTCATGAATACTGCACGTGCTGTTATTGATGTTTATTCTCAGGTCATAACTCTGCGAGCACATGGACAAACTGTATCTTTCAAGATTGATCAAGATGAGTGCTCACTAGCGGAACAGGCAGAAATTTACGCAATATCAATGGGCAAAGTAATTTCAGATGATGACACTTCTGACTCGGATCCAGAACCATACAGACCAGATGATCACACCTGTCTCATCTCGGCAACAGAGGAGTCAGAATCAGAAGAAGAAGAGATGGAGGAATCAGAACCCGAGGAGGAAGAGGTAGAAGAGGAGGAAATGAATGAATCAGAGGAAGAAACAGCACCAGAATCAGAACCAGAGGAAATGGAAGAATCAGAGGAAGAACAGGAAGAAGATTCAGAGCCCGAAGAAGAAGAGGAGGATGTATACCAGTCTACACCACCGCATCAGCACTTACCAGAATCACACTTTCCGACAGCTGAGATTATGAAGATTGAAGATTCTATCTTTCTATCAGATGTTGATTATGATGCAGGATTCGGTACTACTATGGATAAGCTCTTGGCATCTGTCATAGATCCTGTAACACCCCCAAATTTAGTGATTTGCGGAAGCATACTTGGGTGTTACTAATCAATATACAAAGCACAAGATATACAGCAAACGACTTCTAAATGAGACGTTTTGTAAAATAATTACATTTCATAATTAAATCGTTTGAAAACATATAGTTTTCTTTACAAAAATATGTAAGCCTAGAGTCCGCGTATGTGGCGGGAGATTCTATTACATAACCATAGTTACAAAAGATAATGCCAAAGAATCTCCGTTAAATGCAGTTTGGAAATCATGCGACTCTAGCTAGTAATCCTGGAGTGATCCTACTCCGTAAGTGTACCTGAGAATACATGCTAAAAAGGGTCAACCAAAAGGTTGGTGAATCTCACAGGTTTATTAGTAAATAATTAGTTTGAACACAAGATTTCATCAGTAGTGCCCGTAGGCGTATATCAAGTATTTGCAAATCTCGCAAAAGTAAAGTAATCAAGTTATACCGTTGCCATGAGACTCATAATCGAAGCTTAACCCGTAAATAATCAGTTGATCCCGTGACATGCTCGAAATTGAGCAAGCATAAGTAACGAAATAATAGTCACCCGTTTCTACGTGTAATTCAGTACGTGGTAGCGCTACTACCCCGGGCAGGGAGGGTCATTTCCCTAATGGATCCATTAACTACTGTTCGCGCTTAAGTCCATAACTAACGATATATGATTGAGAGACTTCCGTAAATATATAACTCATGCAAGTCCGTTTGGTATAATAAGCAATTTAGTACTTGTGTTCAAGTAAAAGCAGTAGCATGTATCTCCCCCAATGAGAAAAACAGTAAAAGTGGGGCCGTAAGACTCACCTGAGCCTAGTAGTAAGCATTTGAAAACTGTAAGTAGCGTGTAGGTTCTCCGAACCCGTAACCTTTAAATGCCTAAACATATAAAGTTAAGTAAGTAGATGTCTCGCAAGACCATCTAGGCTAGTTGTCTACACAACTCATTATGTCCAAGTATTTGTTTAGTAATCCGTTTGTAGTTTGAAAACAAGTATGGCCCGTTGGTGATGGTTTGTAATAATGATTCAAAGTGTTATCATTATATGTATCGTTGAATCCGGTTTCGTTATTTGTAAGTGTTCGACACTTAGTGTGAAAAGTATTTACGACATCTAATGACGGGGGTCCGGGGGCAGCGCCCCTGGTAGCGGGGTCCAAGGGGCGGCAGCCCCTGGCGGGGTCCAAGGGGCAGAGCCCCTGGCTGGGGTCGAGCTGCCAGGTCAGCTTGGAAAATTTTTATTTCTACTACTTTCCTTTAGTGAAAACGCATCCGAAATCTGGATTTGGAGTAAAATTAGGTGGTAAAATTCTGGTTCCGACACTTAGTAAAAATGTGAGTTTTCAGGGTTCTGGTTTGTGCGACGTCGCATGCGACGTTGCAAGCGACGTAAGGTGCGACGTGGGCATGTACGTCGCATGATGCGACCTTCGCAAATCAATGCGACGTAGGGGGTGGCGTCGCTAATGCGACGTTAGTTCGGTTTGCGACGTTAAAGTCTACGTCGCCATGTATGACATCCGCAAATTAATGCGACGTAAGGGACTGCGTCGCTAGTGCGACGTTGAGATTTTTGTGCGACGTAGGTCGCGACGTCGCAGAGGCCCCTGGCCAGGTGCGACGTTGCGGTCTGATGGCCAGAAATTTAGTCGAAAACGAGTTTCCCGGTTTCCGTTGGGTCCAAATCTTTTACCCAACCCAAAAATGGACATAATAAGCCTATTTAAACCATAAACTAGTAAAAATGCTCAAAAACGAGAGATGTCGGGATTTGTCGGAAACTTACAAAGTGTCGGATGAAAAATCCGGAAAGATAGGAATGTAGATCGTGTTGTCGTGGTCACTTTTCTCCTAAAGAGGGGTATGATTCGGCGATGTTTAGTTGTGTTATTTAGCGATTTTTGTGATGAAGGTGGTTTGGTGATTGAAAGTAAAAAGAAAGGGAGAGAGAGAATGAAAAGTGGAAATGGGGAAAAAGAAAGAAGGTGGGAGGTTTTAACCTCCCATTTTCAGCTTTTGCCCACGCGCTCCGTGCGGTGTTCGTTTTCTCCGTCATTTAAGCGTTAAATATTTATTTATGCACGTTTATTATTTCTGAATCACACCTATTATTATATAATTTACTTAAATTATTTCTTTAAATCGTTACTAGTTTGAAATGTAATTTGTTTTGTATAAATTTAATTTCTTTTGTTTTTAAATCGTGTAAGTCGTTATCGGGTGATACGAGTTAATTGTAAATTAGTATTTTGGTCAATATTGCGTTATTTTTAGTTTATAAACATGTGTTCACCAACGTCCGTATTAATCGAATAGAATTTCATTCTATTTAAATTGCGTACGATTTAAGTCAAATCTCAAAGTTGTATATATTTACCAATATATAATCCGATACATAAATTAGCCTAACACAGAACTAATTACATGTATTAACAAAGAATTAGGCACTAATTCTAGTCCTAATTTGCCGGTTGTTACAGATCCTTCCCACCCTCTTGTCTCACCTAGACTCAACGCTCTGCTGAACATTGAGAAGACTATTACTTTTTCAAAGCAACACCCAGAGCTTAGAGACAAACTCCTGAAGTAAATACTGGCATACAAAGAATCCATGCTACCGGATCTTTATTCAGACTTACCTTCCCGAAAGATTCAAGCCTTCGATGCTTCTGCACCTCGAACTCTGTTCGAATGGGGAGATACTTCTGAATCTAGCCATGATTCTGAGGAAAGAGACATAGAGATGGATTCTTCTCAGCCGATATCTCAGATCACCAGTGATATCCAGTTACCTTCTGATGTTGTTGAGTTCCCAGACTCTCAAGATATGGATACTCCATCAGCAGAGGATGATCAGGATAACACTGTATACATCGATATACCGATCGATATCCGCTCTATCCGACTTCCGAAACCTCCAGCTATCCCCATGGTTTCTAATCACGAAGAAATGATTAGTGCTATCGAGGCATTCAAGAATGACCTCCCCTCAATGATGAACATTATCATTAGTTCTACCAATGAGTACACACCACGCCAAAGGGACCTGATAGAAGAAATCAAGGCCGAATATGACGTTTATCAAGCCAGCAGCCGAGACCCACTGTTATTTCAAAACCGCCTGCATGCCTTCGCTGAAGATCTCACCACTCAACTCCTACACCAAACTGCCGAACCTACATTTGAGGAGTTAGAGTTCTTCGAGGACCAGAGGGCCATGTATCGAAAGGTACATGATGTACTGATCAGATCTGCGTTCCCATATTCTGCACAGCAGCATGCATACTTGAGCTCATATCGCAGAAATTTGTACCAAGCTACTGGAAACCCTGATGCAGATGCTGATGTCCGGCTAATGAATGACCTTCGAAGATTGATAAATCTAATGGCTGAGAACGATCATATAGACAACACTTCTTCCAACAGGTTCTATATTTATTGTACCATTGAGTACCATGCTTACAAGATCATCCATGATCTCGAGTTTGAGATTTTTGACGAAAGAACGCGTACCATCCCTTCTTCCATACCCGAAGGCTCGATGGTTAACATCGCGACCTTCCTCTCAGACCGAATCAAGGAGATCTTCTGTGAAGTCCACCCGGATGAGTACCGCCAGATCTTTCACTACGGATTGCGAGAGGTGTACGATATTGTCAACAACATCTTTCATGACTCTACCCTCTCATTCTCCGCTCATCAAGCCAATCTCATCCAGAGCATTCATGAGTCTATCAGGGAAATCAGAGGAAACTCCAGCCGAGCTGATCACGAAAACATCCATCAGATGTTCCTCAGATTCATGGACTCGTTGAAGCAAGACCATCCAGAACGTGAGCTGATGGAAGCTAGTGAAGCAGGATTCTTTGTGATTGATCCCCATGGAGTTATCTCCAAAACCATAAAAGACATCACTTTGGATCTCCTGCATATGCAGAAAGTCACTGAAGACCACCTTGACAGCTTCCCTGATTTTGCATCACACACTACGAACATCATCAGGGTCATCGCTCACAAGTTTCTACGGATCTACCCTCGCAACACTTGGACGCCACGCACTTCCGGCCCAAGTGGTTCCAGTTCTCATTAATCTGAAGGAAGGCAAAGTCGAGCTCTCGACTTTAACAGCAGCGCTTCTCGGGAGGCAACTCGTGCAATAAAAAGAAAAGATTGAGTGTCAATAAGTGAAGCAGAATCTCCGACTATCCTTCACACTTGGTTATGCCTAAAAATATTTTCAAAATCATTTCTCAAAACAACTCATTTTGCAAAACACTCATCTCAGCAGGAAGTAAAAAAATAAATAATTCACTGTTTCGAGCATTTGAGGTACTTGCATACTACTTCTATGCATTATGCTCGAACTCGTTTAAAAACAATGTTTTATAAATGAATTGTCATAGAAAACATCTCTTCAAAATCTGAGACGGTGAGTTCACTTTTATTTGCAAAAATATATGAGTTTGTTAAAAGGCATATCCAACGTGTTCACACTTACGAGATCATTTCACGAGAGTAGAGTATGAATAAATTGAAGATTTGAAGTGTGCAAGAAAACCCTAGCAAGAGTCTCAAGGATAAAACCAGAAGAAAATGCAGAAATGGATCCTGGCAGCATCTTATTTCAGCTATTTTCTTATCATACGCATCCGAGCATCTCGCTATTTGGGGAGTTTCCTTATCCTTTCTTCACTTTTCAATAAATAAATAATCTGTTTTGTTTAGTGTGTTATCTATGCCGTATCCTAAACTTATCACTAAGTGTGGGATTCCAGCCCAAAAACAACACTTGAGAAACATTTTCTATATGTTCAAACTCTAAGTGTGGGATTTTACTTGTAAAATCCCTACTCAAGAGAACATTAGGGACAATGTTCCTCTAAGTGTGGGATAGCAGGTATAGATACCTTGGATTGATTTTACGCCTTTTTGTCCAAATAGTAAACTCAGAAAATGTTCCTCAAATTTCAAAATTTTTCAAAAATTTAAAAAGTATGAGTTTTTAACTCTGTTATTTTGAATTCTAAACGTTCTAAAGAGGAATCATTCCCAGTATATGTGTACGCTATTTTGGAAATTAAGGAAAATAAGGTAGGAATCTCTCAAACAAAAATGATAATCTAAGAGGGGCATCGCATGACTAGGCACATATAACCCAAAAAACTTGCAGTGAGGTATCTTGAGCCCTATAGCATTCATTTTTAATGCTTCACTTTTCGTTTGTTGTGTGTGCCGATGTATGCATCTCTGAATTAGAACTTGCTCCTGACATACGTAGAGTACCGTACGCGGTATAGGTGCAATTAAATGATCTTGACATTCCCTAGGATTTAACCCCCTTTTCTCATATCTTTTCAAGCCCAAAACCCTTCCGATGCTCATTTTCAGCATCGATGATCCACTTAGTAAACCCTGTTGAGCCTAAACCTTTTCGTTTCATAAAACCCTAATTTTAAACCCACTTTCCCAAAATTCCCAAAAGCTTACCGCAGAATTTCTAAGGTTATGAAAAACGCCTTTTAGAATATCCTTTTCGCTTGATTCAGCATTCTGATCCTCTCTCACAAAGTCATCAAAGTTATATATGAAGGAGAGAGAAACATGGTGTGAAAAATTGACACCAGAAGACTGTCACGAATGAAGAAGTTAAGTTAGAAAGGATTTCTAAGGGAGCCAAAAAAAAGAGAAAAAGAAAAGAAAAAGAAAAAGATAAAAGAATAATCCCTTGGAAATTCTGTGGCAGAGAAATTCTCAAGAAAAAAAAGAAGAAAAATAGTTAGTCTAAGAATAAAGCTAAGTGCTTTCAGTAGTATCAATCTCCAGAAAAATCTGATAGAAGCAAAATAGCTATCTAGTTCCGTTTCCGTATTTGCGCTATTCTAAATAAAGTTTTTCATGATCTTTAGAATTCTAAGGTACAGCTAAACCCTTACACCCAAAACAAACCAATATCCATACCCTTTCACCCCCACCAAACATTACAACCCTCATGAATGTCTTGGGATAATTAGCACCGTCCTCACTTAAGTGGTGGAGATCCGATTCTCGATCAAGCCTATGACGATGAGTGCTACATGACTGGCTTTTGAGCGATTTCATTTGTTCTAGAATGTTAGGAAACCCGATACACTTTGAGTGAATTGAGTGACCACCTTGTGAGGAATCGCCCTTGTTTCTGGGACGATTATCTTGTTTCTCCTTATTTTCTATTATGGTTTGCTGATGTGCAGGGTGATTGCTTTTAAGAATTTTTAGAATTCGCCAAATCTGCTTAAAACCGTTTTCATAAAAACTGAGTTTTGCTTGAGGACAAGCAATGTCTAAGTGTGGGATATTTGATATGTGCTAAAAAGTCATGTTTTCAGGCACATATTTCCCGCACATTTGGCCTAATTCTTGGTGAAAACACTTGAATTAAATGTTTATTTACTTAAGTTTACAAAGTTGGTCAAATTATAGACATTGCTGTAAAAAGTGCTAAAAACACCCAAAAGGCACGCAAATTGAGGCAGATTATTCTAAACACTGATTCTTACAGACTTTTAACCATATTATGATAGTCTCATATGATGTATCAGGTTATTCCAAGACTGTAGAATCAAGAATCGTGCAGATCGGGTAAAGAACGAGGAAGATAGAGCTTTTTGAGCGCAAACCGAGGGCATTCCGCACACGCCAACTCTAGAGATATCCAAATTTGGCACTTTTGGCATCATTTGAATCATAACGGAATTACGAGACCGCAGGAGAAAGAATCAAGTCAAACGGACGCAAAACGAAGAAGATACGGCCTTCCGAAGTTGCGAGAAAAGTCAGAAAAATCACACGGCCTACCACACGGCCACCCCCTAGCCGTACACGGCCTAGAGGAGGCCGTACATAGCCACTTTGAAGCCGTACACGGCCAGAACAAGGCCGTACACGGCCTTTTTTGGTCTCACACCCCCTCTTCCTTGCTTCGTTTGCTTGTACGTATGCTTGTGGGCTTGTACTTTTGGATCCATGGCTTGCCTATAAATAGAGAGCTCTCCATCCTCATTCCACACACCATTCTTCAACAAGAATTCTCACTTTCTCTCTCACACACTCTTTCTCTTTCTAGTTTAGCTTTCTCTCTCTAGCACTACTCTTAGGAGTTAGAGGAGAAATAGATTAGGGTTTTAGTTCGTTAGTTCTTGGTTAATATTTAACCTAGACTAACGGAGGGGCTACTTTTGTAATAGTGTAGGGAATATTCTGAGGGGCTTATTTGTAATATTGTCAAAGATATTGCGGAGGTTCCGTTCATGTATTCTTCTAACATTATTCTGTCTACGCATAATCTACGGTTATTTCTTTCCTTTTCTATTATGATGATTGCTATTATTATTATGATAGATTTAAGATTGTTTGCCATGCGTAGTGAGTAGTTCTCTTATGTGCTTGTTGTGATGTAGTTAGCTTGTTAATATTTGGGGTGATGTTACTTTAAATACGCAATTGGGATAATATCATTATGAAACAACAGAAGTAACGTTATACGGCTTTCATTTGTATAGCGCCGTAATCATCACGAATGTGTGTAGTACGGAACGTGGAAGCTATGAAATTCGTGGGCACAATCTGTTGTGGAATAATGTTCCCAATTGCTACAAAATGAAAACCGGTGTATTGTTAACTTTGTATTTATGAATTTCTAAACCAAAATCGCCTTTCCTCCAATAAACGTGGTTAGAACCTGTATGACAAGGAGTCGCGAACCTTGATCAACCGGTTACTACCTATCTATGTTTTCAAATACAAACATGGTCTGAATTGTGTAGCTGTGGAAATACTGTCAACCCTTTCGTATAGTACACCGTGAATCAATTAGGGATTATTGGGATATGTTTAAATAAGTGAGGGTTGGGTTTATATCATAGATGGTCAAGCTTTAATACAAACTTAGTAAACCAGTCCAGAGTGACCATAAAGTATGTGGAACCGGAAAGACCATAAATCGGCACAGTACTTCGTATAACATTTAAATACGTAGGAAAAGCCAAGGAACTGCCGTCGGATGAAGACTGTGTCACATCCTGGTTGAACCACACAGCTCTGGTCTAAACAAAGACCATTGATACAAAGTTGGCAGTCACCAAACCAAGTCTTAATCTTAAATGCCTTGCCTAGACCT
This sequence comes from Helichrysum umbraculigerum, assembly GCA_949592205.1. Taxonomy (NCBI): domain Eukaryota; kingdom Viridiplantae; phylum Streptophyta; class Magnoliopsida; order Asterales; family Asteraceae; genus Helichrysum; species Helichrysum umbraculigerum. Next base: position 66,478,746 of record CATIUR010000001.1, on the reverse strand, counting down.
AGTATCTCCGTGGTGTTAAGAACGGTCAGAACTTTTAGTGGGTCTGTTACTCTTTCTCATGCGCCCAGGAATACCATTCCAAAAAGGGTCACTATTCCAGTATATGGAAAGTGTTGAAGAGTTGAGCAGCCTCCTCTGATCAGAATCACCATAACCTAGCAACCCAGTGACATACTGTCTGAGAAATCAAACAGTAGAGTGTTAGTGTTTACACTACGAATACTTAGGCAAAAGCAAGACACAAATCTTTAAAAGACGTTTTCATAAATAACCCTAGACATCACCCCATAACACAAGCTAACGAAGTCATAACAAGCACTATTCTCCATTACTGATTCCCTATCTATATTTTACTGTTTTGTTTATTTCCTGCTTTTATTAGTTTAGTTTAAACGGACCTAAAACCAAATCAAAACTCTTTTCAAAAACCCATCACTAAATTGAATAGTTTGTCTAGACAACTCCGCTTCACAATACGATTGATCTTAAGAACGACCCTGAGTTATACTTACCTCTGTAAGTCGAATTTAGGTCCCCAGCTCTATAAATATAAAACCCCGTTGCAGCTGTTGCGTAACGACCGTTTCAGCTGTAACAAGTTTTTGGCGCCGCTGCCGGGGTATCAATCGTAAGACCCAGAGGCGTCCTGACGAACCCTTTCTTTTTAGTGATACCTTTATTTTTCGTATTTTACTTTTTACTTTCTTTGTTTCAGCCAAAAATAACTTCCCACAACACACAACGATATCAGACCAGATCGTCCGAATCTGAACCGCTCATTTTCGTACCTGATCCTGAGTCTATTATCCGTACTATCCGAAAACAAAAGCGCTTCCATCTTCCCGAAATGGCCGCTCGTGTCACTCTTGCTGATAATACCAAGCCATCCATTGAAGGACGAGGAGGACCAATCACCTATCCGGAGATAGAGGGAGCATCCTTCGAGCTGAAGCATCACATCGTACAACTCATCAAGGACAACTGTCAATTCCACGAACTACCACGTGAAGATCCTAACGCTCACATTGACAAGTTCATCCACATATCAAACTCCTACAAGCAGAATGGGGTCGAGCAGAACATAGTTCGCCTATACTTGTTCCCCTATTCTCTCGCTTTACATGCACTCTCTTGGTTTGAGGGACTTGAGACCGGCTCAATCACCTCATGGACGGATATGGGTAACAAATTCCTTACCAGATACTTTCCTCCGTCCAAACGAACCAAACTCAAGAATGACATCGCGCACTTTGAACAAGCTCACGATGAATCAATCTACTCGGCATGGGAGCGATTCAAAAGTTTGATACGGAAATGTCCAAATCACCAGATGACGAAGGCTGACAAGTTACGCACATTCTATAACGGTCTCGCTTCAAACCACCGCATTATTCTTGATGCCGCTGCTCAAGGTAATTTCATGAAGATGACCGATGATGAAGCTTGGAGCTTAATCGAGGATATGACGATGCATTACCACGATTGGAAGTCTGATGAGCAATCCTCATCTTTACCTCTATCTGCCAATAACTCCAAACAAACCGAAGCCATCAAATCTCTAAGCGAACAAATAGAAAGCCTAACGAAGCAGATTGGAGAGCTTAAGAAGCAGCCGCAGCAAGTCCACCAAATTCAATCCTTCCAGAACTATACCAACCCATCTCCTACTCAAGGATATCAGGTTGCGAACGAGGACCCAGCTGTCTATTATGCTCAAACTTCTCCACCAGCTAGCAGGCCTATCCAATACCCACCTTGGAACAACCAACCGCCTCAACAATACGAACACCAACCTAGATACCCATCTTACCCACAACAACCTCAGCTTACCTACAACCAACCATTTTCACCTAACCAACCCATACTTGGTGCAACCCAACCTCATCAACCTACCGCACCTGTCACTAGTTCAAACGACACCCTTCTACAAATCATTCAAGGGTTTATAGCTAGACAAGACCAGGCTGATCTCCTCATGACAAACCGACTGAATAGACTGGAGAATCAGATTGGTCAGTTAGCCCAACGTCTCGATACCCGACCACAAGGATCTCTACCCAGTAACACCATTCAGAATCCTCACGTCGAAGAAGCAAAAACCCTGAGCTCACCTCCTACTAATTCCACTCCAGTAAAGGAACATACTCCTGTCCCGCCGACAGTTGAGACCATATCCGTACCCACTCCGACTAGAGACACTGTTGGGTACAGTTGATGCTTTGGATAGAGACAAGGTATAGCGGGAAATAAACGTACCTCGGAGAGCTCAGATGACATAGTAGACTAAATCAGCAGGATTTATGAAATACCGTTCAAATTCTGTTAAGAATTCTCGTTCTTCCTGACTGAGTTGTAACAATGCATCGACAAAACGATTAAATTCCAGTTTCACCTTTTTCTGGTTTGAAATGTCATCCCTAAATCCTGTATCTAGATAAGACAGATCATAGAGCAGTTTTGAAAGTAAATCCACAAATTCCGTTTCCTCAGAAGAATCGGGATTTCCGCAAGTAGTGTGAACTGCTTGCGAAAGCTCTTCGATATAAATCTTCTGTTGGTTAGTAAACGGGAATTTGGTTTTTTGGAATAACTGGATTAGCTGGATATGGATCTGTTTCCTTTTTGCAAAGAAAGTAGCGTCCATAGCTTCCTCAGTTGATTCGGGAAAAATAGCTCTAAGCTCATTAATTAAATAAGTAGAAGGATCGACAAAGAATGGAATATCTGCAAGAATCATGTCAGACTTGATAGGGCTTCTTTCTATCCAAAATTCAAGCTCGTCAATCAGGAACGCAACATAACGATTAATCCTAGGTTGTAAATCAGGGGGATAATCGGTGCTGGCAAGTAAATCCATTAAAAGATCTAATTCTGATTTTAACAATAGCTCGTATTTTCTACTGTGTTTAGCACGAAGAAGTCTAATTATTCTATCAATCTCAACAAAGGTCTTTCTCTGCTCAAATGTAAATGGAAAATCAGATATCTTAAGATATTTCAGAAAGTTGGCATGGATATCTATCCTCCTAATGGGCTTAAGAGAATTTCCTAAGTGATGGTCTGTTTCTGATTCGGGTAGATGATTCCTAGATTCAGTGTTTAATCGGGTTGGTGTTTCTATCCTAAGTTCATTCTCAACCTGATATTGGAGATACTCTTCCTCAACAACACTTGAATAAAGTGTAGTGGGGTGGGCTCGCAAAATATCTGGGAGATCGTACTCAAAGTATTCATCTAAACAATGAAGACGTTCATTCAAATCCATCCAAGGCATGGGTGGATAAAAGAACACTTCGATTCCAAATGGTTCAGCATCAGGTAAAGTAGCAGGTCTAATATAGTGTGGATACCTAGACAAGATTGACAGAATCTCAGGGTCAAGTGTGGGTTGACCACCTAAAGCAACAGTAACAGAAGCTGGAATCTTCTGCTGAGATTCATCAAAACCTAAGTCTAAGCTCGATATTTTTGGGCTCTCAACTTCATGGTTAACACAGATCTCTTTAACGTCAGAGGAGTTTGACTCATACTCTGGATAGTCAAAGAATTCCGCATCTACTAAAGCCGTCATCTCATCCGTCATCATTTGATTTAGAGGAGAGATGGGGTTTGAAGGAGAATTAGGGTTTTTCACTTTCTAATTGTTTTTATGTATTTTCAAGGGTTTAAGAACTAAGTTATCTAACTAATAAAGCAATTAACTTCCTAAGTAATGATAATCTTAGGGAAGGATCTCCTAAAGTTAATTATCTAGGGCAGAATTCAATTCTTGACGAAACCGATCCCCGGCAGCGGCGCCAAAAACTTGTCGCGGTCCCAACGATCGGTCGGGTTTTAGAATCCGGGTCGTTGCACCGACGGCTACCGAGACGCGCGAACGGTTTGCAAGTTTTAAAAATTTATATTTGCTGGGCTCAAACAATGCAAGCTACCTACCTTGTGGGTAAGGTGGCAAGTATAACTCGAGTGTCGTCCAAAATCGGAACGAATTGAATTGATTTGGAACCTACCAAAGATAACTTGACAATAGGATGGATTTAAAACAAGGTAGGTATGGGTTTTGGTTTTATCTAATCTAATCTAAAGACAGAAATTAAAGTGCAGAAAAGTAAACGAGAATATAAGCAGCAGGTAGAGAGTGATTGCTGAAATTTCGACGATTAGGGTTTCGGGATGATATTATATTGATGATAGGTGATTACTCTGGTTAAGAATTTTCTAAACAGTCGGTGTAAACACTAGGACCCTACGTCTAGGTGTAACCCTAAAGCATATGTCACTGAATCCTAGGCTATCCTGATTCTGGTCAGATGGGACTGTCTTCAGACCCACCTCACCGTCTCTTTCGGAGACCAAGCGACCCTCTGAATGGGGTTAAGGAATAAGGCGACAGTCCACTACACTGACCTTTCTTAACACCTATGTCTATCCAATTTTAACAGAGTAATACTGGTTGTATGCTGAATAAGTTAAACTATCGGTTAAGTAGAGTTTAGGGGTTTTAAGCATCTGGGAACACAGCCAGCATCCTTGCTTTCATTTCCTAACTCATGTTTTATCTGTTTTAGTTCTAATACTTCCGTCATGGATTAGACCCTCCTTTGCCATCGGGCGTTCATCCATAGGCATGCGTACAGTGTATAGTGACCTTATTTTCCACAGTACTCTAACCCTAGGTATATCTGAGGTGTTTTAAAGACCTATTGTATCTTTACACAGCTTTATAACCAGAGATAGTTTAACGGTGTACTATAGCATTTTCACGGCTTAGCAAGACCTAGACCCGTGTCTGGAATGGTTGCTTCCAGGTAATCCACGGAGAGATAGGCCACCGGCATTTCCTTGGCTTCCACGTATTTGTACTCTACCAGCGGTATTTCCAACGCTATACCAAGTATTCTGACGTGTTATGGCGATCTCACAGTTTCATACAAACAGGAGATAACTGTGTATTCGTAGTTAGGGTTGATCAGATCCTATCCTAAGGCAACAGTCACGTGAGAGACCAGAAAGGGTGATTAATTAAGTCTACATCCAGGATAAGTCTAAACATGTATGCAGCATAACAACTACCGATCATATATAAGATATATTAATTAAACATCATCCCTAATCCTAACATCTACATTTCAACAATCACATATTAATCTAGCTAATCAGCATGGCAACAATCATAAATCGTACTGAAATAATATGCAAAGTAAACATTATAACAGTAAGAAAGTAAGATAATATCACCGGATTAGAAGAGTAATACTGAGGATTACAACAGTCTGACTTGAATAACCTTGCTACAGCTTGATTACCCAATTACAACTTTCCTCTAGCTCTAACCACTAACTTATATCTCTCTAGTTCTTCTCTAACTCCTAAGAGTAGTGCTAGAGAGAGAAACTAGAGAGAGAACTAATTACAAGAACAATTCTCCTCTAACTCCTAAGAGTAGTGCTAGAGAGAGAAAGTAGAGAGAGAAAGAGAAGTATGTGAAATGAGAGGTGTAAGGTGTGTTTGAAATGGTGAAATGAGTGAGGTATTTATAGGAGAAGCTAGTTGGTCTTGGTACAAGTCTTGAAACATGAAATACAAGCATCCAAGTTGCATACGGGACCATCGGACCAAGGGGGCAAACGGCACCTCACATGCCACCAAGCACCGTATACGGCACCCCAAGGGCCATATACGGCACCTCGGGTACCGTATACGGTACCTAGGTAGGCAGGGGGGGGGGGGGGTTGGTGCTTGGTTTGGCCTCCGCTTGTTTCTCGGTTGCTTGGTTCGTTCGTATCTTCTTCGTTTGAGCTCCGATTTACTTGATTCTTGCGCCGTTGACTTCGTTTTTCCGTTACGCTTCTAATTACACTGAGTTTGCCAAATTTGGAAGTGTTTGACTTTTGCGTGTTCCGGATGACGATCGGCGGGCTTCTAAACTGCACATCTTCTTCGTTCTTCACCCGTTTCTCTTGATTCTTTCACCACCGATCTTGGATTTTCCTATTGAATCATAAAATATGCATTAAGATCTACTTTTATAGGATAATCAAGAATGGATTTTTAAGGTGATTGTTTTTGCCTCGGTTTGCGTGCAAAATGGATGTTTTCACTGATTTTTGTAGCAACGCCCGTATTTAGATTTCCTTGGTAATTTTTGATGATAAATGATTGTTTTGAAATGTTTTCACCAAAGAATAGTCCAAAAAGTGCGGAAATAAGTACTTAAAAACATGACTTTTTGGGTCACATCACCTATCTTTCACTTTCTCTCTCACACACTCTTTCTCTCTCTAGTTTCTCTCTCTCTAGATTAAGGTTTTAGTTAGTTAGTTCTTGGTTAATACTTAATCAAGACTAACGGAGGGGCTACTTTTGTAATAGTGTAGGAAATATTTCGAGGGGCTTATTTGAAATATTGTTGAAGATATTGCAGAGGTTCCGTTCGTGTATTTTTGCAACATTATTCTATCTACGCATTATATATGGTTACTTCTTCCCTTATTGTTATTATGATAGATTTAGGATTGTTTGCCATTTGTAGTGAGTAATTCTCTTATGTGCTTGTTGTGATGTAGTTAACTTGTATATGTTTGGGGTGATATCACTTTAAATACATTATTGAAAACCAGTGTGTTGTTAACTTTACATATATGAATTTCTAAACCTGATTACTATCGCCTTTCTTCCAATAAACGTGGTTAGAACATTTATGACAATGAGTCACGAACCATGATCAAACGGTCACTACCTATCTGTGTTTTCAAAATACAAACATGGTCTGAATTTTGTAGCTGTGAAAATACTGCTTAAACCTTTTGTGTAGTACACCGTGAATCAATCAGGGATTTATTGGGATATAGTGAGGGTTAGTTTATATCATAGATGGTTAAACGTTAATACAAACTTAGTTAAACCAGTCCAGAGTGACCACAAAGTATGTGATACTGGAAAGACCGTAAAACGGCATAGTACTTCGTATAGCATTGGAAACACCTCGAGTGGAGTACAAATAGGTGGAAGCTAAGGAACTGTCGTAGGTTGAAGACTGTATCACATCCTGGTTGAACCACACAGCTCTGGACTAAACAATGACCATTAATGTAAAGTTTAGCAGTCACCAAACCCAGTCTTAATCTTAAATGCCTTACCTAGTCTAGGTGTCTTCGTAGTGTTAAGAACGGTCAGAACTCTAGTGGGTCTATTACACTATCTCATGCGCCCAGGAATATTATTCCAAGAAGGGTCACTACTCAGTCACTGGAGAGTGTTGAAGAGTTGAGCATCCTCCTCTGATTAGAATCTCCATAACCTAACACTCAGTGACATGCTGTCTGAGAAATCAAACAGTAGGGTGTTAGTGTTTACACTACGAACACTTAGGCAAAAGTAAGACACAAATCTTTAAAAAATGTTTACATACTTAAACCCTAGGCATCACCACATGCATATGCTAGCAAAGTCATAGCAAGCACTATCCCCCATAAGTGATTACAACCTAATCTTTTATTTACTACTTTTAATTTCTAGTTCTAGTTAGTTAGCTTTAGTTTAAACGGACCTAAAACCAAATCAGAATTCTTTTCAAAACCCATTACTAAATTGAATAGTTTGTCTAGACAACTCCGCTTCACAATACGATTGATCTTAATAACGACCCTGAGTTATACTTGCCTCTGTAACTAGAATTTAGGTCCCCAGCTCTTTATAAATTTAAAACTTATCCCGTTGCTGCTGCGTGACGACCACTGCTACAACTGGACACTATGTTATTACTTTTTTTTTTCTTGTCTTTTTTCTTAATTTGTATTTTTCTTTTTGTTTTGATAAAGAAGGTGTAGATGAATATGAACAAGATGAAGAGTGTGTGTGTTGTGTATAGTCGTGTTCAAAGAAATCGAAAAAAAATGAAACCGTAACCGGTTAAAACCGGTTTTTGACCAAAACCGGTTCGGTTATTGGAAAAACCGGCGGTACATAACCGGTTTGGATTATTACCGTTAGGAACCGGTTCGTAACCGGTTTTTTCCAAACAAGTTTTCAAGGCTAACTGTTAAAAAACTGGCAGAACCCATTTCTAGCCGTTTTAAGCCCTTTTTTTTTTTTTTTTTTACCATTTTACTATCCCAAATTTAGTATAAATAGATATGTTGAGTTTGGTTTAGTCACAACACTCAAACACTCTCAAAACACTCTTGAAACACTCAAAACACATACGAAATTCTCATTTCTCAAATGGTAACTCAATGTTCTTCAACTTCCGCCGGTGTTGGTTCTTCAAATGCACCAACGATTGTTCAAATTTTAGAAACAAAACGAAACCAAGTGGTGTGGTTTAGTTTCAACAAAGTGTTGTTGTCGGATGGCTCGATTAAGGCTTATAGTGTAACATCCTCTCTTCGGGTCCGATCCTCCAAAAGATAAGTGACATCCGGATTCTGAGTTTGTGAAGACAAAGGTATCGGTGAGTGGATTTGGAACTCACCCTTCGATTTAGTTGTAACTATTTGGTTGCAACAAGTAAATGTAGATTGATTATAAGACTGCTTAGTCTATGTTACTGATTATGAATCTACGTGATATGTGAATCTATGTGTATCAGTTTATTGAGGTCAACTTGTAGTTGGACTATTTGGTTAGTATGTGATTTACATAGGTTTTGATTCATTTGTTGTGTTTGAAAACTGTGTATGAGTTTAATAACCAATAGTTATCGGTCTATTCTGTAATGGCCATACAGATTGACGTTAAGTGTTCTTGGAGAATCCCCGGGTATTATGATCTCTCCAGAGCTACCGATCCTCATTGAAAAAGAAATGTGTTTACGATTATTTGCTGTAAACAGATTGTTATGCTAAGTTGAATTGTGTGTGATAAATTCATTCACTTAGCTTCGTGCTAATCCCTCATCCTACTTCCTGCAGGTTTTGTTATATATGTGGGTGTCAGGAACGGATGCTTTAATGCAAGGAATGTTTTGATGTTATGCTAACTCTGATATGGTTTTGTCATAAACCTTGTTTTGTAAAATATAATACCCCGTTTTTAAGTAGTTGTTAAACAGCTTTATGTTGGAGTGATCCGAATATGTAAACTGTTTAGGTAAATTATTTAATATAGAATAATGAACTGTATTTTGTAATATACGCTTCCGAGTAAAATAATATAATATTTTTGGATAGAAAGAGGGGTGTTATAAGTTGGTATCAAAGCATAGTTTTGGGCTAATTGAGCATTGCAAAGTGTTCAATCCCAATTATGTAGGGTGTTTTGTCAAACATTCCTGGGTATGGGATTTAGCATTGATTGTGAATCTGTTAGTAGATAGGTACTAACGATTAACAAGTTTTAAGTGTTGTGTTGAATACAGATATGGCAGATAACGAGCAACCGGCCACCAACCCTAATAATGCCTCAAGGATCGATGTACATCCTTCCAGTACTCATAATGAGAGACCTGATCATGAGGGTACTTCTGTTCCGGTTCATGAAGAATCAAATAGAGATGAGTATATGCATAAATTGGAGGATGAAGTAATTACACTCAGAGAATTTAAACGTCAAACTGAAGCAGAATCATCTCAACAACCTTTTCAACAACAAGCACCAGTTTTTGGTACTTTTCCACCCCCAATGCCAAGTAAATTTTGTTCGTTCAAGACGTTTATGGCAAGTAAACCACCAGAATTTAGTGGTAGTACAAATCCATCAATAACTTTAAATTGGTTAAGAGAAATGGAGCGAAAATTTGATGTTACTCGCTGTGAGGAAGAATCCAAAGTGTTTTATGCTGTTCAATGTTTAAAAGATGAAGCCACGGTCTGGTGGGACTCGATCACTGGTCATTTGACTCAACAGCAGAAAGAAGCCATCCGATGGCCTGATTTTCATCAAGCTGTTTGTAATCAGTACTGTTCAGATTTTGAGATGGCTAGAATTAGAAGAGTTTGTAAACTTGAAATTAACTGATAAGATGACAATTGATGAGTTGATATCTTAATTTTCCGAGAAATTGAGGTTTGTTAAAGAATGGGTTCCTAATGAGAAAACCAGAATCGAGCAGTTTGTTGATGCCTTACCTTCGAGTTATCGCACCACAGTGAGGTTAGCAGGTACTTTATCTCAGGCTTTTAAGCTTGCACGTTCTGTTGACAGTGATATGAGAGCTCAAGGTTTTCCAGCTAAAGATAAATCTGATCAGAAATCCAGAAATGAATCTTCGGGAAAAAGAAAGCAAAGGTGGCAGAGTAATCGTCAAGGTCAAAAATCTGGTAATAAAAGTGGTTCTTCTGGTAGTTCCAACTGGTGTAGTACTTGTAGGTCTAAACATACTGGGCCGTGTACTGTTCAGACAAACAAGTGTGTTAAATGTGGTGAACTGGGTCATGAATTTATAAACTGCAAGTATCCGAACTGGGTGTGTTGGAATTGTAAGAAGGAAGGTCACAGGGTTGGAGAATGTCCTGAGGCAAGGAAACAGGGTTCGGTTTCGGTCGGGAGTTCGTCATCTTCCGATCAAAAGCGGAAGAATCCTCCGCCAGCTACTAGTAGGGCCTTTCAGATGACCGTCGATGAGGCTGTGCACACAGAAGATGTTATCACTGGTACTTTTCTTATAAACTCTGTACCAGCACGTGTGTTATTTGATTCTGGAGCGAATTGCTCTTTTATATCTGTGTGTTTCTGTGATAAGTTGAAACTGAACCCTACTGTGATAACTAAGCCCTTAGAAGTAGAAATTGTTAGTGGCAAGTTAGTTCCTGTTACCACCTCGGTGACTGGAGCTAATATTGTCATAGATGGTCAGACTTTTCCAATTTCGTTTCTGTTAATGCCGATTCCAAGTTTTGATGTGATTATTGGCATGGATTGGTTAAGTCAGTTTAAAGCAAGTATAGATTGCCACCATAAGTTGATTAGAATCTCAATCTATGAAAAGTCATACGTTGTGGCTCGAGGGGAAAGGGATAGTGGATGTATGCCTTTGATTCCCATGATGAAAGCTAGGAAGTCCTTGTTAAAAGGTTGTGAATCGTATCTAGCTTATGTGATTGATGTGAAATTAGAAAAAAAACCATTTCTGATGTTCCGGTTGTTTCTGAATATCCGGAAGTGTTTCCCAATGAATTGCCTGGTTTGCCACCGGTTAGGGAAGTTGAATATCAGATTGATCTTGTTCCTGGCTCGTCGCCTGTAGCCAAAGCTCCCTATAGATTAGCTCCTTCTAAAATACGTGAAATGATGAATCAGAAACAGGAGTTATTGGATAAAGGATTCATTAGACCTAGTTCTTCTCATTGGGGTGCACCAGTATTATTTGTGAAAAAGAATGATAGGTCTTTTCGAATGTGTATTGATTATAGGGAACTGAATAAACGAACAGTAAAGAATAAATATCCTCTTCCTCGAATAGACGATTTGTTTGATCAGTTGCAGGGATCTTCGTTTTATTCTAAAATTGATCTGAGGTCAGGTTATCATCAAGTTCGTGTTTGTGAACAGGATATTCCTAAAACTTCTTTCCGAACCAGGTATGGTCATTTTGATTTCCTGGTTATGCCTTTTGAATTGACAAATGCTCCAGCAGTATTTATGGATTTGATGAATCGGGTTTGTCGGCCTTTTCTCGATAAATTTGTTATTGTGTTTATTGATGATATTCTGGTATACTCTAAATCTGAATCAGAACATGAAATGCATTTGAGAATAGTATTGGAAACATTGAAAATAGAACATTTGTATGCAAAATTTTCTAAATGTGAATTCTGGATTCGGGAGGTATAGTTTCTGGGTCATATTATCTGTAATGATGGTGTCAAAGTTGATCCTGCTAAAATTGAAGCTGTTATGAATTGGAATGTTCCAAAGAATCCTTCTGAAATCAAAAGTTTTCTTGGGCTAGCTGGATATTATCGAAAATTCATTAAAGACTTTTCAAAGATTGCTGGTCCGTTAACCAAATTGACACGTAAAGATGTTAAGTTCCAGTGGGATGAGTCACAGGAGATAGCTTTTCAGACCTTGAAACGGTTACTTTGTCAAGCACCTGTATTGGCATTACCAGATGGCTCTGATGACTTTATTGTTTACTGTGATGCATCTTATGCTGGTTTGGGTGGTGTTCTTATGCAAAGAGATAGAGTTATTGCCTATGCTTCTCGCCAGTAGAAACAGCATGAAAGAAATTACCCTACTCATGATTTAGAGTTGGCAGCTGTTGTGTTTTCATTGAAAATATGGAGACATTATCTTTATGGTACAAAGTTATTAATCTGTACAGATGATGAGGGTCCGAGAGGTCGGTTGCGATTTGACTCGAGTCGTTGCGGGCCTTCCTCCGGGCGCGGCGATCAGTGGGTTTTAAAATTTTTAAATGCGGGGCCTAAGTATACTTAAAACTATGGGAGTACAGTAGTAAGTATGACCTAGGGTCGTTCTATAAACCAGAAGTATTGTGAAACGTTAACGTTGAAGACGATTTATCTAACTAGTAATGGTTTTAACAGATTTTTGGAGTTTTGGTTTTGGTTTTTTTTATACTTAGGCCGAAAATTAAAATAAAGCAAGATAAAATATCGGTAGTTAGCAGATAATCTAGAGGAGGTGTTTGCTATGACTTCATTAGTTTTCTTAATTGGGATGATGGATTGTAATATGATCTCAAAAGTTTATATTCCATTCATTTCAAGTATTAGTGGAGTAAGCACTAGTTCCCTACTGATAGATTTCTCGATCAGTATGTCACTGAGCAACTAGGCTATCGTGATTCTGATCGGAGTAGTTTATCCAGCCAAACAACACTAACCAATGACGGTGTAGCGACCCTTATATGGAAATAAATCCTGGGTGCATGAATAAGGCGACAAACCAATCTCGATGTCCGACCTTTCTTAACCCCACAAGGATACTTTAATCTAAACAAAATATTCACTTTCAAGATCAGTTTTAGCGTGCGTTGATCACTTTCTATCTATGGGTTTGTAAAGTCTAGATATGATTTGGTAAAGTGCACAATAGGTAACTACGGCTTTTTCCGTGGGAATACCAAGTACTTAGCCGATTTGCGGTACCTACTTTGCTTATAGATTGAATCCTAGACTTTGTTTAACTAAGTTTGTATTTGAGCGCAGTAATTATCCATCTATGATATAAACCAGCCCTTACTTTAAAATCCCAATAAATCCCTAATTTGCAAATAGCCTAATATTTGCGTTCATGATATCGCTCATTTTGTATAAGTTTATCTTTAGCGATATCATTGTTTTTGCATTCATTTTAAGTGGACTTTATGAACTTTTGGTACTTATTTAGCTTAAATTGAATTACAGGCATCAATATTGAAGAATCTTCGTTTGGACTGCATTTTGGTTATGATTCGAGCAAGTTTGTAAAGTGTTGAAGTCTCGAGCTAAAAGCTGGTCTGCTGGAAAATAGCTTGAAGCCGCCGGCTTGGGGTATGTAGCAGCCGGGTCATGTAATCCTGAAGAAGTCGGCGGGTTGTTTAAACAAGCCGCCGGGTTTTTATGGTTACCAGCCGGGTAGAAACAATTAGCCGCCGGGTAAATTAACTTTTCCATCATTTGTTGATCACAGAGAAATTCGGCCGTTTGAACCCTGTAGAAGCCGGCGGGTGATCCTACTGAGCCGCCGGGTTGTGTTTCTTCGATTGACCCGCCGTGTTATATGTTCAAGCAGCCGGGTTCCTCAATTTTCAAAGGACCCGCCGGGTAGTTTGGGCGGCAGATCAATTTTTGGCTAGAAAAGTACCTTTTCACTATTGAATCTCACCAACTTTTTCACACACGAAAACACACACAAAAACCAGTCACTAGGTGGCGATTTTGGTGTTCTTGAAGGTTTTCTTTCATTTTCTTGAAGATTTCCTTTAGTGTAGCATCTCTCGGTTACTAACAATCATCATCTCGACATTGTACGAACTCGGTTTGCATTTTTATCTAAATATAATCATGTTTTCCTTGGTTTATTTGTTGTTTTGTGTGTATGATGATGCGATTATGATGGTTGGCTAGGTTTTGTTATACTTGCTTGGATGAACTAGTTAGTGACTAGGGGTGTTATATTTGGTGTTTGATTTATGCTTTGAGTTTAAGATTCATCCATAAATTTGTATGTAACTAGTTGATGTGGTTTAACTTGTGGGTATTTTGACTAAACAACTATGGCGAATGTTTGTTGTTTAATAAAAATACTTGTCATTTGTATGAAATGAATGAATGAATCTATTTTCGCGAATGTGAAAATTATTACAAGTGAAGCTAGTTAACTAGTATGATTTGAGTTAGCGGATTTGGCGAATGTCTTTCGTTTGGATGAATCATAAACTCTTTTAACTTGAACTTGTGTTTAATCAATTATTTGTGTATTTGAGCTTGATGTCAAATAATTAACTTGTTTGATAATTTGCTAATAGATATAGCGAACGTTTTCTATCTAGTGAATTGTTGTCAACTTTTTGTCTATAAATTGTTGAACTTGATTGCGGATGCGGTTTTGGAATAGGTTAACAAGTTAAGCTCAAATATGCAAATAGGTAACTATGGCGAATGTCCGTTATTTGATTGAATCATGGGTTTGTAAATTGAAGTTGAATTATTAGGTGATGGCGAATGTTAAGCCTAGGTTTGATGGAAAATTATTTGCATAAAATAACCGGTTTTAACTTTACACCCCGAAATCACTAACGATCTAATCCAAGCAAGTATAGTTTTTAATATTTGAAAGTTCCAAATCAATCACTTTGACTCTAAAGAGTCCACTTGCCTAGTTTAACTAAAATTTCGTAGTTTTAAGCAACGTGACAATTCGGTCACACAAACCAACCACATTTTATTTTCTCTTTTTAAATTGCTCACACTTCTATTGATCATCCAATCTAGTTCCCTGTGTTCGAACCCGAACTTACCCAACTATACTACTATGCGATAGGGTCCACTGCCCGGTTGTGTATTGGTCTAGCGAGGTACTTTTTGGTTTACTAAACAACGATAAATTTTATAACTTGATATAGCACATCAAGTTTTTGGCGCCGCTGCCGGGGAGCTTGATTTGTGAAATTGATTTAAGTGTGATTAATTGATCCTTTCTAGAATTTATTCTTGGAAAGTTACCTTTGTTTGTATTGCGCCGATACGTTTATGGTTTTATCGTTTGTGTACTTTCAGGTGTGATTTGGTTGTGGATGAACACAAGGAGCTCCGGTAAAGAGCTTCTAAGTCCTTTGTCCAACCCGGAGAAGACCAAAAAGAGTAAACGAAGGAGGAAACCAAAGTAAAGATCATCGGAATCATCTAGTAGTCAAACGGATACCGATACATCTTCGGGAAACACCATCGAGGTGGAAGAGACTTTTGTGGAGGAAATTCCATCACCCGAAGAAGATCTTTCAACACCTTCCGAAGGTGAAGAAGAGATGGCGGATGAGGATGATACCCCCATTTTCTCACGGACGAGAACCGTGGCACCGACACCCGAGTCGGCCATACGGTTTCAAGATATTGAAAATGATAATTTCTCTTTGAAGGGGCATCATATGCAACTAATTAGAGATAACCAATTCGACGGAAGGGTGCGGGTCGATCCACACCAACACATTGCTAGCTTTCTTGAAATCGGGAGCTATTTCAAGTATGGGGCGAATATGGATGAAGTGATTCGCCTACGGACGTTTCCTATGTCACTTTGTGGTGAGGCAAAGATTTGGTATCAAGAATTGGAACCAAACACCATCACTACTTGGGATGAGATGAGGGAAGCATTCGTTAGACGATTTTATCCTCCGGCTTTGGCCGAAAGACTTTTGAATGAGATTAGAGCTTTCAAACAACTAGAAGGCGAAACTTTGGTAGAGGCATGGTGTCGGATGAAAGACATGTTGAGGAATTGCCATGGTCACGATTTGAAGAAGAGAGAAATCATTGTGTTATTCTACAATGGTCTTAACTTGGAATCGGCAAGTATTCTTGATGCCTCGGGAGGAGGTCAATTCCTCTACAAGACACCGAATGAAGCATGGAAGCTTCTTGAAGACAAGGTTATCCAAAGCTTAAATTGGGCTAAGGATAAAGGAGGGAAACCGGTTAAAAAGCATGTTGCATTCGCCGAGGGTACTAGTAGCGGAAGTGGAAGCTCCAATGACTCGGCCATGATGAAAGAAATCAAGGCTTTATCTTCTAAGTTTGATGCACAATTCAAGACTATCAAAGGTGAAATCAAAGAGCTTAGAGATGGTTGCGGTAATTGTGGAGGAAATCATGCCACGGCTAATTGTGCACAAGACGACTTGCCAATGGTAGGAGGTGAGGAAGGTGTTAACTTTCTTCAACAAGGTAATTATCAAAGCGGAAACTACCAACGAGGGGGTTATCAAAACCGAAATTCGAGAGGTTACCAAGGCGGAGGCTATAACCAAAACCAAAACCAAAACCAAATCCGATTTTCTAGACCTAACCAACCTTACAACCAAAACTCCAACCAATCTCAAAACCAATCATACAATCAAAACCAATCCCAAAACCAACCTTACAACCAAAATCGACACCAAAGCCCATCTAGAGAACAACAACCACCACCGGTTCAAAAACAAGAACCAACATTGACTCCAATGGAACAAATGATGAAGGAGTTTATGTCAAAGCAAGAAACCGCAACCGAGAGGATGAAAACTCAAATGACAAATATTCGGTTGAGCATGGAACAAGGGCAAAAGAATCAACAAGCTTCTATTCAAGATTTGGAGCGGAAAATGGAGAGGTTGTCCGACGGGCAAAGTAGTAGGCCAACCGGTGGCTTACCGAGTAATACACAACAAAACCCAAGACCACAACCTTCACCCTCTAGCGGTTCCAAACCTTACCAACCACCACCCGCGAGAAATGAGCATGTGAATGCTATAACCACAAGAAGCGGAAAGGAGCTTCCACCACCTCAAACCAAGGACAAAAATGTTTCTAACTCTTTTGTGCAGGAAATGGAGGAGGAAGACAATGAAGAGAATGTTGATGCTCCTACACCAACGGTCACACCGGTGTCACCTACTCCGGTTGTGAAAGCTTATAAGCCGAAGATTCCTTATCCTCAAAGGCTAAGGAAAGAAAAGATTGCGGCTCAATATGGGAAATTTGTGGACATGATCAAGGGCATTCGAATCAATGTGCCTTTGGTTGATGTATTAGCCGGGATGCCGAATTATGCCAAATTCATCAAGGATTTGGTGAGCAACAAGGAGAAATTGTCGGAGGCTTCGGCAATGTTTTTGAATGAGGAATGCTAGGCACTTGTCCAAAACCAAATTCCACCCAAGCTTGGAGATCCCGGGAGTTTCATCATTTCGTGTATATTGGGTAAAATCATCACTTGTGATGCACTTGCGGACCTAGGTGCTAGTATAAACTTAATGCCATATTCACTTTATGCTAAATTGGCCCTAGGATCCCTAACCCCCACTCGCATGAGCATCCATCTTGCCGATAGATCTTTCCAATATCCCGTTGGGATTGCGGAAAACATGCTAATAGAAGTAGGGCAATTTACCTTTCCGGTTGACTTTGTTATCCTCGAAATGGAGGAGGATAGTAAAGTGCCCTTGATTTTAGGACGACCCTTCCTACATACCGCGGATGCCATAATTGGGGATAAAGATAAGAAATTGACCTTGGGGGTGGGAAATGAAAGGATTGCGTTCACGGTCGATAAGGCCATGAAGCATCCTTATTCTAATGATGATTCGTGTTTTAGAATTGATGTGATAGATGATGCGGTGAAGGAAGAATTAGAAAGCTTGCTTGGATTGGAATCGGAGCTTGTTGACTTGCTAGAGTCAAATGTTGAAGGAATGACCGAGGAGGAGTTGGTCATGAGCATGGAAGAAACAAATGACGAAGAAGAGCTCGAATGTGAGGATGCTTTTGAGGAGCTCACAAAGGATGACAATATGAGAATCAAAACGTCATTGGAGGATCCACCACATGATTTGGAGTTGAAAGAACTTCCAAGTCATTTGGAGTATGCTTATCTCCATGAGGAAAATCTCCTACCCGTAATCATTTCTTCATCCCTTGTGAATGATGAAAAAATCAAATTGTTAAATGTACTTAAGGCTCACAAAAGAGCTTTCACTTGGCGGACATCCGACATACCGGGAATAAGCCCATCCTTTTGTAAACACAAAATTAATTTTGTTGATGATTTTAAACCCGTTGTCCAAAGACAACGGAGGCTTAATCCCAATATGGTGGATGTGGTCAAGAAAGAAGTAATTAAGCTTCTTGATGCGGGTATTATTTACCCCATTGCGGATAGTTCTTGGGTGAGCCCGGTACATTGTGTACCAAAGAAAGGGGGGATGACCGTAGTTGCCAATGACCAAAATGAAATGATACCCACTAGGACGGTCACGGGATGGCGTGTGTGCATTGATTATAGGAAGTTGAATGATGCCACGAGAAAAGACCATTTTCCCTTACCATTCATTGACCAAATGCTCGAGAGGTTGGCGGGTAATGAATATTATTGTTTCCTTGACGGATTCTCGGGATATTTCCAAATACCCATAGATCCCGAGGATCAAGAAAAGACCACCTTCACTTGCCCATTTGGGACCTATGCCTATAGGAGAATGCCCTTTGGTCTTTGCAATGCTCCCGCCACATTCCAACGTTGTATGATTGCCATTTTTCACGATATGGTTGAAACTTCCATGGAAGTCTTCATGGATGATTTTTTGGTATTTGGCGATTCATTCGAGTCATGTTTAAGAAACTTGGATAAAATGCTCGAGAGGTGTGAGAGAGCCCACTTAGTCTTGAATTGGGAGAAATGCCATTTCATGGTGAAAGAGGGCATAGTGTTGGGTCATAAAGTGTCGGGGGTGGGTATTGAAGTTGATAGGGCTAAGATTGATGTTATTGCCAAATTACCTCCTCCGACCAATGTTAAGGGCATTAGAAGTTTTCTTGGTCACGCCGGTTTTTACCGTAGATTCATTAAGGATTTTTCGAAGATCACCCGTCCAATGACTAGGCTACTTGAAAAGGATGCCCCTTTTTTGTTTGATGGACCATGTTTGAGTGCATTTTTGACCCTTAAAGACCATTTGACCAAGGCACCTATCATAGTCTCACCCGATTAGTCCAAGCCCTTTGAACTCATGTGTGATGCAAGCGACTTTGCCTTAGGAGCTGTCCTAGGACAAAGGATTGATAAACATTTCAAACCTATTTACTTTGCTAGCAAAACCTTGAATGGGGCCCAACAAAACTACACAACCACCGAGAAAGAATTGCTTGCCGTCGTATATGCCTTTGACAAATTTAGGCAATATCTTGTGCTATCTAAAACCGTAGTTTTCACCGACCATTCGGCTTTAAAGTATCTTTTCAACAAACAAGATGCTAAACCCCGTCTCATCCGTTGGATTCTTCTTTTACAAGAATTTGACATTGAGATTAAGGATAAAAAAGGAGCCGAAAACCTTGCCGCCGATCACTTGTCAAGATTGGAAAATCCACATCTTGACAAGCAAGGCGATACTAATATTGATGATTCCTTTCCCGAGGAATTTCTTTTGCAGGTAGGTAATGAAAACAAGGATGAGGAAGCACCATGGTATGCCGACTTGGCAAACTATTTGGTTGGTGGCGTTTTGAGGAAGGGCATGAGTCACCAAGAGAAAAGCAAATTTTTCTCTAACTTGAAGCATTATTTCTGGGAGGAGCCTTATTTATTCCGCGTTTGTGCGGATGTGATATCGCGTAAAAAGTCACGTTTTTACTACCGATATCTCTCTCATTCTGGAACGATTCTTGGCAAATTAACTCGAATATAGCACAAATCAGTAACATTATGCCAAGAAGGTCAAAACGAGGTTGCACGATAAAAATCAAGTAAAACGGATGTGAAACGAAGATTCCACACACGTTTGAAGATTCAAGGCATAAAAACGAGATTTCATGACCAAAGTGCCCTTCACCAACATCCATTATTTCCAAGATGTTCGTTTTCAAAGTTCGGATCCAACAGAAGAAGAATCAACTGAAACGGGTAAAAATTGAAGATTTCGCGCCCGCCGGAAGATCCAAATGATCCATACGCAATATCTGGAGCTAGGAACCTCATTTTAGGGCATATCCTATGTCAAAATCTTCGTTTTTGAATTATGAATCCAACAAAAAAAGAATCAACTCAAACGGACGTATAACGAAGAAAACACGCACGAATCAAGAAACGAAGCAACAAACCGCGCAACGGGGCGGGGTGGGGACCACCGCCGCCGGCCACCTCACCACCGCCGCCGGCAGGTGGCCCACCGCCGCCGGCCACCACTCCCCTGACCCGGTTTCCATTTTTGGTAACTTTTGGTACCCGGTTCGCCTACTTTTCGCGTTGTACGGTACCCGGTTCGCCCACTTTTCGCGTTGTACAAGCCACTTTTGGAAAGTCTTCTAACATGAGCCTCAAGGACAACTTGTGCTAATGTGAGCCAAAGCTCACCTATAAATAGGAGGCTTTTGGTTCATTTGAAAAACACATTAACACACCAACACATCTTCACATATATCACATATGCACTAGTTACTTTCTCACTTTCTCATTCTACTTTCTTTAAATTAGCATTAGGTTAGTTTAGCATCTTGTTTAAAGTAGAAAGAAAGCTAGGAACGTGTTGTAATCTTTGGTGTACGCTTGGAGTTACGCTCATTAATTCAAGTCTATTCCTTCTCGCACATTAATCTCGGTTATCTCTATCCTTATCTATCTTAATTAAACATGTTTGCTTTAATTATGTTTGCGATCGTTATTACCATGATAAGCGAGTAGATTACTATTGTATTTGTTGTGATGTAGTTAGTATATATAATTGTGGGATGACTTTGAATACGTCGTGAAATAATATGACGGCCCCTATTCGACTGATTACTCGGTATAGTATTGGAAATGCTTTGGAGCATAGTACAAATATATGGAAGCCAGTAACGACCGAAGGTAGTTGTATTATTGATCGACGTTGTAAAATTGGAAACTTTGTGGACGGACTTATCTTGTGATTTTAAACCTAAAACTTATATTCGCCTTTCGATTAACAAACGTGATTGTAACCTTGTAAAGAGGAGTCGCGAACCTCAATACTCGGTCAATAGTTATCTATGTAAAAACTATGTTTTTAATCGCAACGTCATGCAAGCATTATAAAATGCAATGTGATTACGTGGACTTGCCATGAGTATTGTACACTTCTGATCACATCGTACTTATCATGTGAACATCGCGAAGCGATTGAACTCACAACAGAAACGTTGGTAAACAATTTAATACGTTGTGAATTACCATAGTATTTTCCGACATGGTCTGGGTTTAACTTTCTGTAAAAAGCCGTCAGCATTTTAATTAGTTGTTTAAATTAGATTAGATTAGGTAGGCTAAAGGCTAAATGTCCATTTACGAAAACCTAGGGATTTGTTAATTGTATCGAGAAAGGCAAGTCTAAAATCCAACTTAACCCGATACTTTTTATTAAAACCATGAAACCTAAAGTACGGTAAGCAAGAAACCGAAAGGCTTTCCCTCGTTTATCATGCTTAAGTTTCATTGGTAGAATTGATTAGATAAGTCCGGACACGAATTCTAAGTTAGTTGTTTAATGGATTCATAATCATTGTGGTATTAAGAACGGCTAGACATGTTATGGACCTGCTACTCTATTCCTTCGCCCACGAGCGAATACGTTCAATAATATGGGCCACTGACTCCGTCACAGGAGAGTGTGGAGAGTTGAGCATTGTTTGTCTGGTCAGAATCACGACACCTTAGTTCCTCGTGACATATTAGTTGATAACCAACTAATAAGGAATCTATTGGTTATACCATAAGTTAATGAATCTCATAAGCAACCCAATTTAGTTAATCGTTTTCCCGTAAAAGTCATCATCCCATAATTATTAATTAACGAACTCACAACAAATACTACTTTGCCATATCTGATATCCTATTACATTTTATCCGCTTTATTTAGTTTAATTAGTAACTGAACCAAAACCCCCAACGCACTCTTTTAAAACATTTACTAGAAAAGAAAGATTGATTGGATCACCTCAGTTTCAATTCAGTTTCTCTTTAAGAACGACTCTAGGTCCAACTTACCGCCTACTAACCTTTTGGTTCAGTATCAGTAAGTCACACTTAGACCCCAGCAATTATAAATTTAAAACCACCCGTTGTTTTCAATAGCAACAAGTTTTTGGCGCCGCTGCCGGGGAGACTAACTGTCCGATCCAGAGGCCCAACCAATCCCAATTCTAGTAAAACCCTTAGTATAAAACCTTTTTAAAAAAAAAAAAAAACACAAAAACATTTCCTTTATTGTCTATTTTCCTTTATTGTCTTTTAGTTTATGACCTGTTCCCCTAGATCTGCACCACTATTTAACTTTCCTGATCCAGAACTTATAATACGCACTATTCGATGAGAAAAGAAACAATCTGCACTTAGGCAAGCAATGGCTGAACGCATCACTCTCGCTGATAACAGTAAACCCTCTATCGAAGGAAGAGGAGGACCAATTCTCTACCCTGAAACCCCTAGTCAATCTTTCGAGCTCAAACACCACATCATCCAACTAATCCAAAACCACTGTCAATTCCATGGATTGCCCAGTGATGACCCAAACTCTCACCTCGACAAGTTCATCTCTCTCTCAAACTCCTGCAAACAAAACGGAATTGGCCAAGACACAATCCGTTTATACCTTTTCCCTTATTCGCTCACCCATCATGATCAAACATGGTTTGAAGGATTAGAGACCGGCTCTATCCCTTCATGGACTGTGATGGCGACAAAGTTCCTAACCAAGTACTTTCCGCCCTCTAAACAAACCAAACTCCGAAATGACATTATGAACTTTCGACAAGCTTTCGATGAATCATTATATACCGCATGGGAACGATTCAAAGGAGCCTTAAAGAAATGCCCTAATCACCGACTCGATAAGTCTGCACAATTGTGCACTTTCTACAATGGTTTAGATCCTAACCATCGAACTACCCTCGATGCTGCTGCACAAGGAAGCTTCATGGCAAAGACCGATGAAGAAGGATGGAACCTGATAGAAAACATGACTATGCACCACCACGATTGGAATTCCGGAGATCATTCAACATCTTCCAAACCTATCGCTGCTGCAAACCCGATTCCAGTCGAAGCGATTAAGACACTAACAGAGAAAATGGACTCGCTCGTCAAACAGTTTGGAGAACTTAAGAAACAACAGCACCAAGTACACCAAGTGCAAGTCTGTCAACACTGCACCAACCCGCAACCATCTGGAGAATACCAAGTTGAATATGAAGAAGCGGATGGCACTGTCTACTATGCTCAGTTTCCAGCTCGACCTCCCGGTTTCAACCAAAACAACAACCAACCCAGAGGACCTCCCTTTCCGCCGAGAAACAACTAACAACCTTTTTAACCTCGATACCCACCTAGATATCCACCCTACCAACAACAATCACAACTTCCTTACAATCAACCCCTTGCACTCCCTGCACCCACTTCTGACACAAACCAAACCACTGAACAAACCACCAAGGCGAATGCCCCAGCTTCAAGTTCAGATGAAGCCTTCACTCAATTCATGCAAGGTCAACACCTGCTCAACCAAAAGACGTCCGCTAGACAAGATCAAGCCGACCTCTTCATGAGAAATCAATTGGCTGTGTTAAAGAATTTGGAAGCTCAAATTGGACAATTGGCACAACGTCTTGAGAATAGACCCCGAGGAAGTTTGCCCAGCAACACGGTTCAAAATCCGCATATTGAGGAAGCAAAGCAACTTACAACACCAAAGGAAGCAGCCACTACTACACCTGCTGCTGTTCCAGTAAAGGAAGAACCAAAGGTCAAGATACCAGCTGTGGAAACCACTCAAACCATGAACAAAGAGGTTAGAATCCCTTACCCCGCTAGACTTAAAGTTCAACCTAAGAAACTGTCATCCTTTAAGTTAGATGGGAAATTCCTTGATACCATGTCTAGAGTTCCCGGTCGTAATAAGTATATTAGAAAATTGCTATCCACCAAAGATAAATTGCCCGAAGTGAACAACATTCCCCTTAGTTCTGAAACCTCAGCCCTACTTAAAAATAGCCTTCCCGAAAAATTAGGAGATACTGGTAGATTTACACTCCCTTGTTCTATCTACAATTCCGGAAATATGAGCGCTTTAGCCGACTTAGGAGCCAGCATTAACCTTATGCCCTACTCCCTGTTTAAGAGGCTAGAACTTGAAAACTTGAAACCCACTAAGATGACCATCCAGCTAGCCGACCAATATGTTAGATACCCCAAGGGAATAGCTGAGAACGTCCTTGTTCAAGTTGACAAATTTTTCTTTCCAACGGATTTCGTGGTAATGGATATCCATGAGGACATAAACATCCCAATTATCCTTGGAAGACCATTCATGAACACAGCTAGAGCAGTGATTGATGTGTATAACCACACGATTGTTTTACGATCGCATGGTGAAAGCATTACTTACAAGATCGACCAACCGGAATGCACCCCAGAAGAGGAAGAATGTTGTGCTATATCCACAGGAAAAGTCTGTTCCGACGATGAATCAGAACCAGAGGAGGAACCACAATTCACCCGATCATCAGTTCTCATTTCTGACACTGAATACGACCCAGAAGAGGAAGAATACGAGGAAGCAGATGAAGAAATTGAATCTGACCCCGAAGAGGAAGAAGAAGAAGAAGAGGAAGAGATGGAAGAAGATGAAGATCATACTGATTCGCCACAAATGGCCGAAGTTAAAAGGATACAAAACTGTGATGACTGCTCTTCATCAGAGGAATCAGTTGACTACGGAGCCATTCGCCAAGAACTCAGATCCTCTCATCTAAAAAGAATGGGAAACATCCTGAATTCCTATCTCGATCCATCAAAACCCTTCACCAAAACTCGACTCCGAGACATTGAAACCTTTGAAGAAGGACTCCGATCATCACCACACCCGGACTAGTATGCCAAACTACTACAGAGAATCTCGGCATATAAGGCACGTCAACCAGGAAGCTTTGCCGAAGAGAACATTCATGACATAACAACCGAAGTCCGGACCATCGAAATCGATAGTTCTCGACCCTTCAACAACGCGCCCTCAGACGAAGAACTAAACCAATTTCCAGATTCACGTGATAAGGACTCCGACTGCAACAGTGAATGTGATGACGATTACGTCAACATCACTCTCGACGAACGCTCTATTCCACAACCTCCTCTTGCTCCCCCTAATTCCCCTGCTGTCGCAACAGAGAGACTAGAAATTCCTCTGATAGATACTCATCAAGACATGATCGAGATGATTGACGAATACAACGATGTCCGAATCATCGTAGAAGCCATCAAAGAATCAACTAACGACTACAACACCGCACAGAGACACATGATAAGGGCAATCATACGAGACTACGATTCATACCTCGCCAATTATGGAGAACCAGAGCCCAGCACTCTTCGTAGAAACATTCGAGCATTCTCTGACCTGCTTCAAGAACAACTTACCAGAGAAGCTCGACAGCGAGAAAGACCCAACTACCCAATGGGAGAAATCGAATTCTACGGAAACCAAAGGCGAATATACCAAAAAGTATATTGTGCCTTAGCAGGGTCAGCCTTTCCGTACTCATCAAGTCAAAAAGCTATTCTTGCATCAATGAGAACCAATCTGGAAAGAGCCACAGGGAACCCAAGAAGTTATGCCGACATCAGAATGGTGGGAGATCTAAGAACCCTTCTAGATCTCATCGAAACTGGAGAGCACCTCACAGCGTCAGAGAACTGCAGGATCGTCATCCAATCCACCATTGGGCACCACATTGAACTAATAATTGATGAGCTGAACGAGCCAGCCTATGAAGAGGAAACTCGTGAGGTACCGAGATTTATCCCGCACATGTCACAAATCAATTTAGCCACTTATGTGACTACCCGACTACGCGAAATGTACCAAGAAGAAGATGTAGAACTCGACGTCTACCGAAATGGATATCGTGAGATATTCAGCAAGTTAATTTGCATCTTCACAGACTCGGATTTTCCCTTCAACCGCGAGCAACATCAACTAATCAGACAAGTGTGCCAAGCAACCAGATCCTTCGGAGGAGACCCTTGGGCTAATGATTTTGAAGAAGTGAAAACCGAATTCATGGCTTTAATCGCCTCGATAGGAAGAAACCACCCACAGCGTGAAATCGTTCGAACTTACACCTGTACTCGCATTGACCCTAACGGGCCAGTTACAAGGGCAGTTCGATACATCTGCTATGGAATGGCAATTCTCGACCGACTCGCCACCGATCACTTCAAAAGCTTCAGGATGTTATCCACCAACCCACCAACTCTCATTGCTGACATGATAAAGCAATTCCTGCAGTACTATCCTCCAGGATACTCTCTACCAAGGAACCACAGTGACCACGCCACCACTACTGATGCATCAAGCATCATCTGAGGAAGAAGAGAACTAAGTCGAGCTCTCGACTTTAAAAGAGCGCTTCTCGGGAGGCAACCCGTGTTTTATTTCCGCTATTTTACTTTCCAAGAAGTGATGACATCTCCGACTATCTTTCACACTCGGATCATACAAAGAATGCTCCAGCTTGCAAGAAAGCATCAACAACCGAAGAATAGTATATCCGACGTGTTCACACTCACGAGACCAATCACAAGAAGACTTAACCAAGAGCGCACCAAAGAAGACAAAGACCGGCAGATGCAACCAAAAGAACACTACAATCACCGGGGAGCATTTCTAAAACCGTTTCTCTCATTCGTTTCAAATATACAATATCCATTATGCTTATCACTAAGTGTGGGATTCAAACCCAGCACACACACTGACAGAATAAGTTTTAGATGTTTAAAACCCTAAGTGTGGGATTTTACCCCATTCAGAGCTTAGTATAACATCGAGGACGATGTTCCTTTAAGTGTGGGATAGCAGTAGTTGCACTACTGTTAAATGGATATTGGTATATCCTTGATTCTAAATCGTTGCTCTTTATTAGACCTTGCTTCTCCATAGAAGTAAACAAAATTTTTCAAAACTAAGTTAAAAATATGTAGAAAATGAAAAATTTTAAAAGAATGATTTACTTTGGGGAATAAAGAAAAATAAAATATAAGTTCTTTCGAAAAAACTAGTTTGACAATCCCATAAAGAGCATCGCATGACTAAGCACACAACAAACCAACTTTCGATTCGTGAGGTATCTTGAGCCATATGAAAAGCATTCATTTCTAATGCTTCACTTTTTCGATTCTTGAGAGTGCCGATGTATGCGTTTAGAATCAGAACTTGCTCTTGTTATGCATTTCGAATCCAAACTTGTGAGTCAAAAAGGAGATCGAATCACATCATTCTTGAACCCATCCATACACCCAAAATAAGTACGTTACCCCTTACCTACTCAAAAACATCCCTCAAACTTCCTACAAAGTTCCAAAGATGAAAAAAGAGAAAAATCAAGGATATGACGTCAAAAGGAAGGAAAAAGTCCCAAGAAAATTCAAAGTCAAGAAAGTCAAATGGAGAAAGAAGACTCCGACCAAAATAGAAAGAAGGCGTCAATCCTCCCGAAAATTCAAAATTTCCAACTTTCCGCTTCACCAAAAACAAAACCCAACAAAACCCCTCTCACACCACCAACATTCCACCACTAAAAACCTTACATCACTTCCCTTAGAATGATTGTGGCTAGATCGACTTCGCGCTCACCAAAAAGGTAACGATTTGATACTCGATCAAGCCTATGACGATAAACAATACATGACTGGCGTTCTGAGCGATTGATATAATAGAATAGAAAACCCTAAACACTTTGAGTGATTGGAGTGACCACCTTGAGAGGATCGCCTAGTCATGTATCAACGATCAATGATCAAAAGCATGCTCCTAAAGATTACAATGCTTTCTAAAATACCAAATATCTTTATTTTTCCAAAACCCCCCTTAGTAAAAAGTTCCCATCTTAAAATAATTTCATTATCTGCTTATCTTTAACCATGTTGAACGTTAGTTTGCTTGAGGACAAGCAAAGTTCTAAGTGTGGGATACTTGATATCGCGTAAAAAGTCACGTTTTTACTACCGATATCTCTCTCATTCTGGAACGATTCTTGGCAAATTAACTCGAATATAGCACAAATCAGTAACATTATGCCAAGAAGGTCAAAATGAGGTTGCACGATAAAAATCAAGTAAAACGGATGTGAAACGAAGATTCCACACACGTTTGAAGATTCAAGGCATAAAAACGAGATTTCAAGACCAAAGTGCCCTTCACCAACATCCATTATTTCCAAGATGTTCGTTTTCAAAGTTCGGATCCAACAGAAGAAGAATCAACTGAAACGGGTAAAAATTGAAGATTTCGCGCCCGCCGGAAGATCCAAATGATCCATACGCAATATCTGGAGCTAGGAACCTCATTTTAGGGCATATCCTATGTCAAAATCTTCGTTTTTGAATTACGAATCCAACAAAAAAAGAATCAACTCAAACGGACGTATAACGAAGAAAACACGCACGAATCAAGAAACGAAGCAACAAACAGCGCAACGGGGCGGGGTGGGGACCACCGCCTCCGGCCACCTCACCACCGCCGCCGGCAGGTGGCCCACCGCTGACGGCCACCACTCCCCTGCCCCGGTTTCCGTTTTTGGTAACTTTTGGTACCCGGTTCGCCTACTTTTCGCGTTGTACGGTACCCGGTTCGCCCACTTTTCGCGTTGTACAAGCCACTTTTGGAAAGTCTTCTAACATGAGCCTCAAGGACAACTTGTGCTAATGTGAGCCAAAGCTCACCTATAAATAGGAGGCTTTTGGTTCATTTGAAAAACACATTAACACACCAACACATCTTCACATATATCACATATGCACTAGTTACTTTCTCACTTTCTCATTCTACTTTCTTTAAATTAGCATTAGGTTAGTTTAGCATCTTGTTTAAAGTAGAAAGAAAGCTAGGAACGTGTTGTAATCTTTGGTGTACGCTTGGAGTTACGCTCATTAATTCAAGTCTATTCCTTCTCGCACATTAATCTCGGTTATCTCTATCCTTATCTATCTTAATTAAACATGTTTGCTTTAATTATGTTTGCGATCGTTATTACCATGATAAGCGAGTAGATTACTATTGTATTTGTTGTGATGTAGTTAGTATATATAATTGTGGGATGACTTTGAATACGTCGTGAAATAATATGACGGCCCCTATTCGACTGATTACTCGGTATAGTATTGGAAATGCTTTGGAGCATAGTACAAATATATGGAAGCCAGTAACGACCGAAGGTAGTTGTATTATTGATCGACGTTGTAAAATTGGAAACTTTGTGGATGGACTTATCTTGTGATTTTAAACCTAAAACTTATATTCGCCTTTCGATTAACAAACGTGATTGTAACCTTGTAAAGAGGAGTCGCGAACCTCAATACTCGGTCAATAGTTATCTATGTAAAAACTATGTTTTTAATCGCAACGTCATGCAAGCATTATAAAATGCAATGTGATTACGTGGACTTGCCATGAGTATTGTACACTTCTGATCACATCGTACTTATCATGTGAACATCGCGAAGCGATTGAACTCACAACAGAAACGTTGGTAAACAATTTAATACGTTGTGAATTACCATAGTATTTTCCGACATGGTCTGGGTTTAACTTTCTGTAAAAAGCCGTCAGCATTTTAATTAGTTGTTTAAATTAGATTAGATTAGGTAGGCTAAAGGCTAAATGTCCATTTACGAAAACCTAGGGATTTGTTAATTGTATCGAGAAAGGCAAGTCTAAAATCCAACTTAACCCGATACTTTTTATTAAAACCATGAAACCTAAAGTACGGTAAGCAAGAAACCGAAAGGCTTTCCCTCGTTTATCATGCTTAAGTTTCATTGGTAGAATTGATTAGATAAGTCCGGACACGAATTCTAAGTTAGTTGTTTAATGGATTCATAATCATTGTGGTATTAAGAACGGCTAGACATGTTATGGACCTGCTACTCTATTCCTTCGCCCACGAGCGAATACGTTCAATAATATGGGCCACTGACTCCGTCACAGGAGAGTGTGGAGAGTTGAGCATTGTTTGTCTGGTCAGAATCACGACACCTTAGTTCCTCGTGACATATTAGTTGATAACCAACTAATAAGGAATCTATTGGTTATACCATAAGTTAATGAATCTCATAAGCAACCCAATTTAGTTAATCATTTTCCCGTAAAAGTCATCATCCCATAATTATTAACTAACGAACTCACAACAAATACTACTTTGCCATATCTGATATCCTATTACATTTTATCCGCTTTATTTAGTTTAATTAGTAACTGAACCAAAACCCCCAACGCACTCTTTTAAAACATTTACTAGAAAAGAAAGATTGATTGGATCACCTTAGTTTCAATTCAGTTTCTCTTTAAGAACGACTCTAGGTCCAACTTACCGCCTACTAACCTTTTGGTTCAGTATCAGTAAGTCACACTTAGACCCCAGCAATTATAAATTTAAAACCACCCGTTGTTTTCAATAGCAACAGGATGGCATGGTGATAAGATGTGTTTCGGGTGGTGAAACAAGGAAGATTTTGGATGAATGTCACTATGGGCCCACCGGTGGACATTATGGCCCCTCGGTCACCGCAAAGAAGGTCTATGACGCGGGTTTTTATTGGCCGACAATCTTCAAAGAAGCAAACACTTTGTGCCAAACATGTGATGCGTGTCAAAGAACCGGAAACATCTCCAAAAGGGATGAAATGCCACAAACTAGCATCCAAGTTTGCGAAGTATTTGATATTTGGGGCATAGACTTCATGGGACCGTTCCCACCTTCGTTAAAAAATGAATACATTCTTGTGGCGGTTGATTATGTGTCCAAATGGGCGGAAGCTAAAGCTTTGCCAAAGAATGACGCTTGTGTGGTCATTGATTTCTTGAAAAGCTTATTTTGCCGATTTGGGATGCCTAAAGCGTTGATTAGTGACCGGGGGACTCACTTTGCGAATGCCCAATTGGAAAAAGTTCTCAAGAGGTATGGGGTAAATCACCGGTTCTCGACTTCCTATCACCCACAAACAAGTGGTCAAGTGGAGAACACTAACCATGCATTGAAAAGGATTTTAGAGAAAACGGTGAAGGACAACCGGGCCATATGGTCCAAAAAGCTTGAAGATGCATTGTGGGCGTTTCGGACCGCCTACAAGACACCTATTGGAACGACCCCGTACCGGTTACTTTATGGGAAAACTTGCCATTTACCCGTTGAAATTGAGCATAAAGCTTATTGGGCGCTCAAGAATTGCAATTTGGATTTGATCGAAGTGGGGGAGAAAAGGATGTTGCAACTTCACGAGTTGGATGAGCTCCGGTTGCAAGCTTATGAAAATTCTCGTCTCTACAAAGAACGCACCAAGGTGATGCACGATCGTAAGCTAAAGATGAGAAAAGAATTCAAAGCCGGTGACAAAGTTCTTCTTTTTCAATCACGTTTCAAGCTAAAACAACCAAAGTTCAAGCCTCGTTGGACCGGTCCTTATACGGTCAAACATGGTTATCCATCCGGATATGTTGAACTTTTCGGTTCGGATGGAGGAACTTTTATTGTCAATGGTCATCGGTTGAAACTATACCACGAGGAAGAAGAGGAGAGCGAGTGGGAGGAGCTCGCGGCTTACCCCAAGGACAAATGAATTCGGGGTCGAGTCAAGCTTTCGACTCGTTAATAAACAAAGTGTCCAAACGGGTCCAAGAAAACCCGTTTCGTATCCTTCTAGTTATAAGGTGTATAATAATTATTATTATTCATAGTATAATTATTGTTAGTTTCCTTGGTTAAAAAAAAAAAAAAACTGGGGTTTTTGGAATCGGGAGGTAAGCAGCCGGGTAGAAACAATTAGCCGCCGGGTCTTCAAAACAACCCGCCGGGTTAATACATTGACACGCCGGGTGAATTAATTTTTCTCAACATGTTGTTAACAGAATGATTCGCCCATTTAAAGCCTATATAAGCCGGCGTCTTCTGTCACTACACGCCGGGTTCATATTACGACCCGGTTGCTTACCAAAACAACCCGCCGGGTAGTTTGCTTGTTTTTGATCTGGATACCTGGCGACCCGGGCCTGACCCGCGCCCAACCCGACATCAACCCGCCGGGTTTCCAATACAAGCCGCTGGGTTCCAACTATATCTGCAGTTTTTAAAATACGATTTTTGGCCATTCTTTTCACCTAACCCCAATTATCTCATTCTTCTTCTTCATACGGTTGGTACACTAAATAAACCCTAGCCCCATTTCGAAAAATTATCACTCTTTTCATCACAAATTCTTGTTTTAATGGCTCCTAAGGTATGGATTAACATCTTTTTACTTGCGATTTGTGATTTTTACTCTCACATTACTTTACATGTGGGTTTTGCAATTGCTAAGTGTGGGGATGTTTAATCTTGTACTTTTCATGCTATTAAACATGTTTATATGTTACATATCCTATTTACACCATGATTCTATGTTTATTTGCTTGATTTGGTGAACTTTGCAAATTAGGGTTTATGTGAAAATGGGTATTCCGAATTTTGATGATGATAAGAGTTTGTAGTTGTTAAATTGACATGTTATCTTTATCACTTTGCTTATAATTGCGTATTTTACATTTACTTTCATAATGTAAAGGTGATAATTGGTGATTAGGGTTCATGTTAATTTTGAGGGAGATGAATTGGGTGCAAAATTTTGGTCATTGTTTTTTTTTTAATTGATATAATTATTGGTTGTAAGACATTGCTTGAGAATTGTCTATGCACTTGCATTGTCATTATTCAAGTATATGTTTGATACTATTATTATTGATAAGTTGAATGACCATGATGGACTTTCTTGGAATGATGGTACATTGTATGAACTAATGTGTAATTGTGATTGTAAGACTAGCTTAACTAAGATGATGTTGATTAGGCATTGTTTTTGGTTTGGTTTAGTTTAATATTGGATTACATATTCTCTGCACTTTGATGAGTTTGTGAGTAAAGATTTGAACTTGTTGGCCATGTTTGGTTATGGTGTTTTTGGTGAATTGCTTTTATGCTACTTTGGTTGGGAAAAGACTATTCATTGGGGGAGGTTATGATTTTGACATATTATCGCTCATTTTGCATACGAGACATGTCTATGATTACGACTAACATTAACATTTGTTTTGTGCAATACTGTGTTTCTCTATTGATTTTTCGCAGCAAGCAGCAACCTCACGCAAGTCACGCAAAACCAGCACTTCCAAGAGAGCCGCTGAAACTTCCACCTCTCAATTGCAAGATGAGGAGGAATTCCCACATGTCGGTCCTGATGTTGCCGAAGCACTATTTATTCTGGCTAACATCCACCCATGGCTTCGATTTGATCAGAGATGGGTACACTACACGAAGTATGCCAGGAACTTGTTCAATTTGTTAAAAAAGGAGTTTGAGTTGTCCAGATACGTAGACTGGGAACCTCTTGAGGCGATTGGTCTCTCTCAGCAGATTCGTGAACTTCTCATTCAGAGGTTTGAGTATCAAGGGAATGTGTACGAATTCACCGAATGGGAAAGATTGTTTAACATCAGGGAACCAGTGTTCAAGGAGTTATGCTACGAGTTCTTTTCCACTTTGATCTTGCAAAGAGATGTAACCTCGGCTACCGATGCTAATTTCATGAAATTCAGGTTAGGAGGCGAGCCACACTTTCTTTCCTTGAGACAACTAGCTGAATGTTTGGACATCTATACTCCAGCTGAGCTCGGCTATACCTTTTTTGATGATTATTTGATTTTTGGGGCTCGAGTGGATGACACTCAAGACTTTATTGAGGGGGAGTTTTGGGAGCAGTTTAGTGCTAAGGAGTTTGAAGCTAGTTCGGTCTCTTACAAAGACATGAATAATACCCGTCTTGTTGGTACATCAATGTGTGTCTGTCAGTTGGTCTCAGTCTGTAATCGTGTCGGAATTGTAATTACGTATTGAATAGTTTTAGTTCTAATTTAATTACAATTTTTGTATGTCATGCGACACAAGCAATGTGTCGCAGAAGGATTCTATGCGACACAAGCATTGTGTCGCAGAAGCAATCTATGCGACACAAGGACTGTGTCGCATGAACATTCTATGCGACACAAAGCTTGTGTCGCATACAGTTTGGTCCAGACTATAAATGGAAGCTCGCCAGTTTCTGTTTGGGGGGCCAAAAACACAAAACACACACATATCACCACGAAAATCACAGAAGAAAAACTCTATTATTGTGTTATTTTGATCTTTGTGTGTCTAGTTCAAAGTGTTTGTAATCTTCCTTGTTGATTATATATAAACTCACACTTTGTGTTTTGGTCATTTACTTGTGAACATCTAGCATATCTTGTGTATTTAATTTCCGCTTCTATATACAAGTTCAAGCTACTCGATTTGGTCCGTATTTGGAACCTACAATTGGTATCAGAGCCGCATACTCTTGAGTTGCGGTTTCGAGTTAGTTTGGTGCTAGATTTTGGTCCAAAAACATTATTTTCATAATTTATGTTTTTAAGTGTTCTTGGTGTTCTCGGTCAAAAGTGCTAGTTTAATCCATCTTGTTGCTTGATCTTCAAAGAAAAGTTGTTAGTCTAACTTTTTGGATTTGGTTGGTAAAAGTTGATGATTATTTTGCTTCCAAAGCTGGTTTTTCGTCTGCAGAAAAGTATGGGTTGTAGGTTATGATTTACTTTGAAAGTTGAAATTTTTATGGGCTCAAAAACTGTCTGCACGTGCACTTTTGCGACACAAGGCTTGTGTCGTATCACTGTTCATACGACACACCAATACGACATTAACTTGTCTGCGACATATCGTGCGACATAACGTGCGACACCGTATACGACATAAGCCTACGACACAATTATTTTGACCTTGACTGGTCTGCGACACACTTTGCGACATAACATACGACATAACAGTTGTGTCGCATTTTTGTCTTCTGTCTGATTAACTTCAGCGACACAACACCTGTGTCGTATTGCTTCTCTGCGACATAACCACTGTGTCGTATTGATACTTTGCGACATAACACTGTGTCGCATAATTCCAGACTTAGACAAAAATCAGTTTGTTTGTTGTGTATTTTCTGATTTGTTTTGCAGATTTTCATCATGTCTCTTCAAAGCGTTGATGCAGTTTTACAACATAATGCTACGATTGGTAGTGCAAATAAACCTCCTTATTTTGCACCGGGTTTGCCATTTCGAGCATGGAAACAACGGTTCATATCGTTTGTTTTATTCACCGATCCTGATATGGAGTTGGCCCTTCTTGAACGATATGTTCCGCCTGTTGCCCTTGGAGAACACATGGGTGTTCCTCCACCCAAACCCATTCGCTCATACACTCCCGAAGAACGTAAAGCATGGGAAATTGAGCGGAAGACTCATTCTGCTATTACTATGTCGCTTCCAACAGACGTTTTGGATATGTTTCCACAAACTATTGCTTATGATCTTTGGACTGCAATTGAAAAGAGATTTTGTGGCAACACTGAGTACATCGAAAGCAAATTGGAATTAGTCAAAACTCAGTTTGATTATTTCTATATCCAGAAGAATGAAACTGTCAGAGACATGCTTTGCAGATTTACCCGCACAGTAAATGAACTGCAAGCTGGCGGATATAATCTCAAAAATTCTGAGATTTACAAAAAGGCTTTAGCTGCTCTGCCATCAAGTTGGGAAACACGAGTTTTGTTATTAGAAAGCGATCCAAAAACAAAGCAATTGTCTCTGGATGATCTTATTGGAAAACTTGAAGCTGGGGCATTGGATATTGAAAAGAAGGAAACAAGATCTACTGCTCGTGCATCAGAATCAAGTCATGGTGGAACAGCTTTCATCTCAGCTGAGACAAATTCTCAGAGATTCTCTTCTTACAGTAATCCTACTGTAGGAACATTTTCAGCCCTACCAGCTTATAATGCTTCTTCAAGCAGTACATGTTCATCACCATCTGTTCCTACTTCAGCAACCACTGATGAACATGCAGCCATGTTTACTGCTTTCTTGTCATCATATGAAGACTTTCTTTCTAAAAGAGTCAGTACATTGGAACTGACTGATGAAGACTTCAATCAGGTTGATCCCGATGAGTTAGAAAGGATCGACATTAGATGGAATATGGCTATGCTCACTCGTAGAGCCAAAAACTATCTAAGACGAACTGGAAAGAGATCTCTTGAAGATGCAGCTGACCGAACACCAACGGGATTCGATAAAAGCAAAATCAAGTGTTATAAGTGTCAGAATCTTGGACACTTTGCCCGTGAATGTGAGAAAGGATGACAGCCTGCTTCGGGTTTCACTAAACCATCTGTTGTTCCAAAACAGATTGAGCATACTACTGCTAAGGCTGCATTGTTGATTGAGGATGGAGATGCTTATGATTTTTCTGCTCATGAAACTCAAGAGCAATGTTTCATGGCTATCAACAATGAGGTACCATTTGCTAAATTTACTTGTGATTCATGTATTAGTTTAACTGGTAAAGTAAATGGGCTTATGGAACATAATGACAACTTGAAGTCAGATATCTTGAATTTGATGGAAGCAAACAAAGTTTTAAAAAATAATGAGAAACACTTTGAAAGTAACATTAATCAACTTATTGAAGATAAAAAGGAGCTGAAAGCTCTAATTTTCAGTAATCAAGATGAAATTGACAGTTACTTAAAAATGATTGCTCATTTGAAAAAGGAATTGGCTGACTCTCAAGCCAAAGCTGTTGATTTGCAACGAAAACTCAAGAATATCAACACTTCAGCCTTGGTCTTTACTGATATCCTGCAGACGGGTAGAACTAGTTCTAAAGATAAGTCCGGTTATGGTTATCATAATCAACCGCCTCCGTCTTTAGATGTGAATTTGTGTAGACCGTCTAAGGATGAAATTAAAGATTTTGTGCCTACTGCTTTAGTAGATGCAAAGCCCATTGAAATATCAGTTAATGAACCTGTTGTTAAGAAAGTAGCTATGACTGTATGTGAACCTGTTAGTTTGAATCCGTTTAAGTTGCCTGAATTCTATAAAGCCAACATAAAAGTTAACCATGATAAGAAGAAACCTAAGACAATTAAGGCTGAACCTGTGAAGCCTTTTGAACCTGTTAGGTTTACCCCCTCAGGAACCGTCAAGTTTACCCCCTTTGGTAGTTTTTCGCCTGCTCCCTTAAAAACTATTGAAGAAAAGGTCGAAGTTGAGGATGTTCCCTGTAAGTTTGTGCCTCAATGTGAAAAGAAAAACATTAAGCCTGAACATCACATTCTCACTACTGAATCAGATGATGAAACTTTTCCAATGAATACTAAGGTTAAGGCTGAACATAAAAGGAAAGATATACAGAATATTAATGACAAATCACTTAAGAACTCTGTTAAACTTTCTGTTTCACATTCTGGGGCATCCACTTCAACGTGCTCACATAAGTTACCTGTCTCACTTCAATTTTTAGGCAGTAACGACCGAACCTTTAGGGAAAGACGATCATGTTTCTACTGCAAGAAACAAGGTCACTTGATTAGTCAATGCCCGTTGCTTTTGAGAAAGAAGTTTTCAAAAGGTGTTCCCAGAAATTCTGTTTACAAAAATTCATCTGTTAAATCTTTTTCAAAGAAGGGTTCACTCTCTCATACTTCTATCCCGAAAGTTAATGCTGCTAGGCCTAGTAAACCTCTGGTTAAACAGCCTGACAATGTTAAAAAGCAACCCAATATTGTTCCTGTGAAAATTTGGAGACCAAAAGAGTCATTAAATGACTCATCATCAAGTAATACTGCATCAGGAATTGCACCTGATTTATTGAAAAACAAAGTTTTAACTGATGTAGTTATTATTGATGAGGTCTCTGGAGTACCCAAGTCTGTAAAGGCCTGGGTCTCCATTTCTAACTAACTTTCTCTCTATGTTGTGCTGTAGCAGTCAGATCAAATACAAAGAAGTAAATGGTATGTGGATAGTGGCTGCTCACGGCACATGACAGGTGACATGTCCCTTCTGTCTGATGTGAAACCATATCGAGGAGGACATGTTGCTTTTGCGGGAGATACAGGTGGTAACATCACGGGTCAGGGTACTCTTTCTAATGGGCAAGTAAGTTTTGATAAAGTGAACTATGTCGAGGAACTGCAACACAATCTGATCAGTGTTTCTCAAGTCTGCGACAAGAAGTTCACTACCGCATTTACAGATGTTGAATGTTTAATTTTGAAACTGGGATTTGTTATTCCCGAGGAATGGGTGTTACTGAGAGCACCCCGTGTACGCAACTCGTACATTTTGGATATGCAAACTGTGATTACCAAGGAGCATACTTTTTTGCTATCAAAAGCATCTTCTATAGATTCACTGCTTTGGCACAGACGAATGGGACATATTCATTTTCGCAGAATGAATTATCTTGTTAATAATGATCTTGTGTTAGGTGTGCCCAAAAAGTCATTCGTGACAGATGATGAATGCGTTTCCTGTCTCAAAGGGAAACAACACAAGAAGTTCCATAAGTCTAAGCAGGTGAACTCTATTGAATCTCCATTGGAGCTGCTTCACATGGATCTGTTCGGTCATGTGAATAAGAAAAGTATTGGAGGAAAATCATACTGTCTGGTTGTTACTGATGATTACTCAAGGTTTTCTTGGGTATATTTCTTGGCTGGAAAGGATGAAACAGCTGATACTTTAACTTACTTATTCGACAGACTGGAAAATCTGTGTAATCTGAAAATCAAGAAACTGCGCAGTGATAATGGAACAGAATTCAAGAACAGAACTTTGGAAATGTATTGTCTTCGAAAAGGAATCTTTCATCAGTTTAGTGCTGCTCGTACTCCTCAGCAAAATGGAGTAGCTGAAAGAAAGAATAGGACAATCATTGAGGCAGCAAGAACCATGTTGTCTGATGCGCATCTGCCAACCACTTTTTGGGCAGAAGCTGTTAACACTGCCTGCTATGTGTTAAATAGGGTTTCGATTGTTAAAAAGCGAAAGAAAACATGTTACGAATTGCTGAATAATCGCAAACCAAATTTGAAGTTTCTTGAGCCTTTCGGGTGTCCTTGCACAATTTTAATTACCAAGGACTCGGTAGGCAAATTTGATGAAAAAGCAGTCGATGGGTTATTTTTGGGATATTCTGTGAACTCTCCAAATAAAAGAGTTTTCAACAAGTCTACTGGGAGAATAGAAGAACATTTTGAAGTAAGGTTTATGAAATATACTGATTCTCCAAAAGGCAAGGGACCTGATTCCTTGTTTGAGTATGATAAGTTGGTGGACTCTTTCAATCTTCCCAAATTTAGTGAAGAAGAACAGGTGGTGTCTCTACTTCATGGATTGGATCTTACTTCTGACGACTCAATCTCCAATTCTAGAGTAGTACCTCCTGAGAATATTGTCAATGATGACGATCCATCCGATGTTGATCAACTGGCTTCTGACTCAAATCCTCAAACTGAAACCGATATTGTCACACCAATTGACAATGAGGATACTGCCACTAATAGCTCAGTTGAAATTGAAAATCCTGGAGGTGATCTGTCAAATTTGGATTCGATCATTGTGCCTGATCCGATTCCTCAGCTTAGAATTCATTCTACTCACCCCACTGAAAACATCATTGGTGATCTTCAACAAGGTGTCTTAACTAGGCATCAATCTGCTGCTAATGAAGTCCGTGAAGAATCTTCATCTGCCAATTTTGCCTGTGTTGAAGAAGAATTGGAAGAATGCTTCTCGTCTCAGCATGAACCAAAGAAAATTGTTGAAGCTTTGAAAGATCCATACTGGGTTGAGGCTATGCAGGAAGAATTGAATCAATTCAAAAAGCTTGATGTCTGGGAGTTGGTTCCTTTACCAATGGATGTCGATCCAATTGGAACTCGCTGGGTTTATCGCGTGAAGAAAGATGACAGAGGCGTAGTTATTCGGAATAAGGCTCGGCTGGTTGTTCAAGGTTTTACTCAGATTGAGGGTTTAGACTATGATGATGTGTTTGCTCCAGTTGCAAGATTGGAGTCCATTCGCATTTTTCTGGCCTATGCGACATTTAAAGGTTTTCGCGTTTATCAACTCGATGTCAAGAGCGCATTTCTGTATGGAGAGGTTTTGAAGGATGTGTATGTCTTGCAACCTCCTGGTTTTGAAGATCCAAACCATCCTGATTATGTGTGCAAGTTAGGCAAGGCATTATATGGTCTTCATCAAGCTCCAAGAGCTTGGTATGCGAGGTTGGCAAATCATCTCACGAGAAATGGCTTCTCACGAGGCCAAATTGATAGCACTCTCTTCATAAAAAGGGTTGGAAAAGATTTATTACTTGTGCAGGTTTACGTGGACGACATCATATTTGGTTCAACAAATGATTCTTTGTGCAGAGACTTCGAGAAGATTATGAAGTCCGAGTTTGAGATGAGTGCCATGGGAGAACTTAAGTTCTTTCTAGGTGTACAGGTTGAGCAGTCTGACAAGGGTTTCTACATTCATCAGTCCAAATATGTCAATGACATGTTGACTCGGTATGAACTCCATGACTGTAAGCCATATGGTACTCCCATTGAAACTGATCACAAACTCGGACCCGCTGAACACGAAGAAGATTGCAAGGAGCGGGACTATCATTCTATGATAGGATCATTGATGTATCTCACTGCATCCAGACCAGATATTGTGTTTGCTGTGTCTATCTGTTCCAGATATCAATCAAAGCCCAAGGTTTCTCACATGAAGGCTGTGAAGCGAATTTTTGGCTACCTCAAATATAGACCATCACTTGGTCTATGGTACTCAAATGAGAAAAATTTCGCTCTTACCGCCTATTCTGATTCTGATTATGGCGGCTGCAATTCGGATAAAAAGTCAACTACAGGAGGATGCCAATACCTCGGTTCTCGACTGGTGTCTTGGCAGTGTAAGAAGCAAACCACAGTTTCCACCTCAACAGAGGAAGCTGAATACATTGCTGCTGCAAGCTGTTGTTCACAGATTTTGTGGATTCAACATCAATTGCGTGACTATGGGTTACTTCTTACTTTGACTCCTATTCATATTGATAATACTGCTGCTATATCTATTATTCGCAATCCCGTTCAACACTCTAAGACCAAGCACATAGAGATTAGGTTTCACTTCATACGAGATTGCTATGAGAAACATTTAATTGACCTCTTTCACATAGATACCCTTAAGCAAAATGCCGACTTATTCACTAAAGCTTTTTCGCGTGCTCGTTTCGACGAACTTGTGGATATGATAGGGATGATTTCCCTTGATCTCAAGAAATGATTTGTGACTTATTTTCTGTACAGTTTATTTGCTTTTCTTGTGTAAAAAAAAATAATAATAATAAGAAAAAAAAAAAAAAAAGGCAACCGCCACTCTTTATACTTGTTAGTATCAAGGAAATGCAATGGTTGCTACATTTTTAAAATAGACGTTGAGTTGAGTCTGTAAACAACTTGGGATATGATAGTACATCGAGTGACATGCACAAAATGGAATTTTAAGTTTTATATTTGATGTGTCAGTAGGTTTATCTGACACACTTAAAACCGTTTTTATGAAAATTGTCTTCATCATGCGATGTACCGGTAGGCATGATACACACCTGTCTCTGGGTTATTAAGAAATCATTTAAATATGTGTCTATTATCTTGTGGTAAACTCCGTATGATGTACGACTCAATGTCTTAATTCCTTAACGTAGCTTAACATATTTCTATCTTTGGAACTTTTATCTGAAATCATTTGGGAGTTTATGCTGGTTGTTGCCTCTGTTGTACGAAAGTACAGAACTGGTAACAGTTACTATAAACTTGGGGTTAAGCAATTACAGGTCAATGCACTTAAAAAATCTTAATGATACTGAACAAGGTCGCTGTTTGGGAAACTCCAAATTCAGTTTGACTGCGATCGGTTTTGCTTAATCCTAAATCATACTTACCAAGGTCGCTGTTTGGGAAACTCCAACTTCAGTTTGACTGCGATTGGTTTTGATTATACTTGAATCACGTTAGGTTGCTTTGCTGTACTTCTGTACTGACCTGTCAACTCTAGCCTGATTCTTAAAAATGATCTTTCTTTATTCTTTCTAAATATGGAAACTATGTTTTTGTCTAGAGTATAGGGGTATATCAATGGTGGGTGCCACAGAGACTTATACATTCTAACAATAAAAGGTTAACTCCACAAACTCGGTTGTAACATGCTTAAGTGGTCAAACAATATCGATAATCGTCTTGAAATAATTTTTATAAAACGTGTTTTAAATGTGCCACGTAAATTTAAAGTGGACAAATATACTGATAATCGAAATAACACTTTCTATTCCTAATAATTGCATGTTATTTCGGTATGATCCCTAACCAGTATCTCAACTCCGTCACCAAAACGATTTTATAAATTTCTCGCTTTTAGTTGTATTTGTGTCTTATCTTTTATGTTTATATTTAGTTTTATCTCTTTAATATTCTTTAAATTGTATTTTTCCTTTTATTTTTTTTTAGTCACAAATCATCTTCTTTGCGAAAATTCTAAAATCAAAATCCGAATCGGCATCGAAATTAAATTTTTTAAAATCTTCAAATTCTGCTTTGTGTCCCGTGCGACACAACCACTGTGTCGTACTACTGTTATACGACACAACGCCTGTGTCGTATTTGTCAGTTATGTTTGTGTCGTATTCTATGTCGTATGCGGGTCACGGGTTAACTATTCACATCATACGACATAATCATTTACGTTTTCAAAACTTACACGACACAAATTATACGACATAAAGGCGATTTTGCGACACAAGCGTTTTTCGATCGAATTCGTGATTTTGAAGGCTT
This sequence comes from Helichrysum umbraculigerum, assembly GCA_949592205.1. NCBI lineage: Eukaryota > Viridiplantae > Streptophyta > Magnoliopsida > Asterales > Asteraceae > Helichrysum > Helichrysum umbraculigerum. The sequence continues at coordinate 66,435,807 of CATIUR010000001.1, read as the reverse complement.
TTCTTTGCGTTTTGTTGCTCGATTCTTGTTCATCATCTGTTTGCGCATCTTTAGGTATAATTCTTTCGTGTTTTTATCGCGTATTATGTTATGAATTCGATCGACCCGTATTACGTTGTTAGGGTTTCAGTTTTTCGTTAAATTATTTAGGGTTTAGGGGTTATTAGGGTTAGATAAATACATTTTATTGATCCCCTGTTGTGTACGACCCTAGCGTATGTCTGGATTTTGAAAACCCCAAAATGTTTCATCGATCGAATCTGGGTTTGCTTTGATGTTCATCTTTGCGACATAACATACGACATAGTCGTTATGTCGCATAGATTCTTGGTTTTTATGTCGTATTGATAACCGGTCCTTATGTCGTATCTTTATACGACACAAACGTTATGTCGTACCCACTTTATACGACACACCATACGACACAGCGACTATGTCGCATTCGAGATTAATTTCTCAATTATTGCTAAATGCAAGGGAAATGCTGTCCGCGTGACACGTGTCATACGACACAAGGCTTGTGTCGTATTATTCTTATACGACACAGTCCTTATGTCGTATGAACCTCATGCGACACAACTGATGTGTCGCAGAACTTTTGTAAAAATAAAACGCGAATTATTTTTTGGTACTAACGCTAACGCATTTCGAGTTTTGGCTGTATTACTGTTATTTTTGTAGAAATGGCTGAACAACCTGCTCAAGCTGCTCCAGCTGCTCCAGCACTCCCAGAGATCGACATCTCTAAATACTTCTGGGAGCCACGTCACAACATTGTGGCGTTCATGAATACAACGGTCGAGACTTCCCGCCCGTATCGCCCAATGATCGCATTTCTTCAACGCTCGCGTATTTACAAAGCTATCACTGCAGATACTCGGATCCTGACAAATCACATTACCGAGTTTTGGGATAATGCGGTGGTCAACTATGATGAAGCTGATACTAGGATCATTTCTGCTGTCCGCGGCCGCCAAGTTATCTTTTCTGAGCAGCTTATTCGAGATTTCTTCGAATTCGGTGATAATTCTGACATGATCACCCAGTTTTCTTCAGCTGCTATTGCTCAGGGCATGCGATCGATTGGTTATCAAGATATTCCAATTGATCAGTACAAGAAAACCTTCATGACAAAGGTCTGGAGATATCTAGCTCACATTGTCATAGTGTGCTTATCCAGTCGCAAGGCAGGTCTCGAAGGGATGAAATTTGCGACTGCCTCTGCTATTCTTGCCCTGATATACAACAAGCCCTTCAACTTCTCAGGCTATATCTTCAGGGGTTTTGTGAACAACGCTTTGGATAATAAAGACAAATGGGCGTTGTATCCCCGATTCACTCAGCTGTTACTCAACCATTTGCACCCGGATCTTCCAGTGATCAACTCTTTTACCTACCCGCAAACACCGATGAATACCAGAATTTATACTGCTTGTACAAAGTTTGCGAAGTCAGGCGAAGCACCGGAACGTGAGGTTGCGTTGTTCGGTCACATTGTGGATCCTGATTATGTACCTCCTCCAGGCAAACAATTTAATGATCCACCTGCTCCGCAACCTCAAATCCCGAGGCCCCTAGTACAACAGCCTCCGGTTCAGCAGCCACCCGTTCAACAGCCTCCCGTTCAGCAGCCTCCTGTTCAACAACCTCCAGCTCAACAACCGCCAGTTCAGCCTGTTGTAGCTGATCCAGAGTTGGTAGATCTCGATCTTGAGATCGATAATTATCAGCCTTCTTCTCCACGCCCTGAATCTTCTACCCGAGGAAAAAGGCCTCGAGATGTTTCTGACATTGCTGATTTGAATCCTCTGGTCAGACGTTCCCGTACTTCCACTTCCACATCTTCTGAGCCCCTAAGGACTGAAACTCCAATCACTCCTCATCCAGCTGTCATTCAGGAGCTCCTGTCAAAGATTGAAAAGATGCAGCAGACTATGGAAGCTAAAGCATCAGTTTCTGAAGCTCAGGATGCTAGGATCTCTCGCTTGGAGAAAGAGAATGAAGAATTGAAGACAAAGGTTCTGCAGCTGGAAACCCAAGCTATTGCTTCGGGGGAGACAGCCCAACCGGCCTTAGAATCAATTCCTAGGGTTTCCGCCGAAGGCGAAGAAAATGTAAATCCTGAAAATGTAAATGCTTATGATATTAATGAAACAACTCTTATTCTTGAGTATATTATTGAGCAACCAGGGCAACCAAAACCGTTAGCTGTAGATTACACGTATTGTAATCTGACTTACTTTCAATCTGCGGTTAACGATAACGATCGTGCGCCTGAAGAACCTTTTGACTTCAACTCCGCTGATAATGACGATGATGTTGATGTTGAACAAGAAGAGCTTAATCCTGATGAAGAATATTCTGATTGTCCAGCCTATCCTCAAGAGGGTGTTGTATTATCGGATTCTTCAGACGATGAGTCAGGGCCAGTGTTCAATTACGTTCCAGGATCTTCTTCTCAACCTGGTCCTGCTCAAGAATCTTCTGCACCCTCCAGTTCTTCACAAGCACAACCAGTCCCTGTTCGAGAAACGACAAATTACAATGACATTTTCCCTCTTGATACATCTGAATGTGTATCTTTTGACAAGGAAATGCCCATCAGAGAAAGGGATAACTGGTTTCCAAAAGGTAAAAATCCAGAACCTGCTCCAGTTACATGCAAGAAATATCAGGTTGGTGGTGATTATACAGGCCTGATAAAAAGCTGGAAGGTGAGCAAAGGAAGGTTGATGATTAAAAGACTTGACGGTATCCAGTACTTTCGTCGATCACTGAGGATATTGAGTACATTGCCAAAGCATGACATCGTTCGTCTTACTCAGCTTCAGTTGATAAATCCTTACGATGATGGAGTTGCAGATGTTATTCAAAAGGTCATGCGTGAGGAAATTAAACGAAAGAAATATCATTATGTCAAACCAGCACTGGGTACAAGGTACACGTTCAAGAAGAAGCTCGATCCAAAGACCAAGCAGCCAATTGTAAAAGTTCACTATCCGCCTGCTAAATGTCTGACTGAAATAGCTCTGGAAACAGTTCCATTCAATCTACTGAAACGTTTTCATTACTGGGAACTGGATGCTCACACTGGCGAAGCCGTCTTAGTTTTTGTACCAGATTCAGAGCCTCAGACAGGATCTTTGTGGGGTCTACGAAAAGCTAACTTCAGAATATTTGACCCAATGAGCTTGATTAATCTGTCAAGAGATGACATGAAGAAGCTATTCGACAATCGGATTCGCTACAATCCAGGAAACGAGTTCAACTCTGTTTTAGCGAAACGATTTCAGAAAATTGTTGATATATGCTTCACCTACGGCATACACGCTGGTGGAAACTTTCCACCTGGATGGGTTTGAAGACCAGACATCTGAAGACTGAAGAAAATTGAAGAATTTTTCGAAGACCAAGCTGAAGACACGGGGGAGTTTGTTGGTACATCAATGTGTGTCTGTCAGTTGGTCTCAGTCTGTAATCGTGTCGGAATTGTAATTACATATTGAATAGTTTTAGTTCTAATTTAATTACAATTTTTGTATGTCATGCGACACAAGCAATGTGTCGCAGAAGGATTATATGCGACACAAGCATTGTGTCGCAGAAGCAATCTATGCGACACAAGGACTGTGTCGCATGAACATTCTATGCGACACAAAGCTTGTGTCGCATACAGTTTGGTCCAGACTATAAATAGAAGCTCGCCAGTTTCTGTTTGGGGGGCCAAAAACACAAAACACACACATATCACCACGAAAATCACAAAAGAAAAACTCTATTATTGTGTTATTTTGATCTTTGTGTGTCTAGTTCAAAGTGTTTGTAATCTTCCTTGTTGATTATATATAAACTCACACTTTGTGTTTTGGTCATTTACTTGTGAACATCTAGCATATCTTGTGTATTTAATTTCCGCTTCTATATACAAGTTCAAGCTACTCGATTTGGTCCGTATATGGAACCTACACGTCTTCGTATCATTCACCGTTTCATCGCCAACACTATTGCAAACAGGCGTGAAAACAGCGAGAAAGTGACGTTGGCGGATATTTGGTATTTGAGACAAATCTATGAGAGGAACCACATCAACTTTCCATATTGTGTGGCAAATTACCTTGACACAACTGGTGGGGGTTTAAAGGACCGAAGTCCTATTGTTGGTGGTCACTTTGTCACTTTGCTTGCTAAGGGTTTGGGTGTCAATTTTGGAATAAGGCCTGCTTTGACTCAAGTGGATCTCAATCAGAAAAGTGTCGGTTATCTTATGTACCACGCAGCTGAAGCAGTGTCTAAAAACAAAAAGGGATTTATTCCCTATCCTGAAAAACAAGCGACCGAGCAACCCTAACAACCACCGAGACACCAAAGAGCCCAGCAGCAACAACAGGGACAAGCTCAACCCTCTCTTTCTGATCTTATGCAGGGAATTAGAAGACTTGAAGTGGGTCATAATGAGTTCAGGGATGATTTCAACGATTTCAGGCATGAAATGGGTTACCGGATGGGAAACCTCGAGTACCGAACTGATTGGACTGTTGGTAATCTCAACTGGATGGCCGAGCAACAAGGCTATCAAACCACTTATGCCGAGCCCTTGTACCAATGGGGTACACCTGAGTCCCGCGACCACCCACCCCCTGTTTATGATCATGATGCTGCATTGGCGGAAGCTCAGCGCCAACACTAGGAAGAGTATGACAGGCAGTTGCAGCAGGAGCAGAGGTACCATAACGCTCCTTCAGATCATCAGAGTTGGGATCCATGGACTCAGCCAGGCGACCATCAAGGCGGTTCTCAGGGACCTAGTTCAGGGGGGTGGGGATGGCCCTATTAGTTTGCTCGTTGCCACATTTTCAAACATTATCATCACTATCTTTATGTTTCCATTAAGAGTGCCTACGTGCCTCATGTGTTAGACATTTTTATTTCATGACTTGATACTCATCTTAGTTGGTTTTTGGAACTATTTTACTCGACTGACATTTGGGTGCGGTTTTGCACAATGTCACTCGAGTTCAAACCTTCTATGTTTGCTTTCTTTTTAGGCAATTGATTAAAGTTCTAGCTTTTATGGATGTCGGAATCGTGCGCCGGCTGGCAATTAGTTCAGCAAATGCACTCGCTCCTCAAACAAACCCCCGGGGAAGTTCTCGTTCCCTTCGCCCCTTCGCACTCGTACTTTTAAACTGTTTTTGCATTGAGGGCAATGCAAATCTCAAGTGTGGGGAGGGTTAACTTCACTAGAATCTTGTTCCTAGTATATTGTTGTTTTATAGCCACTTATTAGGTCTGTTATTGATCTTGGATTTTCCAATTGAACTTTACGAATTCTAATAACGGGTTATGGAATGGTAGTATGCTAGGAATTTGCTTGTCCTTATTAAATTAATTGCTTTGAAATGTGTAAGCTAAAATCTATTAAAAGCAATTAAATCTTCCCTCTTGCAACTAAATTTTTAGAGATGTGTCATAAAAGCAACCTAATAGGGTGAATTGCATGACTAGCACGCTTGTAGCCTCCACTATGAAAAATTGTGAGAAATTTGAGCCTTATTGAGAAAAACACTTACCTTTAGTGTTTATATTGTTGATTGCTATGAGTGTGCCGGTGATTGTAGTTTGTTCTAGAACTTGCCTTAGTGATGCATTTTGAGACCGCTGTGGGATCACAGAAATGTGATATAGGTGGGGTCGAAGACGAGGAGGTATTCTTAGGAAATTTTTAATTTATTTTGCTTTAAAACCATTTATATTCAGTTTACACGGGTCGTTAGCACTCATTTTTAGTGCTAAGAAACCCCTAGAAAACTTCCACATTCTATCCACTAAATTTTAGCCTTATTTTTGTGTAGTCAATTCCCGAGCCATCACTTTTCTAAAATGTTGCCTAGTTGGAATTTATGATGAATTTTACCAAAATGTGACTTAAACCGTTTTGAATTGGGATTCTAGTGTTAAATTCTATGAGTGAGGTTGGAAACAATTAAATGAATAGAAGTTGACCTTTGAGCTTAAAGTTTATAGTTGGATGATTGTAGTCAACTAAATGACCTTTGAATTCCTGAACAAGTAGTTCCCGAGGGGTGTTTACACCTAGCCACCGAAGGCCTTTATCCGGTCTAGGATGGTTGGTCCGAAAGTTCGTTACATAGGGTTCATAGAAAGTCATAGAATGCAATTATTCCAATCAAATGTGAAAAATCAATTTGAGTTATTTGTGCGAAATTGTTAAAGTATGAGTCATAAATGAGAACAAATAATAAGTTGAATTGATTTGGCACGAGAGTCCTAAGTTTCATTACTGTCACATGTTTAAACCAATAGGTAACATAACCGCATTTTTTACGGGTGTTGACTACCACTTTTCACCAATTATTGTGTCTATCATACCCCTATTCCATAATTAGCCTACTTTGTTACAACACATGCTAGAATACCTCCTTTGAGATCTCATTTGGTGCTCACGCCAAGTCGGTAGAGATTTGATCCTCTTGCAAGCCTATGGTAACAACGCATCACGACTTGGCTTGATTGAGTGTTACATTACTTGCTTCCCTACCTTGTAGTCTTATAGGTTGAGAGTGAGTGACTAAACACTTATCCTTATGTGAGGTGCTAGGTCGTGCATTCGGGCTTGACAAACTAAAACATCTCGAGTTTACATTGCTTATACATATGTTGCTAGCCTAATTGCCTTGGTAGTTAGTGTTAGCATTATTTTGGTAAACTTGGTCTTCACTTCAAAATGTTGTAAGAGTGGGTAATGAAATGATGAATAACGGTTTGCTTGAGGACAAGCAAAGTTCAAGTGTGGGGATATTTGATATCGATCATTTTGTATAAGTTTATCTTTAGCGATATCATTGTTTTTGCATTCATTTTAAGTGGACTTTATGAACTTTTGGTACTTATTTAGCTTAAATTGAATTACATGCATCAATATTGAAGAATCGTCGTTTGGACTGCATTTTGGTTATGATTCGAGCAAGTTTGTAAAGTGTTGAAGTCTCGAGCTAAAAGCTGGTCTGCTGGAAAATAGCTTGAAGCCGCCGGCTTGGGGTATGTAGCAGCCGGGTCATGTAATCCTGAAGAAGCCGGCGGGTTGTTTAAACAAGCCGCCGGGTTTTTATGGTTACCAGCCGGGTAGAAACAATTAGCCGCCGGGTAAATTAACTTTTCCATCATTTGTTGATCACAGAGAAATTCGGCCGTTTGAACCCTGTAGAAGCCGGCGGGTGATCCTACTGAGCCGCCGGGTTGTGTTTCTTCGATTGACCCGCCATGTTATATGTTCAAGCAGCCGGGTTCCTCAATTTTCAAAGGACCCGCCGGGTAATAACACAACCCGCCGGGTAGTTTGGGCGGCAGATCAATTTTTGGCTAGAAAAGTACCTTTTCACTATTGAATCTCACCAACTTTTTCACACACGAAAACACACACAAAAACCAGTCACTAGGTGGCGATTTTGGTGTTCTTGAAGGTTTTCTTTCATTTTCTTGAAGATTTCCTTTAGTGTAGCATCTCTCGGTTACTAACAATCACCATCTCGACATTGTACGAACTCGGTTTGCATTTTTATCTAAATATAATCATGTTTTCCTTGGTTTATTTGTTGTTTTGTGTGTATGATGATGCGATTATGATGGTTGGCTAGGTTTTGTTATACTTGCTTGGATGAACTAGTTAGTGACTAGGGGTGTTATATTTGGTGTTTGATTTATGCTTTGAGTTTAAGATTCATCCATAAATTTGTATGTAACTAGTTGATGTGGTTTAACTTGTGGGTATTTTGACTAAACAACTATGGCGAATGTTTGTTGTTTAATAAAAATACTTGTCATTTGTATGAAATGAATGAATGAATCTATTTTCGCGAATGTGAAAATTATTACAAGTGAAGCTAGTTAACTAGTATGATTTGAGTTAGCGGATTTAGCGAATGTCTTTCGTTTGGATGAATCATAAACTCTTTTAACTTGAACTTGTGTTTAATCAATTATTTGTGTATTTGAGCTTGATGTCAAATAATTAACTTGTTTGATAATTTGCTAATAGATATAGCGAACGTTTTCTATCTAGTGAATTGTTGTCAACTTTTTGTCTATAAATTGTTGAACTTGATTGCGGATGCGGTTTTGGAATAGGTTAACAAGTTAAGCTCAAATATGCAAATAGGTAACTATAGCACATCAGTTCAGTTAGAAAACAGTATTTCCACAGGTACAGTGTACTTTTGCGTTCTGAAGGGAAAGCGATCTTTCCACAGTACCGGTGTACTTTGTGTTCAAGTTCAGAAAACGTTGTTCCATAATCACCATGTACTTTGCGTTCAATAGTGAAAGCATTATTTCCATGATGACGATGTACTTGGTGTTTCGTTTAGAAAACAATGTTTACATTCTTCGCAAATCAGACCATGTTTTAGACACAGATAACTAATCACCTTGGATAGGGTTCGCGACGTCCTATCATTAAGGCCGTAGCCACGTTTACTGGTTGAAAGGCGTTAAGTTTGATTGAGGTTTAAAATCATAGATAGAAAGTGGATCAACACACTAATTAATCATTAATCGACAACGGATTGTGCCTACGACTTTCATAGCTTCCACGTTCCGTACTACACACATTCGTGATGTTTCCGGCGCTATACAAATGAAAGCCATATAACGTTACCTCCGTTATTTTCATAATGACATCATCCCAATTAATACGACTAATTACATCATAGCAAACACGCAATAATACTACTCGCTAATCATGGCAAACAATCCTAAATCTAGCATGACAACAGTAATAACAATCATTATAACGAAATAGATAAAGGATAGAATTAACCAGAGTAACAGCGTAGCTGAATATAACGTGAACGAATACAAGCGGAACTCCGAGTATCCTCCAAGCAATATTACAATATTACCCCCTATTCGTCCGGTCAGAGCCGTGACTAACTAGCCGCTAACTACGAAAACTGAAAATATAAACCTAACCTAGAGAGAGAGAGTAGTGAGAGAGAGTTGTGTTGATGGATGAGAATGTGGAGTAAATTAGTCCCATATATATACTAGTTGCTCAGCCGTATCGTCCAGCCGTATTTGCACCTTCAAATGTCCAGCCGTATCGCTCAACCGTATCAAAATTTGATCTTGTACGAGGGAGGAGGACGATACGAGGGGACCTCCCGTATTTCGGGTGGAAATGGCACGATACGAGCGAACACGGATCAGATACGGGAGAACGAGGCCGTATACGCCCTTGCCAGGCCGTATATGGTCATGTCCAGGCCGTATACGGCTGTGCTTGCCCGTATACGGCTTGGTTTGCCCGTATTGGTCTTCTCCGGTTACCTTGATTCTTCGTTTGGCCGTAACTTTTGACTCGGGTGTCCGTTTTCAGCGTTCTTTATATCCACGTGATCGTATTTTCCTAAGGAAGAAAATGACATAAGTTAGAGGTCATAATTCCAAGCGGATCTTAAAAAGTGCTAAAAAGCGTGAACGAGAATGCTTATGATCGTTTGTGCTCTATTTTATTCGTTTTTAGGCCTTTTTGGTTGATTCTTGAAGCGTCATCTATATTTTAGCCTTCATTATGAAATTTAGTATAAAAATGTATATTTCAAATGTTTTTCATCCATAATTGGGCTAAAAAGGTGAGATAATGGCACACAAAAACCTGACTTTTTGCGTGTCATCAAATATCCCACACTTAGACTTTGCTTGTCCTCAAGCAAAACTCAAATTTCTTACTTGCTTCCCCAATGAAAATATTTGAAAATGTTAATGCATTTTGGGTGAATCAAAATGTTGAGAGCAAACAATCCCATACACAAGTAATATATCCTGGAAACTGAGAGAAAATAAGGTATTTGTTTCAGAAGCATGAAATAATTCTCTTTGGCATACTGTTGGGATATACATGACTAGGCGATCTCACAAGGTGGTCACTCAATTCACTCAGAAGTGTTTCGGGTTACCTATCATTCTAATCAAACGAAATCGCTCAATAACCAGTCATGCAACATCCATCGTCATAGGCTTGCTCGAGAATCACATCTCCACCACTTAGGTGAGGACGGTGCTAATCATCCCAGGACATTCAAATGGGTTGTAATGTTTGGTGAGGGTTAAAGGAAATGGATAAGTGGGAAATTGTTTTTAAGTAAAAGGGGTTTTGCATATCTTAGGCCTTTTTAAACTCACGAAAAAATTTTATTCAGATAAACTTTTCAATGAAAACGGAAACGGTTATCGAAAAGGGGAGGAGATAGCTATTTTGACTTCTATCTCTTAAAACGCACGGAAGATTACACTCTTTTAGGGATCGGAGTTTTTGGGAGATTTTGAAGCACTTAGCTTTATTTCAGATGATATATATTTTCGTTTCTTTTCTTTTCTATTTTCTCTATTTTTGGCTTGGCATTTCTTTGCCAAGGATTTTCTAAGGAATTTTTCAGTTTATTCACTACCCTTTTGAGACCTTTTCTGACTTTCATTTTTTTACACTTTTGACAATTTCGAATTTACTTGGTTCCAATTTTATGCACTACAAGACTCTCGATTTGAGTTTTGATCATGGGAATGCACACGAGGAGTTTTGAGTAAACACGAGATTTGTAATTTTTGAGTGAAAGCAAAAAGAATACCTAAATAGCATTTTTCAAAAATTTAAAAATTTCTAAGATAAGGTTTTGGTGGGTGCGGATGTAAATGGGTTTAAAGTTTGGGTTTTAAAGAAATGAAAAGGCTAAGGCTCAACAGGGTTTTCTAGGAGGATCATCAACACTAAAATTGAGTGTTTGAAGGGTTTTGGGCTTGAAGAGATATGTAAAAAATGGGGTTAGATCCTAAGGAATGTCAAGGTCCTCTGATTGCACCTATACCGCGTACGGTACTCAACCAATGTGGTCTCGACATGTATAACAGGAGCAAGTTCTAATTCCAGATGCATGCACCGGTATACACTCATCAAACGAATAGTGAAGCATTAAAAATGAATGCTTTTCATGGCTCAAGATACCTCACTACAAGATTGGGTTGTATGTGTCTAGTCATGCGATGCCTTTTAGATTATTATTTCAGCTTAAGAAAGTCCTAACTTATTTAATCCTAATTTCCAAAATACATTACTCATATATGAAAATGATTCCTCTCAAGACATTTTAATTCAAAAATTTTGAAAACTTTCAAGCAAAAGTGAGTTTTTTTTTTTTTTTTTTTTTTTTTTTTTTTTTTTTTAAATTGAGGAACATTTTCCGAGTTTGCTTTTGGAAATAAGAATCAGACCTAAGGTATTCTATACCGCTATCCCACACTTAGAGGAACATTGTCCCTAATGTTCTCTTGAGTTGACATTTTTATTGTAGGTAAAATCCCACACTTAGAGTTTGAACATATCGGAAAATGTTGCTCAAGTGTTTGTTTTGAGGAATCCCACACTTAGTGATAAGTTAAGGATATGGCATAGATTACTTGAAAAAAATAAAGCAAAAATAATCAACACAAGGATAAGAACGAGAGAACTCCCCTATCAAGGTGGTTGAAGGAGGCTGAGAGTCTGAAGGTATGCTGCCTTTGAAGAAGAGTACTTGCTAGATATCCTTCTTGCGGCAGTTCCATGAAGTTCATTCAGCTTTTGGGAAGAGCACTTGGTACAAAATGGCTTGGTTCTTCATTCTCCTCACTGGCTCTCTCATGTGAAAATATCTCGTAAGTGTGAACACGTTGGATATACTTTTTAACCAACTTCTCATTTTTATAGCTTTTTACCGAAAAAGTGTCACTACTCCAGAAAGTGAAAAGATTTTTTCTACTACAAATCATTTGTAAGACATGTGTTTTTAAACGAGTTCGAGCATAATGCGTGAAAGTAGCACACAAGTACCTCAAATACTCGAAACACATGAATTATTATTTTGCAAATGTTTCCTATATTCTGGAATTAATGATGTGGAAAAAGCTGTTAGTTTTAAAAATGAAGTGGTGTTTTGAAAGATTTTGTATATCCAAGTGTGAAAGATAGTCAGAGATAATTCACTTCTTGGAAATTAAAATACTACTAATACTAAAGGATATTTATTCCGTGGGTTGCCTCCCGAGAAGCGCTTCTATTTAAAGTAGAGGGCTCGACTCTTGTTCCTCCTGGATCAGCCGGAAGAGGAACCGCCAGGGCTAGAGATGCTCGATGTTGGGGCCCTGGAGTTTTGGGGATAGAACTTGAGGAAATAGTGAGTGATGACTTGGGTGATATTCGGGATTCCTGAAACGAAGAGAGGGAAGCTATCGAAGTGTTCCTCAGCCACCCTCTACAAGTATAAGAGGTCCCAGGAGATGTCATAGACTGCTTTGGAGATGGGTCCATCGGAATCTATGAAGTAGGTCCTGTTATACTCAAGTCTCTCATGCTCTGGTCGTTCCTGCTTTAATGAATCCATGAATCCGAAGAAGCGCAGATGGATGTCTTCATGAGTGCTGACGCTGGTGCTTCTTCCTAATTCTTCGATGGATCTGAGGATGCCTTGGATGAGCTGCTCTTGATGACTGGAATACATGAGGTTGGGTTTACGAAAGATGTTAATCATTCTATTGTAAACCTCACGCAGTCCATCATGGAACAACTGTCTTGGCTCTCCTGTGAAGACAGTACCGAAGATATCTCTAAGCTGCTCTGTGATGAAGTTCGCGGTGGTAACCAACGAATCGTCAGGTATGGATGAAGGGATGTCACGGGTCCTTCCCTCCTGGCATACACGCTCCAGCCTTTCGATAACTTGTGAGTATGGAATTCTAAAGTGCAGTCGATGTAAAACCTGTGTGGTGAAGAATCGTCGATATGATCGTTATTAGCCATAGAGTTCATCAATCCCTGAAGATCACTCATCATCTGTTTGTCGACTTCGTCATCAGGGTTTCCAGTAGCATAGTCCATATTGTATATGTAAGAGTGTAGAAACTCCATCTGTCTGGGCGAATATGGAAATGCAGACCTGACTAGTGTCTCGTATACCTTGCCATATATGATTTTCTGGTTTTCAAAGAACTCAAGCTCGTCAGCAGGTGGCTCATCACTATTCTAAGGTTCTTGCAGAAGCTGAGTAGCGAGATCTTCGGCGAAGGCATGGATGCGGTTTTGTAGATGCTGAGGACTTCGAGAATTGGTGGCACGATAAACATCATATTCTGCTTCAATTTCCTCGATCAAGTCTCTATGATGTGGCATGTACTCAATAGTAGAATCTCTGATAATCGCCATCAAGGTACGAAAGTCATCCTCGTATTGCTCAATAGTACTGATCATCTCTTCGTGATTAGAGACGATTGGTACTTGGATTGTTCCGAGAGAAGAGTCTGGAATGGTGGAAGGCAGACGAAGGTGAATAGAGCGGATATCTATCGGAACATCGATGAATACGACATCGTCCTCGTCAATTTCTGTCGTTGTGGGATCAACCTCTAGTGAATCAGGGAACTCCATAACGATTGGTGGTGACTGAGACTCGTCGGTGATCTGAGATATCGGCTGAGAAGAGATCATCTCAATTTCCCTTTCATCCTGAGAGTCAGAATCATGACTGGAACCAGAAGTACCTCCTAGCTCAAGTTGAGTTCGAAGTCTAGGAAAGGTGAGTGGATAGAGGTCTGATGTGATGAGTTTGGCATTACAAGAATGATCTTCCATTGGTTCTTCTTCCTCTGAATCACTATCTGGCAGCGGAATAAAAATTCGAGTGTAGTCTATCTGCATTATCTCTGCTGTCGGAAGGCATGACTCAGGAAGGTAAGTCGGTGTGGTTTGATCATCTTCTGTCTCATCCTCTTCTTCTTCTTCTATTTCTTCTTCAGTCTCTTCCTCTTCTTCCATTTCTTCTTCTTCAATGTCGGAAGCAATCATAGTGGGCTCGTCAGACATCCATGTGTCTGGTTTAGAATCATCATCCGAAGTAACTCTGCCTGTAGAAATCGTACATATCTCCGCATGCTCGGTCAAGGCCTGGTCAGTCTGATCAATCCTGAAGGTGATAGTCTCTCCGTGAGATCTAAGACTGATAGTCTGTGAATAAACATCGATGATAGTACGCGCGGTGTTCAAGAAGGGTCTTCCTAAGATGATAGGGATATGCACATCCTCCTGAATGTCCATCACTACAAAGTCTGTGGGATATAGGAACTTATCTACCTTAACCATGATATTCTCAACTATTCCCTTAGGGTATCTAATGGATTGGTCAGCTAGCTGGACGCTCATCTTGGTAGGCTTAAGGGGTCCTAATTCCAGTCGAGTGTAAAGTGAATAAGGCATAAGGTTGATACTGGCTCCTAGGTCGGCTAGAGAGTGTATCATGCCCGAGTGATAGATCGAACAAGGAAGGGTGAAACGTCCGGTATCTCCTAATTTCTCAGGTAGGGAATTCTTAATGATTGCTGAACATTCCGTGTTCAGTGAGACATTGGGTACTTCGGGTACCTTGTCCTTAGTAGACAGGAGTTTAAGGATGTATTTTGAACTGGAAGGGGTTCTGGACACGGTGTCCATAAATTTTCCATCGAGACGGAAGGTGTTAGCCTTGTAGGCTTTCCTAAGACGGTTAGGAAACGGAATCTGTACTTCCCTTTGTGGTGTAGGGACAGACGGGGTCTCGACTGTCGGTGGGATAGGAGAAGTAGTGGAAGGTTGGCCCGGTGCCTCCTTTGTGTCTGTAGTACATATCTGTTTAGCCTCTTCTACGTAAGGGTTTTGTACCGTGTTACTAGGAAGATTACCCTGAGGCCTAGAGTCAAGACGTTGGGCTAGTTGTCCAATTTGGGCCTCAAGATTTTTGAGAACGGCCAATTGGTTCCTAAGGTATAGGTCAGTTTGGTATTGCCTAGCGCTAGTCTTTTGGTTGACCTGGTGTTGGCCCTGGATGAACTTAGTGAGGGTGTCATCTGTACTAGTAATGGGCACAAGGGTTTTAGTGGGTTCAGTCGATTGAGCTGCGTCGGGTGCAGTCAATGATAGTGGTTGGTTATAGGTGAGTTGGTTTTGTTGTGGGTACCTAGGTTGGTAGTTGGGTTGGAAAGGTGGTTGGTTTCTAGGCGGGTATTGGGTGTTTCTAGTCCTAGGGGGAGAGGTTTGAGCGAAACGTGACTGATTTTGAGGGCGAGCTGGAAATTGAGCATAGTAAACCGTTCCGTTAGCGGGATCCTCGTACTCAACCTGATAAGCAGCAGTTGGAAGGTTGGCACAGTTCTGGCATTCCTGAACTTGATGGACGTGCTGGGATGGTTTCTTCATTTCGCCGATCTGTTTCGTCAGGGTTTCGATCTTTTCCGTCAGAGATTTGATAGCTTCAGCCTGGAACGGGTTTGGAGTGGCAAGCGGTGCCGATGATGAGGAATGCTCACCAGAGTTCCAATCGTGATGGTGCATCGTCATATTTTCGATCAGGTTCCATGCCTCTTCATCAGTTAACTGCATGAAGTTTCCTTGAGCAGTAGCGTCGAGGGTGATGCGATGGTTTGGAGCAAGACCGTTGTAAAACGTGCACAGCTGGCTGGTTTTCTCTATCAAATGGTTAGGACATTTGTTTAGGAGACTCTTATATCTCTCCCATGCCGTATAGATAGATTCATCATGAGCTTGGTGGAAGTTCATGATGTCATTTTTGCATTTGGTTTGTTTGGCCGGAGGAAAGTACTTAGTTAGAAACTTATTACCCATCTCCGTCCAAGAGGAGATAGAGCCGGTCTCTAATCCCTCAAACCAAGTTAAAGCATGGTGAGTAAGCGAATAGGGGAATAGGTATAGGCGAACTATGTCCTGCTCAACCCCATTCTGCTTGTAAGAGTTGATGGTTTGAATAAATCGGTTTATGTGGGCGTTGGGGTCTTCATTGGGCAAACCATGGAATTGGCAGAATTCCTTGATTAGCTGAATGATGTGGTGTCTAAGTTCGAAAGATGCGCCGTCGATAACTGGATAGTTGATGGGTCCACCTCGTCCTTCGATTGACGGTTTGGTGCTGTCGGCGAGAGTGACACGTGCAGCCATCGGTTGTCGAGTGGGTGATTCTTTGCGAGCAGTTCGGATAATCGACTCAGGATCGGGTATGAAAATGAGCGGTTCAGATCCGGATGATCTGGTCGAATATCGTTGTGTGTTGTGGTGAGGACTTTTCGTCTGGAATAAGTAAAACTAAGAAAGTAAAACTAAACTACGGATATTTACTAGAAAGAAAAATTCGTCTGGAACGCCTTTGGATCTTACAACTGGTTCCCCGGCAGCGGCGCCAAAAACCTGATGAGGATCCGAGAGGTCGGTTGCGATTTGACTCGCGTCGTTGCAGGCCTTCCTCCGGGCGCGACGATCAGTGGGTTTTAAAATTTGTAAATGCGGGGCCTAAGTATACTTAAAACTGTGGTAGTACAGTAGTAAGTATGACCTAGGGTCGTTCTATAAACCAGAAGTATTGTGAAATGTTAACGTTGAAGACGATTTATCTAACTAGTAATGGTTTTAACAGATTTTTGGAGTTTTGGTTTTGGTTTTTTTTATACTTAGGCAGAAAATTAAAATAAAGCAAGATAAAATATCGGTAGTTAGCAGATAATCTAGAGGAGGTGTTTGCTATGACTTCATTAGTTTTCTTAATTGGGATGATGGATTGTAATATGATCTCAAAAGTTTATATTCCATTCATTTCAAGTATTAGTGGAGTAAGCACTAGTTCCCTACTGATAGATTTCTCGATCAGTATGTCACTGAGCAACTAGGCTATCGTGATTCTGATCGGAGTAGTTTATCCAGCCAAACAACACTAACCAATGACGGTGTAGCGACCCTTATATGGAAATAAATCCTGGGTGCATGAATAAGGCGACAAACCAATCTCGATGTCCGACCTTTCTTAACCCCACAAGGATATTTTAATCTAAACAAAATATTCACTTTCAAGATCAGTTTTAGCGTGCGTTGATCACTTTCTATCAATGGGTTTGTAAAGTCTAGATATGATTTGGTAAAGTGCACAATAGGTAACTACGGCTTTTTCCGTGGGAATACCAAGTACTTAGCCGATTTGCGGTACCTACTTTGCTTATAGATTGAATCCTAGACTTTGTTTAACTAAGTTTGTATTTGAGCGCAGTACTTATCCATCTATGATATAAACCAGCCCTTACTTTAAAATCCCAATAAATCCCTAATTTGCAAATAGCGTAATATTTGCGTTCAGTTAGAAAACAGTATTTCCACAGGTACAGTGTACTTTTGCGTTCTGAAGGGAAAGCGATCTTTCCACAGTACCGGTGTACTTTGTGTTCAAGTTCAGAAAACGTTGTTCCATAATCACCATGTACTTTGCGTTCAATAGTGAAAGCATTATTTCCATGATGACGATGTACTTGGTGTTTCGTTTAGAAAACAATGTTTACATTCTTCGCAAATCAGACCATGTTTTAGACACAGATAACTAATCACCTTGGATAGGGTTCGCGACGTCCTATCATTAAGGCCGTAGCCACGTTTACTGGTTGAAAGGCGTTAAGTTTGATTGAGGTTTAAAATCATAGATAGAAAGTGGATCAACACACTAATTAATCATTAATCGACAACGGATTGTGCCTACGACTTTCATAGCTTCCACGTTCCGTACTACACACATTCGTGATGTTTCCGGCGCTATACAAATGAAAGCCATATAACGTTACCTCCGTTATTTTCATAATGACATCATCCCAATTAATACGACTAATTACATCATAGCAAACACGCAATAATACTACTCGCTAATCATGGCAAACAATCCTAAATCTAGCATGACAACAGTAATAACAATCATTATAACGAAATAGATAAAGCATAGAATTAACCAGAGTAACAGCGTAGCTGAATATAACGTGAACGAATACAAGCGGAACTCCGAGTATCCTCCAAGCAATATTACAATATTACCCCCTATTCGTCCGGTCAGAGCCGTGACTAACTAGCCGCTAACTACGAAAACTGAAAATATAAACCTAACCTAGAGAGAGAGAGTAGTGAGAGAGAGTTGTGTTGATGGATGAGAATGTGGAGTGAATTAGTCCCATATATATACTAGTTGCTCAGCCGTATCGTCCAGCTGTATTTGCACCTTCAAATGTCCAGCCGTATCGCTCAACCGTATCAAAATTTGATCTTGTACGAGGGAGGAGGACGATACGAGGGGACCTCCCGTATTTCGGGTGGAAATGGCACGATACGAGCGAACACGGATCAGATACGGGAGAACGAGGCCGTATACGGGAGGACACAGGCCGTATACGACTGGTCCAGGCCGTATACGCCCTTGCCAGGCCGTATACGGTCATGTCCAGGCCGTATACGGCTGTGCTTGCCCATATACGGCTTGGTTTGCCCGTATTGGTCTTCTCCGGTTACCTTGATTCTTCGTTTGACCGTAACTTTTGACTCGGGTGTCCGTTTTCAGCGTTCTTTATATCCACGTGATCGTATTTTCCTAAGGAAGAAAATGACATAAGTTAGAGGTCATAATTCCAAGCGGATCTTAAAAAGTGCTAAAAAGCATGAACGAGAATGCTTATGATCGTTTGTGCTCTATTTTATTCGTTTTTAGGCCTTTTTGGTTGATTCTTGAAGCGTCATCTATATTTTAGCCTTCATTATGAAATTTAGTATAAAATGTATATTTCAAATGTTTTTCATCCATAATTGGGCTAAAAAGGTGAGATAATGGCACACAAAAACCTGACTTTTTGAGTGTCATCAACAGATCACAAGAGTCTTCAGTACATGTTTTCTCAGAAAGAATTGAATATGCGTCAGAGATGATGGTCGGCATTAATCAAAGATTATGATTGTGAAATTCGTTACCATCCAGGCAAGGCTAATGTGGTTGCTGATGCGTTAAGCCGAAAAGGTACTTCTGACCGCATTTATTATTTGAAAGTTGATGTTTCTTCTGACTTAGTGGATAAAATTAAAGATGCACAAATTGAAGCTTTATTAGATCCTAATCTAAAGTCGGAAATCATGTTGAAAAGAAAAGTGTTATTGGTTGATAATTCTAGAGGATTGAAAACTTTTCAGTCTCGGGTATGGATTCCTCTGATTGGTGGTATTCGGGATATGATTTTGACTGAAGCCCATAAGTCACGTCTATCTGTTCATCCCGGTAGTACTCGAATGTATGATGACTTGAAACCCTTGTATTGGTGGCCCACGATGAAAACTGATATCGCACAGTTTGTTAGTGCTTGTCATATTTGTGCTCAGGTCAAAGCTAAACACCAGAAACCATATGGGTCATTAAAACAGTTAGAAATTCCAGAGTGGAAGTGGGAACATATCACTATGGATTTTGTGACTAAGCTTCCGCGTACGTCTCGAGGTAATGATATGATTTGGGTTATTGTCGATCGGTTGACCAAAAGTGCACATTTGTCTGGCTATTAGTGAGATTGCATCTCTGAGTAAGCTTGCACATCTATATATCAATGAAATTGTTTCGAGACATGGAATTCCTTTATCGATTGTGTCAGATAGAGATTCTCGGTTCATTTCTCATTTCTGGCAAAGTTTACAGCAAGAATTGGGTACCACAGTTAATCTCAGTACTGCTTATCATCCTCAGACAGACGGGCAGTCAGAGCGTACTATTCAGACGCTTGAGGATATGTTAAGAGCTTGTGTTTTGGAATATGGAGGTTCTTGGGATTCTCATTTACCGTTAGTGGAATTTGCTTATAATAATTCCTATCATTCTAGTATCGGTATGCCTCCTTACGAGATGTTATATGGTAGACGTTGCAGAACGCCTACTTGTTGGTTAGAAGCTGGTGAAAAGCAATTTGCGGGTCCAGAAATTGTTCAGATAACTGCTGAGAAAGTGGCAGTTGCACGAGAAAAGTTAAAAGCTGCACGTGACAGACAGAAGCAGTATGCAGATCCACATAGACGACCAGTGACTTTTTCTGCAGGTGAGTTAGTTTATCTTAAGGTTTCTCCGTGGAAAGGCGTTATTAGATTTGGGAAACGAGGTAAATTGGCTCCCCGATACATTGGACCATTTAGAATCAGTCAAGTGGTCAATGATCAGTCGGTTATGCTTGATCTTCCTCCAGAGCTTGTTGGTATTCATAACACGTTCAACATTTGTTATTTGAGAAAATGCAATGTTGAAGATCAGTCTCAGATTCTTCCTTTGAAAGATTTGCAAGTGGATCAGAGTAAAAAGTTAGTTGAAGAACCTATTGAAATTGTTGACCGAAAAGTTACTAAACTTAGGAAGAAACAAATTCCTATGGTATTAGTGAAATGGAGACATAGCTTAGGTTCTAATTTGACTTGGGAGACCGAAGAATCTATGAAATCCAGATATCCTGGATTGTTTGATCGTGTTGAGATTTCGGGGACGAAATCTTCTTAAGGGGGGGGGGGGGGAGATTTGTAACATCCTCTCTTCGAGTCCGACCCTCCAAAAGATAAGTGACATCTGGATTCTGAGTTTGTGAAGACAAAGGTATCGGTGAGTGGATTTGGAACTCACCCTTCGATTTAGTTGTAACTATTTGGTTGCAACAAGTAAACGTAGATTGATTATAAGACTGCTAAGTCTATGTTACTGATTATGAATCTACGTGATATGTGAATCTATGTGTATCAGTTTATTGAGGTCAACTTGTAGTTGGACTATTTGGTGATTTACACAGGTTTTGATTCATTTGTTGTGTTTGAAAACTCTGTATGATTTTAATAACCAATAGTTATTGGTCTATTCTGTAATGGCCATACAGATTGACGTTAAGTGTTCTTGGAGAATCCCCGGGTATTATGATCTCTCCAGAGCCACCGATCCTCATTGAAAAAGAAATGTGTTTACGATTATTTGCTGTAAACAGATTGTTATGCTAAGTTGAATTGTGTGTGATAAATTCATTCACTTAGCTTCGTGCTAATCCCTCATCCTACTTCCTGCAGGTTTTGCTATATATGTGGGTGTCAGGAACGGATGCTTTAATGCAAGGAATGTTTTGATGTTATGCTAACTCTGATATGGTTTTGTCATAAACCTTGTTTTGTAAATATAATACCCCGTTTTTAAGTAGTTGTTAAACAGCTTTATGTTGGAGTGATCCGAATATGTAAACTGTTTAGGTACATTATTTAATATAGAGTAATGAACTGTATTTTATAATATACGCTTCCGAGTAAAATAATATAATATTTTTTGATAGAAAGAGGGGTGTTATACATAGTAAACATTGTGGAAAGTTTTTGAAACCCGATTCCAACTCAACGTTGAAGCAACATAAAGAAAATTTTTGCGGTGTAATCAAATCTAATCCGGAAGTGGGTCAAGCATCTATGTCACGAGATGGGGTTATATTTACATATGAGGCGGAGCGGTGTCGCGAACAATTTGCAAGCTATGTGATTTAAGAATGTTTGCCGTTCAACCACTTCGACAACCCTCGGGTTACTAAGGTGATTCAAAGTACTCTTCAACCACGATATAATCAAGTAAGTCGTGCTACTCTTAGACGTGATTGTATTAAATTATGGAAAAAATTAAAATACAAATACTAAATGGTTTTGAAAACTTAAATGTAAGTGTAAACTTAACAATCGATGTTTGGTTGGCTCCTCATGGTTTGCCCGGTTCGTACCTTTGTGTTACCGCGCATTGGGTTGATCCCGTAACGTGGCAAATGATGAAGCGTACGATTGCTTTTGAAAACTTTGAGTATCCTCACACGGGTCAAAATTTATTTTATATGTTACGGGAGGTAACAAAAGAGTTTAAATTAGAAAAAAAAAAAAAATTCAATCTCATTTGATAATACGAGTAATAATACAAATGATGTAAGAAGAGTAATACTAAAATACCAACCACCTTTCAATGACGTTTTTATCATAGTCGATGTGTTGCACACATTATAAACTTGGTTGTGCATGACGGACTAGTGGTTGAACAAATAACTTTCATTAAAATTGCTTTTAAAACTATGTTACAAGATATATATTTTGTAAGGGTAAAACTAGATATAAACATTATATGAAATTGTGTAAGGATACGGATTTCATTTTTTTAACCCCTAATTGGGACGTTCCTACAAGATGATATTCGACTACGAAAAACAAGACTCACACCGGCATCATTAGAGATGTGTATTTGCTTGAAGGATCACTTAGACGCATCGAAGCGTATACAACACATTTTAAGTCTTGAAGGTGAACTAGAATACGAACAAAATTTACACGATGTCGAGGTGGAAACGGGTATGGCATTCTCACCTTCCGATGAAGAAATCGCTCTCATTGAAGCTTCGCGCGAGGCTAGCTCTGAAGAAGATGTCACTCTCGACGAAGTTACGAATTAAGTTTTATGTTCGTATATTAATAAAAGTTGAAGTGTGATGAGTTTATTAAGTTTATGTTTCCATTCCAAATGTTCGAATAATGTATGATGAGTTTATTTAATAAAAGTTGAAGTTTATGTTGTTTATTTTTGTAACGCTCAAACTATTTCTTTTTTTGAATTATTACTAGAAAAACCGGTTATAACCGGTTTTTTGTAACTGAACCGGTTAGGAACCGATCATAACCGGTTATTACCAGTTCAGGTTTTTCCATCTAGAAACCGGTTCGGTTCATAACCGGTTTTTACCTAAAACCGGTTTTTGACCATTGACCAATAACCGGTTCGGTTTTCAAACCCGGACCGCTTTTCGAAAATAATCGGTTTTGTACACGCCTAGTTGTGTAGGACAGTAGGAGGAACAAGATGAAGACGATCAAAATTAGGTCTAAGCTTTTGGGCCAAGCCCATTAAAATGAAGGTTGACTAAATTAAATTGGGTTTCTTATAAATTAATGTTAGTGTACTAATTAATGATTTTTGTTAAATATTTTATAAATAAATATGTATTTGATTTTTAACTACTTTATAATTTTATTTGTTTGTTTCAATTTATTATATTATTTTAATTTTTTCTAGAAAAAAAAGTCATAAAGTTCAGTAAACATATTGTCTTTCAC
Organism: Helichrysum umbraculigerum; assembly: GCA_949592205.1. NCBI lineage: Eukaryota > Viridiplantae > Streptophyta > Magnoliopsida > Asterales > Asteraceae > Helichrysum > Helichrysum umbraculigerum. The sequence continues at coordinate 66,412,790 of CATIUR010000001.1, read as the reverse complement.
TCCTACACTTTTTCACTGACTAAAAAATAACGTCACCACTCTCTCTGCTTTATATTTTTAATATCTCTATTTATAGCCTATTCTATCATTTTCGCAAGGAATCATCAAAATATCAAATAGGTCGGCCCTGCTTGGATTATTTTCTACATAATTTTCCTTTGATTTCATCAAGTTCGATAAATCATTCAACATAGATTACCACCCTTAATTATTTTATTCCACTCAAAATGATAAAAAGACAACCACGGATGCTTGATGATCGCTAAATGGTGCATTCCATTTCACTTCACAAGATAACAACATACTATCTCCGTCCCATTAGTTATGACTTTTTGAAGTCTTTCTTTTTCATTTTGACCTTAAATATTTTTGTTTGTGTTATATGATATATGATGAAATTAAACCAATGAAAATATATTTTAAACCCAATCCATTCATATATTTTGCGTCAAATATTATATAACACAAATATAAATATTTAATGGTCAAAATTGAAAAAGAAAGACTTTAAAAAGTCAAGACATGACACTTGTAATGGGACATAAAGATTATTTTTAAAAAGATGGATGTAAGATTGTAATTAACACTTTATATTTATATATTAATCAAATCAATTTAATTTAATGTTACTATTATATGAGACTATGTACGTCTATAGGTAAAAGGCAAATGATATTTCCACCAACAAAAATGATACTTCTAACAAAACTGTGCAGTAAGCAGTTGTACCATATGTATAAACAGTTGTACCTAACGGTGGATCTATCATTTTTAATGTCGGAAATATCAATGCCCATAGAGAAAACTAACGATGGTATCATTATACTAAAAAATATAAAATAAATAATTAAATAAATAAAAATGACACGTTATATCACAAAAACATTTTTTCATAACTCTAATATTATCATTATGACATTATCTACTACAGTATTCGGTAGAGTGTTGCAACCAATGCAGGTTTGCTTGTCATCTCAATAAAATAAAAGAAAAAGAAAAAGAAATTGGGTAAAAGAATCTCATCTCATAAATAAAGATATACCATAAAAAGATACGGAGTAATTAAAATACTCGAGGTGCAAGTTGAGTATCTAATGCATCAGTACGTAGCTATACCAATACCAACTTGTAATTAATTCACAAACAGAACTCAATAGTAAAGTAGAAACATCTCATTGAATGTAGTAATCATGCTTAGATAAAAGATTTACTATTTTGATTTTGGATTAATTGTTTGTAAATATATTTAATTAAGGTATAATATTTATTGTGTTTACCCTTGTCTACTCGCGAGTACATAGGGGGCAGAGCTACAAATTTTTAAATAGGTACCAGATATTTTTTTTTTTTTCATTTCTATCATTTTGATGGTTGAAATTTCTAAACTGACACTAATTACTTTATAAAAATTATATTTTTTCAGAATTTTAGATTTCTTGGGTTCTAACTTCGCCCCTGATTGCATATAATCCCTTTGTCTCCCAAAAAATGTAGCCAAATATGCTTTTTTGGGGAATTACGAAGACACCCCCTAAATTACAGGGGATACCCCCTGGCTCACCTTCAGTGTCCCCGTCCCGTCATTTTTCAGTCCAGTTTTATCTATGATCGGTCCAGTTCAGTACAGATCAGGTTCAGTTTTAGATTAAACAGGGGGTAGGAATTAGAAAAAGAGGGAGGTATACCCAGAAAATTTTAAAAAAAATAAAAGTATGATGTGATTGATTAGATGAATGAGGGGTAGAAAAAGGGAAAAAGTACAAAAAGATGGTAGCTTTATTAGGACCCGTTTTTTTGGGATTGATAGATCGAGTATTGTCAGTTTTGCTCTTACATTCAAATTAAGTTTGATCTTTAATAATTACTTTTTGCAAATGGACAATTTTTTTGGGACATATAAAATAAATGGACATTCATTTTGGACGGAGGAAGTATAAAACTTGTTATTTATTGTCATTGTATCTATATTGGTGACGTGTCAACTTGTAAAGATGTCACGTGAGACCTTAACACGTCACCAAAATACATACAATAACAATAAATAACAAGTTTTATATATACAATGTACTCCCGGGTAGTTGGATACACACATTTAAATACATTTACAAGCACTTAACCGTTTATCTTTTGTTGTTGGTGTATATCGATCTATTAAATACTGGTTAAGTGTGTCAAAATACAATTGACTAAGATCTCACATCCTAGTGTATGTGTATCCAACTACTCGAGCGTATATTTTGTGTAAAAAATTTGTAATTTTTTCCAATTGTACGTAATTTTTAATATTTTTACAACGTTTCATCTATATAAGGTGTGTCACTTGTTATTCTTACAAGATGACACGTCCTCAAAATATATATATATAACGATAATAAATGATAAATTTCATACGCACACAACTTGATACTAGTTTTCATCAACCCTTAAATAATACCAACTTCAAAGTACAAATGCGTTCCTAGCTACCCAAATATAAAACGACACGTACCGGGTGTTGCATTGAAAATTCATTTATATATGGAGATCCCCTTAAGAGCACAGGGTGTGGGTAACGATGTTCTTGACAGTGTTCTGGAGAATGTTGAAAGTGAGGATTATATGGTGTGGTGAAATCGAAATCACAGTGTTCTGGACAGTGTTCTGAAGTTTTTTATTATTTGTTTTATTTGATTTATTAATGAAGATAATTGTATAAATTAATATATAAAAAACAAATAAATTAAATAAATAACATTTTATTCATTAAAAATAGTACAAGTCCTAAAAACTAAAATGCAATATAAGTCCTAAACACATATTAAATCAAACTTTTTAAGTCCTACCTCCAACCTTGCATGCCAAATGCTACCATCCAAAATTTTTTTAAGCTTTCTCGTGACCAACCAAACACTTGAAGACAAACTTTTTTTTTTTTTTTTTTTGTATGCATGCTATACCCATCAAACATAAAAGGAACAAAAACACAATAAAAAAATTGAGAACATTGAATGGTTTCAATGTCTTGATACGAACGCTGAAGCAAAAAATTTACGAGAACACCGAGAAGAACATTGAAACGGTACGGTAGAACATTGTCTCACGGTGTTCTCCTTGAAGAACACTGATGCCACATCATAGCACACCTTGTGCTCTTAATTATTTCTAGTTGCAGACGAACACTAGGTACAAGACTACAAGTAGGTGTCTTCTTTTACATAATTGCCCTTGTTTCCGAATTCAAAGAAACCAATTCTTTTGGAGAACACTATCTTTTGATGATGGACTTCCTCCAAGTAGTTAGGAGATGATGATGGATCGTATGACTTCCTCCGTCCATGTTAAATTGTCCACTTTGACTTTGCACACAGTTTTATGATTCCACTAACTATATTTTTCAACAATCAAATAACATATCCACCCACTAAAGTCTCTTTTGATTGGTTGAAACATGAAAGTGGACACTTATTTGGGACAACTCAAAATAATAATGTTGATACTTGTGGTGGAACGAAGGGAGTATCATTTATGGAACCATATTCGGAGAGATCCTATATAGAACAGGCCGAAGTCCATAAAGAAAAAAAAAAGGGTGTTGATTTGTAAACCACCAAAAATTAATCATACACCATTTTTATGCATCATCTTGTTATACTGTACAACACTGTAAAGCAGCTTTAGTGGTGTATGACTAAATTTTGGTAGTGTACAAATCACTACCCAAAAAAAAGCCAGTCAAAATAAATATGACGTTTTATATTCGACGATAGATATACATGTGGCAACTTTTCTCGCATGAAAAAAAAAAAAGTTTGATTAGCAATTAAACTAACGCATCAAGTTTTGTTTAATTTTGTATTTGGGTCATTCTCTCCATACCATATTTTTTTTACTTCTTATACCACCCTTTCTTAAAATAAATTCGGCGATTGGGTTGAATGTTCTCTTCAATATATTATTAGGTCTATGATCTATGATATGATGGGTAAAAGATTTTTTAAAAAATGAAATTAAACAATTATATGGCTAAATTATTCAATACTCCGTATTAACTATGGTCATGGCCGGACACGTTAATCCTGACATATATGCTACTCCATATAATAATGTAATAGTTCAATATTGGGAAAATAGCGTACAATGTAACTAGTCCGTATATTATTTATTAATAGTAAGGTTGAAATGATTACAGTAACATTGTGTGAAAATGTGACAACTAATAAGAATGTGTCGCATGTCATAAAACTCATTTTCTTTACATTTTAAAAAGTTAAATATCTCACTATTATTGTGTGAGAATGAGAGAACCAATAAGAATGTGTCACGTGTCATAAAACTCATTTTCCCTACATTTTTAAAATTAATTTTATGTCACGAGTCACATTCTTATTGGTTCTATCATTCTCACAAAAATTTTCATTTTCATTTGAACCTCACCCACTTCATTAATCTTAGATATATGGTACGTACGGATTCTAACTACTACTCCCTCCGTCCCAAAATTATAGTCCACGTAGCTTTTTTGGGACGTCCCAAATTGATTGTCCACTTTCAAAAAATAGATAGTAAAGTTTTGTCGTGATTACCATATTACTCTTGAGTGAAATTATTATTACACACTTTTAAGAAAATAGTAATTAATTGGTTAAGGATAAAACTGTCATTCTGCAAAAAAGAAAAAGAAAAAACATAGAAAATTATGTTTTTATTAAACTGCGTATTTTTTGTGAGGTGATAATTATTTTGGAACGGAGGGAGCTGAGTACAAGTTTACACGTAATAAAAAAACAACCAAACACAGACAATTATTATTATTAATTACCCAAATACAAGGGTGCTACTATCTACACCACTTATCATTTTTAAATTAATTTTTCTGTACTTTTTCTGTACTTTATTTCAACATTTTTACTTTTTATTATGTACTTTTTTGTACCTTTTGTGTACTTTTCTGTACTTTTTAATTCAAAAAATGGTATAAGAAGTAAAAAAAATATGGTATGGAGAGAATGACCCTTAAGAAAATAAAAGCTCACACTCACACTTGTAAGTGTGGAGAAATTGCAACTTCTCACACTTAAAAGTGTGAAACAAATTTGTAATACATGATTTTTCCCACACAAGAGGAAGTATGGATATATTAGGTGTTACAAATGAAATTCATACCTATGAATGTGGATAAATTTAGATTTATCCACACTTTTAAGTGAAACTTTTTTTTCTCATACTTCTATATGCGAAGATTGTGGTGAATACTACACTTATTGTCTTATTGATATAACAATTTTCTACACAATTACAATTGTGAATAATTTAATATGATTTCACACATTTTTAAAAAATATGAAAAAAAGTGTGGATAAATAATATCTTTGTTGTAGTGCTTGTATTATATTTTTGGTACCAAACTGGTATAGTATCACTTTTATCGCACCCGTACCATAACTGTATCGGCACCACCCGTTTCAAACGGTCTAGTAATCGGTAGTCACTTTAGGGCAAAAAAAGAACCGGTACCAACATGTTCGTTACCGTTTTCGTTCCACGCTCATCCCTAACAGTGACGGTAACAATTCAACTATAAAAAAAAAAAAAGAAAAAAAAATGCCACCACTTGTATGTGATGTAAAGAATTTAGGGACGAATAAAAAGGTAAATTTTCAACTGTTTTTATAAGGGTAGTGATAATTCAACCATCCAAATTGATAGATTCACCATAACTATGCATTAACAGGTTGTACTGTACAATCTGTTAATACATAATTATGGTGGATCTAACAATTTGGAAAATGGAAATATCATTAGCTTTTTTATTTTATAATGCAAAAGGTGTAACTGTGATTTCTCGAGCTAATCATTAAAATATAGTCCATTTTGGACTATCGTTGAACAAAATTGAAAACCACATGGACGATTTAAATAATTTTTGGAAGTGAGGGACGACGTATGGATAAAATTAAAAACCACATGGACGATTTAAATAATTTACTCTTTTATTTTTTACATATATAGGTGTGAAAAATCTTATCTTTTGCAAAAAGTTTTACACACTGTCTAAAAGCGTGAAGAAAAAATTGTGGTAAAATGACATTTTCTTTGTAGCTAGCGAAGAATAACTGAGAGTGAACCCATGTTTACGTATATCTTATATTCGATAATCAAATATGTTAAATGTCGATTTCATCATTTAGTGACAGAGATATTAGATAGGACATTGAGAAAGACAAACATATATATACAATAAGGGTGGTGATATATCCACCATTGTTTTTGATAGATCCACCAAATTTGTGCATTAAAATTTGTACTGTACACATCAATGATGCACAGTTTTGGTGGATTTATCAAAAACAATAGTGGATTTATCACTACCCATACAATAATCCGCAATACACTTGAGATTTTATTTAACAAGGTAACTAGAACGTGAATTTTTTATGTGACAAAAAATACTAGCTAGCTAGACTTTAATAAAGTTACAGTTGTATTCATAAGTTATGATCAACTCTGATTTTCTATTTCTTACTCACCAAAAAATATCATTTTGTTTCCATATATACATTATATATTATCATAGAGAAAAGGTTTCACAACTAATATTTTTTGTTTAAAAAATATAGTCTTATACTATATAGATTGCAGAAAGAACCAAACAACTAATGACAAAGATAAAAAAAGATATTTTTCGAATATGGTATCAAAGCGAGAAAAGTGAAAAAATACCGGTACAGAATCAAAAGTACCAGTTTTCTTTTTGGCCATAAAGTGAGTACCAAATACCGAACCGTTTAAAGTCGTATGGTATCGGTTCGGTACGGTATCGGTTCAATTCGGTACCGGTATGTGATCGGGATTATGATTAATGTCCTGAAAAATTATAAATGCGTAAAACATAATTGAAAAACAATAATTTAAAGTCTTACAAATTATAAATGCGTTAAACAAATTAATTAAGCCCTAGATAATCAACCGTTTGAGGATTCGGATGCTGATCTCGAGCCGAAGTTCCACCCTATCATCTCAGAATTACTTGTGATTTCAATCCATGAAGTAATCTCTCTGAGTGCGGGTTTCTCCTACACTTAAATCCCCATTAAGTACTCATGAGTGTTGCAGCAATCTCCATGCAATGTCTAATCCCCATAGACAATCTACTAACACTCCATGACAGTCTTAATTCATCACATACTTCCTTTAGTGTGATCGACTGAGGAGTTTTGAGTAAATCTAATTACTCCGGAAGTGGTGTCTAAGCATGCAAAACCGAAACACAATGACAAACAATAGTAAATGGTTGGACACTCCTTGCAAATAAATAAATCTCCATTATTTAATCACCAAATCTATTCCAGTTCCCATCATTGTTTGTAATGTTTCAAAATCAAACTAACAACTAAAACTTTATCTCGTAAACCTATGCTCCTAGCATGTTTACTGATCGTGTGTCCTTCACAATCACGTGTCCCCTTTATACCTTCCTTTGAAAAATTTTGGTATTTTCTTTCAATGTGCTTTAGACTTTCCATTATCACATAATATTTCAATGGGATTCGCACTATTGGAACACCTCCAAGATCACCAATGAAATTCCTCATCCAGATGACTTCTTTTGAAGTCTCGCAAGTTTCAATATACTCAGATTCCTATCTACTATTGTATCTTACTTTGAACTTTTCAAAGTTATCGTTCCCTCATTCATTAAGAATACCTAACCAGACTGTGAACGACTATCATCTCTATCTGTTTGGAAACTTATGTTACTATAACTCGTTACTCTAAGTTTGTATTCTCCACCATAAACTAAGAACCTATCTTTAGTATTTCTCAAATCCTCAAGAATATTCTTTATAGTTATACCAATGACCTTTACCAGGATTCTGCTGATGTCAACTCACTATGCTCCAAGCAAAATAGACATCAGGTATTGTACACGTCATGGCATATATGATCGATCCTATAGCATATGGGACTCGACTTATTCTGTCCAGTCTTACTCAGTCTTTGGACATATATCTTTTCTAATATTTATGCTATGATGTAAGGGTAAATTCCCTTTCTTAGAATTCTCTATTTTAAAATCTTTCAAAAATTTATTCTAAGTACATGTACTGGTTAAGTCCTCTGAGACGTTATGACCTATCTCTGTAAATCTCTATACCATGAATATATATTGCATCTCCCAAATCTTTCATAGAGAAATAATTTCCCAACCAATCCTTTACACCTTGTAATGTTGGGATTGTTGGGAAATGACCACGTAAAATAAATACATCTCTGAAAAATGTTTAAGCCTACGGGATCACACGTAAAGACACTTATGCTCAATATAATTAGTTGATATATATGTGAGATATATTGATTAATACGTTCACGATAATAAAATAAACATTAATAGAGGGTTAATTGTATATTCTGGAAACTGGATTCAACCGCCGGTTGGATGTGTCAACCGCCGGTTAGAATCAAATATGGTAAGGCGGTGGAACACGCGGGTCGTGAAATAGATACTTGGGTCAAAAGCCAACCCAACCGGCGGTTGGAGGTCGGTTCCAGCAAGTATAAATAGAGGCTTGGTCTCAGCCTTAAAGTATACGATTTCTTGAAAGCTTAATTCGATCTTAGGGTTAAGATTGCGAATTAAAGTGCGACTTAGGAGCTAGAAAGCTAGGATTTGAAGGTTTTCAACCCTAACGAAGATCGGTTCTTGTGTGGTTCGACCAAAGAAGAAAAGCACAAGGGTTGTGAGTATTGTGAATGGCGTACTAGCATATCTATTGAGTTGCTGTCGTGTGTGCGATCGTAGAGAGGTTTTACTTTAAACCTTAATAGTTTATCTGGAGCTTTGCTAAAAGGTACATGATCTTTTCTTAACTAATTATATATACGTGCTTATTCGCTTCTGTAACACCTGCTAAATTAGGATAATTAATTATGCCTAATTACTTGTAACTAGTTGTAATTAGTATGTAATAGGACTAATTGCAGACTCTATTTGTATATATATAAGGTGATTTATATATATATGTGTGTATTTACGCGATTTGGATTAATCGTACGAATTAACCGGACGGAGTCCGACACAGTTGATTTGGACGTTGGTGACAGAAACTTACCTAAATAATGAGAACGTATTTTATTATATAAAATACACAGCGAACAAACATTATTTATAATATCGCGACGACATTTTAAATAATTTGCGAATACGTATTAAACGCGAGTTAAGAATTTTAATACTTCGACAAATGTTTTTATAATTAATTTCAAGGCATTTCATTAAAATATTCCCGTCACCTTTTAAAAATATAACTGCTTGATTTAACGTTTAAACGACGGAGGAAACGAACACCGCACGGGGTGCGGGGACCGGAAAATGGGAGGATAACCTCCCATTTCCCCACCTTCTCTTTCATTTCATTTTCATTTCTCTCTCCTCTCTTTTCTTTTCTCTCAAATTTCATCACCAAAAATCCTACAAAACCGCAAAATAAACCTACTAAACGACGCCGGATCATACCACCTCTTTAGGGAAAAACGTTCACCACTTCGCGATCTACAATCCTATCTTTCCGGAATTTCATTTCGGCAAATTGTAAGTTTCCGACAAAACCCGAAACTCTCCGTTTTTGCTCATTTTTACGTTTTTATGGTTTATATATGCTTAAAATGTCCAAAAATGGGTTGGGTAAAAGATTTGGACCGAACGGAAGCTTTTCGACCGATTTTCCGGCCACCAAACTCCGATCAGACCGCTACGTCGCAGAGACGCTGGACTTTCTGCGACGTAGCTCAAAACGTCGCATTTTGTGGCCAACGTCGCATTTAGCGACGTCACGGCCTACGTCGCACAGATATCCCAACGTCGCACTAGCGACGCAGCCTATTACGTCGCATTAACTTGCGGACGTCGCACATAGCGACGTAGACTTTTACGTCGCAAACCGAACCAACGTCGCATTAGCGACGTCGCCTCCTACGTCGCATTGATTTGCGAAGGTCGCATCATGCGACGTACCTCCCTACGTCGCACCCTACGTCGCATGCTACGTCGCATGCTACGTCGCACAAACCAGAACCTTGAAAAGTCAGATTTTACTAAGTGTCGAACTTACACAACTTCAAATACTTATGTCATACGACTTAACAAACGTCATAGAACATACTTTCTATTACAATTACACTAAATTGCGTTATAAATGATAACACTTTGAATCATTATTACAAACCGTCACCAACGGGCCATATTTGTTTTCAAACTACAAACGGATTACTAAACAAACACTTGGACATAATGAGTTGTGTAAACAACTAGCCTAGGTGGTCTTGCGAGACATCTACTTACTTAACCTTATATGTTTAGGCATTTGAAGGTTACGGGTTCGGAGAACCTACGGTTGATATTACTTACTCGTTTATTGATATAAACGTACTTGCAAAGACTCAGGTGAGTCTTACGGCCCCACTTTTACTGTTTTATCTTATTGGGGGGAGATACATGCTACTGATTTTTCTTGAACACAAGTACTAAACTGATTTCTATACCAAACGGAATTGCATGAGTTAATTACTATTTACAGAAGTCTCTCCATCATATATCGTTAGTTATGGACTTAAGCGCGAACAGTAGTTAATGGATCCATTAGGGAAATGACCCTCCCCACCCGGGGCAGTAGCGCTGCCACGTACCGATTTACACGTATAAACGGGTGACAACTTATTCGTTACGGATGCTTGCTCACTTACGAGCATGTCACGGGAGCAAACATATTATTTACGGGTTAAGCTTCGATTATGAGCCTCATGGCAACGGTATAAACTTATTTATTTACATTTGCTGGATTGCAAATACTGATTTTACGATTGCTGGATTGCAATGGCTGATTTTACGCCTACGGGCACTACTAATGAAATCTCGTGTTCAAAGCCGATATCATTTACAAACCTGTGAGATTCACCAACCTTTTTGGTTGACACTTTTTAGCATGTTTTCTCAGGTACCCGGATGGAGTAGGATTACTCCAGGATTTTAGCTAAAGTCGCATGATTTCAACACAACTGCATTAACGGAGATTCTTAGCATTATCTTTTGTATATTTTGATTATGTAATAGAATCTCCCGCTATACGCGTGGACTCTAGGGAAAACTACATTTTGTATACGAAAACACTAAGTTTTCAAACATTATATCTATGGAATGTAACTAATTTACAAAACGTCTCATTTAGAGGTCGTTTGCTTTATCTTTGTGCTGTGATATTTAATTAGTAACACCCCAAACTATGCTTCCGCAAAACAGTGAATTTCGGGGGTGTTACAGATTGGTATCAGAGCCTAAGGTTATAGTGAACTAGGTTGCATTTAGTGGGCCTAGACTATGACCATTAGGCAGTATTTCCTTATTAGGCATGATTGGTTCAGGAATTACATCATACGACTTTAATTTAACATAGCCTGATCAACTATGTACAATTAAGGAAAGATGATGTGAGGTCTGAAATGGTTATGTCAAACAGGAATACGTTAGTAGACTCTGACCACGAGAGAACCGAGACTCTTACTTGTTATGTGCTAGACATACGCTAGGCTATTATGTGATATACGAGTATATACATACATAGGCCTCACTCGCTGACTATACTACTAGGCTATTATATATGTAAATAGGCCTCGCACGTAAATACACTCGCTATAGAGATAGTCGACGTTTCCCTGGTGACACTTACGAATTTCTCTCAGCGGTTTGCACCGACCATGACAGACTTTATTACCGTCACACCACCTTGTGGCGCACTCTAATGATTTTACGAAAATCACATCTAACACCCTGAAACAACGTACTTCCAAGGACTAAAATCCTCTCTCTGTCATTTCTATAGAACTCAAAGACACAAATTCCCAAATGGACGACCACATGTCTGATAGTGACCAAGTCCACGAGGAACAAATCCAGTATACGTATCTCGATGAGGACATCGTATCAGAAGAAGAAATCATGCTGGAGGAAAACGAAAATCAGAATCTCGAAATGACTGGCATCGACATAGAAGAATATGAAAGAGTACGAGATCAGGCTGTGGGACTAGACGGCCGAAATTGGGCACTTAAGCGTAAGTGCATAGACTATGAACAAAGATTGAGAATCTCAAACCGATCTGTCCCTGCACGAATCAAAGATAAGATCCGTTACTGGAAGAAAGTGGCCACCAACCTAACCCGTAGGACCAAAACCTGGATCAAACGTTTGGGCAGGAAATCAACGGAGGAGACTAGGTACCGCTCCACGACTCAAAGATACAGGGACATGCTCGAGGCACGCTACCACCCACACGACCTGAACCTGGAGTCGGAAGACGAATCCGAAAGCCAGGAACCTTAACTAAGAATGAACCAACCGACTAGCAGAAACTGTGGACCGCCTTGGCACGCTATGGAACAAATTAATCTACATTATGAATAGTGTAGTTTTTATCTTGTAATCTACCTCGTAATCTAGGGACTATCTAGCACTACTCTATAAACTAGTCGGATGTAACCATTCCCGACACCTTTTGTAATATCTCTGTAGGATGTAACTTTTGAACTCACATTAATTGTCATTTTCCATGTTGATGTTATGTATTACTGCTTTTATACATGTACATCTGTGACAATTACAATTTCATACCAAATCTCATGTATCTTCATTTCTTTTATTGAAGAATCATGCCGCCAAAGACACGACCATACACCGATGCCCAGATCACCTCCCTTATAACCCAGGCTGTTACTGAAGCCTTGGCTCGGAATACTCCACCAAATTCCTCGAGAAACAGCGATGCCGCTGAAACCACTACTGCTAAACCTTGTTCTTACAAGGACTTCCAGAACTGCAAACCTCTAAACTTTGCAGGTACCGAGGGAGCTATCGGTCTAGTACGCTGGATCGAGAAAGTTGAGTCTGTATTTCTTATCTGCAACTGTGCGGAGGGAGATAAGGTTAAGTTCTCCGTTAGTACTTTTACGGACACCGCACTCACCTGGTGGAACACTTATGCCCAGACTGTGAGTGTTGCTGCTGCTTACCAACTCCCGTGGGAGGAGTTGAAGAAGATGTTGAGGGGTGAGTATTGCCCCAGGGATGAATTGAAACAACTAGAAGTGGAATTCTGGAACCACAAGATGCAGGGTGATGACATCACCGGATACACCAACCGTTTCCACCAACTGGCACTTCTGTGCCCAACCATGGTCGATCCTGAGTACAAGTGGATCGAGAAATTTGTTGATGGTCTTCCTGAAAGACTCCAAGACCTGGTAACTTCTTCCAAACCGGGTACTATTCAGAGCGCCATCCGTATGGCCCATGAACTAACGGCAAATTCTGTCCGCCGTGGTACAACTTCAACCCCATCTGCAAACAACAAACGCAAGTGGGAAGGTAACCCCAACTCATCCAACCAAACCTCCAACAAAAAGCCTGAGTACATTAAGGCTTATTCATCTGGAACTTCGGAGAAGAAAGGGTACAGCGGGAGCAGACCCTACTGTCCCAAATGCAACCGCCACCATGACGGTTCTTGCCCTTGCTCCAACTGCAAACGGTTCGGGCATCTAGTCAAGGATTGTCGAACCAACATTCCCACCCCCAACACTAATGCACCAAAGGCCTGCTTTGGGTGCGGAAATACAGGGCATTTCAAGAAAGATTGCCCAAAGCTGAAAAACAACAACAACCCTGCTCGCGGCAGATCATTCGTTATCAAGGCTGGGGAAGCCAGACAAGACCCGAACGTCGTGACGGGTACGTTCCTTCTCAACGACCTTACTGCTTCTGTGTTATTTGATACCGGTGCCGATAGAAGCTTCATATCTGAGAAATTTAGCCCTTTACTTGATATTACTCCCACTGCCTTAGATGCTAAATACATTGTAGAATTAGCTAATGGCAACCTGATTGAGACTGATAGCATCATACACAACTGTACACTTAACCTCACGAACGAAACGTTTCCCATTGATTTAATCCCTGTCGAGATCGGCAGTTTCGATATTATTGTCGGTATGGATTGGTTATCCAAGCACCGAGCTGAAATCATCTGTCATGACAAACTCGTTCGCATACCTCTTGTCTCCGGTGGAACCTTAGTCCTACAAGGGGAGACCGGCAGACGGAATCTGAATATTGTCTCCTGTCTGAAAACTAGAAAATATCTACGAAAAGGGTATCAAGCCATCCTCGCACATGTAACGGAGAAGAAGTCGGAGGAGAAGCGACTTGAGGATGTTCCGATCGTGCGGGATTTCCCGGAAGTCTTTCCTGAAGACTTGCCCGGACTTCCGCCACCCAGACAAGTTGAATTCCAAATCGAACTTGTGCCCGGAGCTGCACCCGTGGCACGAGCCCCTTACCGTTTAGCACCATCCGAAATGCAGGAGTTGTCTAACCAACTACAGGAACTCCTGGACAGAGGATTCATTCGACCAAGTTCCTCACCTTGGGGAGCTCCGGTCTTATTCGTGAAAAAGAAAGATGGATCTTTCCGCATGTGTATCGACTACCGAGAGCTGAATAAGCTAACCATAAAGAATCGGTACCCTCTTCCTAGAATCGATGACCTGTTCGACCAACTCCAGGGATCGAGTGTTTACTCAAAGATTGATCTACGGTCGGGTTATCATCAACTCCGAGTCCGTGACAATGATATCCCAAAGACAGCTTTCCGAACTCGTTATGGGCATTATGAATTCCAAGTGATGCCATTCGGGTTGACCAACGCACCGGCCGTATTCATGGACCTTATGAATCGGGTGTGCAAACCATATCTTGACAAATTCGTCATTGTGTTCATCGACGATATTCTGATTTACTCTCGTAACGAACAGGAACATGCTCAACATTTGAAAACCATTCTAGGACTTCTGAAACACGAAGAGTTATATGCCAAATTCTCTAAGTGTGAGTTCTGGATTCGAACCGTTCAATTCCTCGGGCACGTGATTGACAGCCAAGGAATTCATGTTGATCCCGCCAAGATTGAAGCAATCAAGGGCTGGGAGTCACCGACCACTCCAACCGAAGTGAGACAATTCTTAGGTCTTGCTGGTTATTACCGCCGATTCATCGAAAACTTTTCAAGAATAGCTGTTCCACTAACCACGCTGACTCAGAAAGATAAGAAGTTCGATTGGACTGATAAACAAGAGTCAGCCTTCCAGCTATTGAAAAACAAACTTTGCAGTGCACCAATCTTGTCCTTACCCGAGGGCACCGACGATTTCGTAGTTTACTGCGACGCCTCACACCAGGGACTTGGTTGTGTGTTGATGCAACGGGAAAAAGTCATTGCCTATGCCTCACGACAACTAAAAATTCACGAGAAAAACTATACGACCCATGACCTCGAGTTAGGTGCTGTGGTCTTCGCATTAAAAATCTGGAGACATTACCTCTACGGTACGAAAAGCACTATCTTTACCGATCACAAAAGTCTCCAACACATATTCGATCAGAAAGATCTAAACATGAGGCAACGTCGCTGGGTTGAGTTACTTAGTGACTACGACTGCGAGATCAAATACCATCCGGGCAAGGCGAACGTAGTTGCCGATGCCTTAAGCCGAAAAGAACGAGTGAAACCCCTTCGAGTTCGAGCACTTTCTATGACAATTCATAACGAGCTTCCTGCTCAAATCCTTACCGCTCAACTTGAAGCACTCAACGATGAAAACTTGAAAAATGAAGCCTTGCGAGGCTTGGATAAACAATTCGAAATCAAACCCGATGGGACTCGATACTTCTCTAACCGGGTGTGGTTACCCAAATTCGGAAACTTGCGAGATTTGGTGATGGCTGAAGCTCACAAATCTCGATACTCAATACATCCTGGATCTGACAAGATGTATCATGACGTCAAAGGGTTGTATTGGTGGCCTAACATGAAAGCTGACATCGCCTCGTACGTCAGTAAATGCCTAACCTGTTCCAAAGTTAAGACCGAACACCAAAGACCCTCTGGGTTGCTTCAACAACCTGAAATTCCTCAATGGAAATGGGAACAGATTTCCATGGACTTCATTACCAAACTACCGAAAACTTCGAGTGGTTGCGATACCATTTGGGTGATCGTGGACCGTCTCACGAAATCTGCTCATTTTCTAGCCATCAAGGAAACCGACAAGATGGAGCGTCTGACTCGCATCTATGTCAAAGAAATCATCTCACGACACGGTGTACCTATCTCGATCATCTCGGATAGGGACAGCCGTTTTACTTCTAACTTTTGGCAATCGCTACAGAAATCTCTTGGTACTCGTCTGGATATGAGTACTGCTTATCACCCGCAAACCGATGGCCAAAGCGAGCGAACTATTCAAACACTGGAGGATATGCTACGAGCCTGCGTAGTCGACTTCGGTACTTCTTGGGAAAATCATTTACCGTTGTGCGAGTTCTCGTACAACAACAGTTATCATACCAGCATAAAGGCTGCACCCTTCGAGGCACTTTACGGACGTAAGTGCCGATCACCTGTCTGTTGGACTGAGTTAGGAGAGTCCCAACTCACGGGTCCAGAAATCATTCAAGAAACTACTGAGAAAATCGTTGGTATTCAAAACCGGCTGAAAGCCGCACGTGACCGTCAGAAAAGCTATGCTGACATGAGACGCAAACACCTTGAGTTCCAGGTAGGAGACAAGGTACTTCTCAAAGTGGCACCGTGGAAAGGTGTTATTCGATTCGGGAAACGAGGCAAACTAAATCCTAGATATATCGGACCATTCGAAATCCTCGAAAGGATTGGTCCAGTGGCATATCGCCTGCAACTTCCTGCTGAACTTAGCAGCGTACACAACACATTCCACATTTCTAACTTGAAGAAATGTCTGTCTGACGAGACGCTGATTATACCGCTCGACGAAATTCAAATCGATGATAAACTTCATTTCGTCGAGAAACCTATGGAAATCATGGACCGGGAGGTCAAGCAATTGAAACAGAGTCGTATTCCCATAGTAAAAGTCAGGTGGAATTCTAGGCGCGGCCCTGAGTTCACCTGGGAACGGGAAGACCAAATGCGACAGAAATACCCACATCTCTTCCCAGACAACGCACAGTCCGTGCACTCAAGCTAATTTCGGGACGAAATTTCTTTAACAAGGGGAGAATGTAACACCTGCTAAATTAGGATAATTAATTATGCCTAATTACTTGTAACTAGTTGTAATTAGTATGTAATAGGACTAATTGCAGACTCTATTTGTATATATATAAGGTGATTTATATATATATGTGTGTATTTACGCGATTTGGATTAATCGTACGAATTAACCGGACGGAGTCCGACACAGTTGATTTGGACGTTGGTGACAGAAACTTACCTAAATAATGAGAACGTATTTTATTATATAAAATACACAGCGAACAAACATTATTTATAATATCGCGACGACATTTTAAATAATTTGCGAATACGTATTAAACGCGAGTTAAGAATTTTAATACTTCGACAAATGTTTTTATAATTAATTTCAAGGCATTTCATTAAAATATTCCCGTCACCTTTTAAAAATATAACTGCTTGATTTAACGTTTAAACGACGGAGGAAACGAACACCGCACGGGGTGCGGGGACCGGAAAATGGGAGGATAACCTCCCATTTCCCCACCTTCTCTTTCATTTCATTTTCATTTCTCTCTCCTCTCTTTTCTTTTCTCTCAAATTTCATCACCAAAAATCCTACAAAACCGCAAAATAAACCTACTAAACGACGCCGGATCATACCACCTCTTTAGGGAAAAACGTTCACCACTTCGCGATCTACAATCCTATCTTTCCGGAATTTCATTTCGGCAAATTGTAAGTTTCCGACAAAACCCGAAACTCTCCGTTTTTGCTCATTTTTACGTTTTTATGGTTTATATATGCTTAAAATGTCCAAAAATGGGTTGGGTAAAAGATTTGGACCGAACGGAAGCTTTTCGACCGATTTTCCGGCCACCAAACTCCGATCAGACCGCTACGTCGCAGAGACGCTGGACTTTCTGCGACGTAGCTCAAAACGTCGCATTTTGTGGCCAACGTCGCATTTAGCGACGTCACGGCCTACGTCGCACAGATATCCCAACGTCGCACTAGCGACGCAGCCTATTACGTCGCATTAACTTGCGGACGTCGCACATAGCGACGTAGACTTTTACGTCGCAAACCGAACCAACGTCGCATTAGCGACGTCGCCTCCTACGTCGCATTGATTTGCGAAGGTCGCATCATGCGACGTACCTCCCTACGTCGCACCCTACGTCGCATGCTACGTCGCATGCTACGTCGCACAAACCAGAACCTTGAAAAGTCAGATTTTACTAAGTGTCGAACTTACACAACTTCAAATACTTATGTCATACGACTTAACAAACGTCATAGAACATACTTTCTATTACAATTACACTAAATTGCGTTATAAATGATAACACTTTGAATCATTATTACAAACCGTCACCAACGGGCCATATTTGTTTTCAAACTACAAACGGATTACTAAACAAACACTTGGACATAATGAGTTGTGTAAACAACTAGCCTAGGTGGTCTTGCGAGACATCTACTTACTTAACCTTATATGTTTAGGCATTTGAAGGTTACGGGTTCGGAGAACCTACGGTTGATATTACTTACTCGTTTATTGATATAAACGTACTTGCAAAGACTCAGGTGAGTCTTACGGCCCCACTTTTACTGTTTTATCTTATTGGGGGGAGATACATGCTACTGATTTTTCTTGAACACAAGTACTAAACTGATTTCTATACCAAACGGAATTGCATGAGTTAATTACTATTTACAGAAGTCTCTCCATCATATATCGTTAGTTATGGACTTAAGCGCGAACAGTAGTTAATGGATCCATTAGGGAAATGACCCTCCCCACCCGGGGCAGTAGCGCTGCCACGTACCGATTTACACGTATAAACGGGTGACAACTTATTCGTTACGGATGCTTGCTCACTTACGAGCATGTCACGGGAGCAAACATATTATTTACGGGTTAAGCTTCGATTATGAGCCTCATGGCAACGGTATAAACTTATTTATTTACATTTGCTGGATTGCAAATACTGATTTTACGATTGCTGGATTGCAATGGCTGATTTTATGCCTACGGGCACTACTAATGAAATCTCGTGTTCAAAGCCGATATCATTTACAAACCTGTGAGATTCACCAACCTTTTTGGTTGACACTTTTTAGCATGTTTTCTCAGGTACCCGGATGGAGTAGGATTACTCCAGGATTTTAGCTAGAGTCGCATGATTTCAACACAACTGCATTAACGGAGATTCTTAGCATTATCTTTTGTATATTTTGATTATGTAATAGAATCTCCCGCTATACGCGTGGACTCTAGGGAAAACTACATTTTGTATACGAAAACACTAAGTTTTCAAACATTATATCTATGGAATGTAACTAATTTACAAAACGTCTCATTTAGAGGTCGTTTGCTTTATCTTTGTGCTGTGATATTTAATTAGTAACACCCCAAACTATGCTTCCGCAAAACAGTGAATTTCGGGGGTGTTACAGCTTCCGCAATTGTGTGACAATATGATTATCTGTATGCTATACTATAACAGTGGTATCAGAGCCACACGTATGTGTTATAATTAGTTAGATCTGTTAAACATTAAATTTGGTGGGGTTAAGTTGTTTGATTCGATTAGTCGCAAAGAAAATAGTTTTGGTTGTACTGAGATTAAGGTCGAATGACAAAGTAGGTCAAAATTTTCATTCCAACCGGCAGTTGGATGATCCGACCGGCGGTTTGACAACGAAACTAGGGTGTTATAGTCGCGATAAAGGAATTACGAATTACGATTCCAACCGACGGTTGGGATTACCAGCCGGCGGTTGGAACTTGAAACCCTAATTTTGGTTAAATCGTTAAAACTCGAAAAATCCCATCAGAAATTTAGTGTTTAACATAATAACATAGTTAATGTAAATTGTTTGTTATTATTAAAGTACCTGTAATTAGCAAAGAAGGGGTATCCATGAAATTCATGCATAATTTGTCATGGATATCACTTTGATATTAATTGTTAATAGTATTACTTGTTTAAATTGTTAGTTGGCAAGGTGTCCCTAGTTGGCCATATTTCAAATGTTGCATGAATATTAATTGTTAATTGATTAGTAGTTTATAATTTTGCTTAATTATTGTAACTTGTGAAGCAAAATGGTTTTATGAAAAATAAACTGACTAATAACTATGAAATTAGATTTATTATTTCCTTGCAAATCTTATTGTCAACTCGGGT
Source organism: Helichrysum umbraculigerum (assembly GCA_949592205.1). Lineage (NCBI taxonomy): Eukaryota > Viridiplantae > Streptophyta > Magnoliopsida > Asterales > Asteraceae > Helichrysum > Helichrysum umbraculigerum. Next base: position 66,392,518 of record CATIUR010000001.1, on the reverse strand, counting down.
TGGGCTCACATACCGTAATTTTCTCCCACGACGAGATTTGCAAGCTAATAATTTGTTTTAAACCATGATTAGGAACTTGTATAAGAGAGGTATCTTCGTCTTGGTGTCTAAGATGATGGGTTGGATAAAACGATGTAAAGATCCTAGTCCCTCCTCTGGCCTCTTCATAGCTTCTCTTATACATGGCCGAAAAGGTTTAAAACATGTTGAATCGTCAATTTTAATAAAAGTGTAATCTCTAATTTAATATGAATATTAAATTAGACATCTTGACGCACGTTAATGAGTATATTAACTAGAAATTTTTTAATAAAATCTATGATACGAAGATGTGTGCATGCTTCTTCGTACATATTTGATACACATTATCAAATTAATTACCCATTTAAATTAAGTCATTTGCCATCCAATTTGTAAGAATACTTAGTACTTGCTTTTTGCTCTGCGTGAGACGTAGGTGAATTGTATCCAAGGTAAATTACCACTCATCGTGAGACGGGGGTGGACTATTTACAGTTCTTAATTGGACGACTTAAAGCGAGTTAAGCGGTGAGATCCTTAAGCCCGTGGCATAAGATGGGATGAAACATGCTTAATGAAACTTACTGCTTGATCACTAAGTACACATTAAGCCCTATAATTTCTAGAATTTGCACTTGTAATGTAATTATTGATCGTCACTTACCTTTTGAATACACCATTCCTAGCAGATCAACTGATGTGATGGTGGTATGTCAAGTAGAATCCTAGACTTAAGAAAATTAATTGCTTTATATATATAAGCATTTGGGTATTTAATTTTCTTTAAGAATTTATTATCAAAAATATTAAATTTGAAATTTTATCTATTGTAGATGGCAAATCCTGCACCGAACTCGAATTATTCAGCTTTCAGGCAAATGCTAGAAAGAGAAAAACTTTGTGGAGGAAATTTCAATGATTAGTTTCGTCAACTAAGGATTGTCCTTCGTGTTGAGAAGAAAACTGACGTCATTGAACAGCCATTGGGACCTGCTACTACTCCTGCTGAGGAATTAGCAGTTTGGAATGCTCTTTATGATCGACATAATGAAGTTGCTTGTCTGATGCTCGGCAGCATGACTCCCGAACCTCAAAAGCAATTTGAAAGTTACAGCCCACTTGATATGATAACAGAGCTTAGATCGATGTTTGAGAAACAAGCTGGAGTTGAGCTATTCAATTTGATCCAATCGCTCCAGGCTTGCAAACATGAAGTAGGGACACTAGTTAGCTCACATGTTCTGAAAATGAAGAGCTATCTGGATTAATTGGAAAGACTTCAGTATGCTTATCCTCTGCCTATTGTTGTTGGCATGATTCTCAATTCCCTTTCAAAGAATTTTGAGGGATTTGTGCGCAACTACAATATGCACAGCATGGGAAAAACAGTTGCTGAACTCCAGCAAATGCTCATTGAATATGAGAAGGGTCTTCCAAAGAAACCGGCTGCCCCACAAGTCCTTGCGATTAGAAGTGGAAAGATCTAGAAAGACAATAAACCGCAAACTAAGGAAAAGACTAAGGGTAAGGGAAAGCAAGGTTCTTATGTCCCTAAACCTAAGAAAGAAAAGAAAGAGTTTCCGGCTAAGGATGAGGCGTGTCACCACTGCAAGGAAGTGGGGCACTAGAGTAGGAATTGTCCTGCCTATCTTACTGAGTTAATGAAAAAGAATAAGCAAGCCGGCTAGACCAGAACTTCAGGTATCTTCTCAATAGAATTATATTCTTTCTCTAATTCAAAATCCTGGGTATATGACACTGGTTGTGGTACTCACATCTGTAATACCTCACAGGGACTTAGAGTAAAGAAGAAGCTGAAACATAGGGCTCTCTGCTTGTACGTGGGAAATAGTGTACGTGCAGCTGTAGAAGCCATTGAAAGTTTTGACTTAGTTCAGCCTTCGGGCTTAATTATTGTATTAGACAATTGTCATTATGCACCTACTATTACTAGAGGTGTTGTTTCAGTTTCACTTTTGAAAGATAATGGATCTATCAATGTTTTCAATGATTTTGCAATTTCAGTTTCTAAGAATAATGTTCATTATTTTAATGCTATTCCTTATGATGGTATTTATGAAATTGATATGCATGATCTTGTTTCAAAAGACAATTCTATGTATTCTGTTAGCAATAAAAGAGCCAAGCCTAACTTGGACTCTACCAATCTTTGGCATTGTCGTCTGGCACACATTGGAAAGAAACGCATTGAAATGCTTCAGCGTGAAGGGCTTTTAAAATCAAATGATGAAGGATCCTTTAACAAATGCGTATCCTGTGTTTCTGGCAAGATGACAAAGAAACCCTTTCCGCATCAAACATAAAGGGCTAAAGATCTACTTGGAATCATATATACGGATGTTTGTGGTCCATTTAGACATGTGTCAAGACAAGGTGCTAGCTACTTCATCACTTTTACTGATGATTTCAGTCGTTATGGTTATGTTTACTTGCTTAAACATAAATATGAAGTCTTTGAAATATTAAAAGTGTTTAAGAATGAAGTAGAAAATCAACTCGGTAAAACCATCAAGATCCTTCGTTCGAATCTAGGTGGAAGCGTGTGGAATTGTCCAACAGCTTACACCTTCATACACACTGCAACATAATGGAGTATCGGAGAGGAGGAATCGAACCCTGTTAGACATGGTGAGATCTATGATGAACCTTACTACTCTCCCATTATAGTTTTGGGATTATGCTCTAGAATCTGCTGTATGTATTTTAAAAATATGGTTCTAACCAAGAAAGTGGATAAGACACCATATGAATTATGGCATGGGAGAGTCCCTATTTTGTCTTACTTAAAGGTCTGGGGATGTGAGGCGCTTGTGAAGCAGGATACGCCTGACAAACTCGAGCATAGATCTATTAAGTGCATCTTTGAAGGATACCCAAAGGAAACAATGGGTTACTACTTCTACATTCCTTCTGAAAACACTGTTAAAGTTGCAAGATATGTTGAGTTCTTTGAGAAGAATTTTATAGCTCAAAAAAATAGTGGGAGGGTTGTAGAACTTGATGAGACTCAAGAGGAAGATGCATCACCTTCAACAAACACTAGCGAACATCAACTTGGGGGGGGGGGGGGGGGGGGGGGAGTATTCAAAGTGTTAAACCTCAAGTCGATGTTGTTCCAATTCGTAGATCCGCAAGGATAAAAAGTGCTCAAGAGAAATTGTGTCTAAATGTAGAATCTGAAGAGTACTTGTTAGGGGATCTTAATGAACCGCCTAATTTTAAAGCAGCATTATCAGATCCGGAATCTGAAAAATGGCTTGAAGCTGCGAATGTGGAAATGATATCCATGAAAGATAATCAAGTCTGGCGCTTGGTTGATCTTTCACCTAATGCTAGTACCGTTGGGTGTAAATGGCTCTTCAAGAAGAAGACCGACATGGATGGAAATGTACACACCTATAAAGCTCGTCTCGTAGCGAAGGGTTATACTCAAGTCTACGGAGTTGACTATGATGAAACCTTCTCTCCTGTAGCGGACATAAGGGCTATTAGGATTCTCTTAGCCATAGCTGCATACTATGACTATGAGATTGGGCAAATGGATGTCAAGACTGCCTTCTTGAAAGGTTACTTAGACGAGGATGTCTATATGGTTAAACTTGAAGGTTTTGTGGATCCAAAGCTTCCCAGCAAAGTATGCAAGCTTCAAAGGTCTATTTATGGACTAAAGCAAGCATCAAGAAGCTTGAACAGGAGGTTTGATGAGGAAATCAAAAAGTTTGGATTTACTCAAAACCCTGATGAGCCATGTGTATATCACAAAGTTAGTGGGAGTAATGTTACTTTCCTTGTCTTATATGTTGATGACATATTGATCATAGAAAATCACATTCCAATGTTACAAGATGTAAAATCCTACCTTGGAAAATATTTCGCTATGAAAGACTTGGGAGAAGCAGCATTTATTCTTGGAATCAAGATCTATAGAGATAGAACAAAGCGGTTAATTGGACTAAGTCAAAGTGCTTATATTGATAAGATCTTAAAGAGATTTAAGATGGAGAATTCTAAGTGTGGAAATGTACCAATGTTAGAAAGACTTGACTTAAAAAGCAAGCAGTGTGCTTCTACACCCGAGGAGGTGGAGCGTATGCAAAGGGTTCCTTATGCTTCAGCTGTCAGATCTATAATGTATGCGGTTAGATGTACAATACCTGATGTGGCGTTCACTCAAAACATAGCCAGCCGTTTTCAACAGAATCCAGGTGAAAGTCACTGGACTGCTGTGAAAAATATTCTCAAGTACCTGAGAGCTACTAGAGATATGTGTTAGAGTATAGCATACAGATAATCATATTGTCACACAATTGCGGAAACGAATAAGCACGTATATATATATATAATTAGTTAAGAAAAGAATCATGTACATTTTAGCAGAGCTCCAGATAAACTATTAAGGTTTAAAGTAAAACCTCTCTATGATCGCACACACGACAACAACTCAATAGGTATGCTAGTACGCCATTCACAATACCCACAACCCTTGTGCTTTTCTTCTTTGGTCGAACCACACAAGAACTGATCTTCGTTAGGGTTGAAAACCTTCAAACCTTAGCTTTCAAGCTCCTAAGTTGCACTTTAATTCGCAATCTTAACCCTAATATCGAATTAAGCTTTCAAAAAATCGTATATTTTAAAGCTGAGGCTAAGCCTCTATTTATACTTGCTGGAGCCGACCTCCAATTGCCGGTTGATCTTTCCAACCGCCGGTTGGGTTGTCTTTTGGCCCAAGTATCCACTCCACGACCCGCGTGTTCCACCGCCTTACCATATTTAATTCCAACCGGCGGTTGACACATCCAACCGGCAGTTGGATCTAGTTTCTAGAATATTCAATTCAATAAACGTGAACGCATTAATCAATATATCTCAAATATATATCAACTAATTATATTGAGCTTAAGTATCTTTACGTGTGACCCCGTAGGCTTAAACATTTTCCGGATATGCGTTTATTTTACGTGGTCATTTCCCAACAGCTCCCACTTGATCATGTCATAATAAATGTAATAACATTGGTAAGCGTCTAGCAACACGCCAGTGTTCCCAGAAATGTTTAAGTATAGTTTCTTAAAATATATTATAGTTCCTCAAAGTATAATATAGTTTCTTAAAGTATAATCAAGCTTCTCAAGTAAAATGATTTCAGCATTTACTATCCCTTTGTTAATTTTGGATATGGATCAATTTCATTCCATAAATTAACGATTATGTTTCTCATTCCTTTAATCAATTAAGATTACCAAATCAATCAAGACACATCTGGAATTCATTTGGGTATGGCCGTACAAACATCTTAATTAATTCTAAGAGGGGCCCAGTGGTATCATACTTCAACAGATAGTTGAAGGAACAAATCATATCTTGACTACACGTGTCAGTCATGTACTTCACTACACTTCTAAAAGTAGCCCTTTATTACCTCCTTATTCAGGAAAGCTAGAACTATATCAAAGAAGATGCAATCCATACATGCAAAACCTACTTGTATCTCAAGTCTAAGGATAAGTAAAGCAATCATTTACAAGTTTCACTTAATGACGCCGATCCATAAAGTGATAACTCATTAATTGGGGTAGTCCGATATGCATCTCATGGATATCATGTGAGTTTGGAGGGACCATCCATACCAATCACTCAGATTTATCTTAGTTTAACTATATTCCCACATAGTTAATCGATAATGAACATTTTAGAAAAATTTAAAAATCATTCAAGGATTAAACATGCAAATATAGGATACAATTTATTATTAAATGAAAACAAACATACCAGGTACTTTAATTCATTTATTTCATAATAATTGTTTTACATCCTTTATCCAAATACTAAATCACAGAGTTACATGAAATAACTAGCATAACGAAGTCCTATGCCCTCGGCATGTTGATTAAGTTTTCCCTTAGGTAAAGCCTTCGTAAATGGATCAGCTAGATTTTCATCTGTGTGAACTTTGAGTAGATTGATTTCACCTAATTCGATTTGCTCTCAAACATAGTGATATCTCCTAGGATAATGTCTGGCCCCTTTCTGAACTCCAGGTTCATTGGCAATGATAAATGCTCCTGAGTTATCGCAGTACAACTCCATGGGGTTTTTATTTGTGGGTACCACGTCAAGCCCAGAAATAAATTTTCTAATCCAGACAGCTTCCATCGCAACTTCCGAAGACGCTATGTACTCTGATTCTGTTGCAGACATGGCAGTTGTGGATTGCTTTTTTCTCTTCCAATCCACTGCGCCTCCATTCAATACGAAGACGTATCCTGTCTGAGACTTCATATCATCTCTATCGGTTTGAAATCCAGCATCACAGTATCCAGTCACTTTGAGCTCAACTTCAGGATTTCCAGCATAAACTAGGAACATATCTCTAGTAGCTCTCAGGTACTTGAGAATATTTTTCACAGCAGTCCAATGACATTCACCTGGATTCTGTTGAAAAACGGCTGGTTATGTTCTGAGCGAACGCCACATCAGATCTAGTGCATCTAACCGCATACATTATATATCCAACAGCCGAAGCATAAGGAACCCTTTGCATACGCTCCACCTCCTCGGATGTAGAAGCACATTGTTTGCTATTTAAGTCAAGTCTTTCTTGCATCGGAACATTTTCACGCTTAGAATTCTCCATCTTAAATCTCTTTAAGATCTTATCAATATAAGCACTTTGACTTAGTCTAATTAACCGCTTTTTTCTATCTCTATAGATCTTGATTCCAAGAATAAATGCTGCTTCTGCCAAGTCTTTCATAGCGCAACACTTTCCAAGGTAGGATTTTACATCTTGTAACATTGGAATGTGATTTCCTATGATCAATATGTCATCAACATATAAGACAAGGAAAGTAACATTACTCCCACTAGCTTTGTGATATACACATGGCTCATCAGGGTTTTGAGTAAATCCAAACCTTTTGATTTCCTCATCAAAACTCTTGTTCCAGCTTCTTGATGCTTGATTTAGTCCATAAATGGACCTTTGAAGCTTGCATACTTTGCTGGGATGTTTTGGATCAATAAAACCTTCAGGTTGAACCATATAGACATCCTCGTCTAAGTAACCATTCAAGAAGGTAGTCTTGACATCCATTTCCTAGATCTCATAGTCATAGTACGCAGCTATGGCTAAGATAATCCTAATAGCCCTTATGTCCGCTACAGGAGAGAAGGTTTCATCATAGTCAACTCCGTAGATTTGAGTATAACCCTTCGCTACGAGACGAGCTTTATAGGTGTGTATATTTGCATCCATGTCGGTCTTCTTTTTGAAGAGCCATTTACACCCAACGGTTTTAGCATTGGGTGGAAGATCAACCAAGCGCCAGACTTGATTATCTTTCATGGATCTCATTTCCACATTCACAGCTTCAAGCCATTTTTCAGATTCTGGATCTGATAATGCAGCTTTAAAATGAGGAGGTTCATTAAGATCCCCTAACAAGTACTCTTCAGATTCTACATCTAGACACAATTTCTCTTGAGCACTTTTTAGCCTCGGATCTACGAATTGGAACAACATCGACTTGAGGTTCAACACTTTGAATACTTTCCCCCGCAAGTTGATGTTCGCTAGTGTTTGTTGAAGGTGATGCATCTTCCTCTTGAGTCTCATCAAGTTCTACAACCCTCCCACTATTTTTTTGAGCTATAAAATTCTTCTCAAAGAACTCAACATATCTTGCAACTTTAACAGTGTTTTCAGAAGGAATGTAGAAGTAGTAACCCATTGTTTCCTTTGGGTATCCTACAAAGATGCACTTAATAGATCTTTGCTCGAGTTTGTCAGGCGTATCCCGCTTCACAAGTGCCTCACATCCCCAGACCTTTAAGTAAGACAAATTAGGGACTCTCCCATGCCATAATTCATATGGTGTCTTATCCACCTTCTTGGTTGGAACCATATTCAAAATATGTACAGCAGATTCTAGAGCATAATCCCAAAATGATAATGGGAGAGTAGTAGGGTTCATCATAGATCTCACCATGTCTAACAGGGTTCGATTTCTCCTCTCCGATACTCTATTATGTTGCGGTGTGTATGGAGGAGTAAGTTGTTGGACAATTCCACACGCTTCCAGATAATCCTTAAACTCGTGGCTTAAGTATTCACCACCTTGATCCGAACGAAAGATCTTGATGGTCTTACCGAGTTGATTTTCTACTTCATTCTTGAACACTTTAAATGTTTCAAAGACTTCATGTTTATGTTTAAGCAAGTAAACATAACCATAACGACTGAAATCATCAGTAAAAGTGATGAAGTAGCTAGCACCTTGTCTTGACACATGTCTAAATGGACCACAAACATCGGTATCTATGATTCCAAGTAGATCTTTAGCCCTTTGCGTTTGATGCGGTAAGGGTTTCTTTGTCATCTTGCCAGAAACACAAGATACGCATTTGTCAAAGGATTCATCCTCATTTGATTTTAAAAGCCCTTCACGCTGAAGCCTTTCAATGCATTTCTTTCCAATGTGTGCAAGACAACAATGCCAAAGATAGGTAGAGTCCAAGTTGGTCTTGGCTCTTTTGTTGCTAACAAAATACATAGAATTATCTTTTGAAACACGATCATGCATATCAATTTCATAAATACCATCATAAGGAATAACATTAAAATAATGAACATTATTCTTAGAAATTGAATTACCATAATCATTAAAAATATTGGTAAATCCATTATCTTTCAAAAGTGAAACTGAAACAACACCTTTAGTAATAGTAGGTGCATAATGACAATTGTCTAATACAATAATTAAGCCCAAAGGCAGAACTAAGTCAAAACTTCCAATGGCTTCTACAGCTGCACGTAAACCATTTCCCACGTACAGGTAGAGAGCCCCATGTTTCAGCTTCTTCTTTACTCTAAGTCCCTGTGAGGTATTACAGATGTGAGTACCACAACCAGTGTCATATACTCAGGATTTTGAATTAGAGAAAGAATATAATACTATTGAGAAGATACCTGAAGTTCCGGTCTGGCCGGCTTGCTTCTTCTTCTTCATCAACTCAGCAAGATAGGCATGACAATTCCTACTCCAGTGCCCCACTTCATTGCAGTGGTGACACTTCTCATCCTTAGCCGGATTCTCTTTCTTTGCTGGAGGGTTTTTCTTAGGTTTAGGGACATAAGCACCTTGCTTTCCCTTGCCCTTAGTCTTTCCCTTAGTTTGCGGTTTATTGTCTTTCTGGATCTTGCCACTTCTAATCGCAAGGACTTGTGGGGCAGCCGGTATCTTTGGAAGACCCTTCTCATATTCAATGAGCATGGCATGGAGATCATCAACTGTTTTTCCCATGTTGTGCATATTGTAGTTGCGCACAAATCCCTCAAAATCCTTTGAAAGGGAATTGAGATTCATGCCAACAACAATAGGCAGAGGATTAGCATACTGAAGTCTTTCCAATTGATCCAGATAGCTCTTCATTTTCAGAACGTGTGAGCTAACTGGTGTCCCTGCTTCATGTTTGCAAGCATGGAGTGATTGGATCAAATCGAATAGCTCAACTCCAACATGTTTCTCAAACATCGATCTAAGCTCTGTTATCATATCAATTGGGCTGATACTTTCAAATTCTTTTTGAAGTTCGGGAGTCATGCTGCCGAGCATCAGACAAGCAACTTCATTATGACGATCATAAAGAGCATTCCAAGCTGCTAATTCCTCAGCAGGATCAGTAGCAGCACGAGCAGGTCCCAATGGCTGTTCAATGACATCAGTTTTCTTCTCAACACGAAGGAAAATCCTTAGTTGACGAAAACAATCATTGAAATTTCCTCCAGAAAGTTTTTCTCTTTCTAGCATTTGCCTGAAAGCCGAATAATTCGAGTTCGGTGCAGGATTTGCCATCTACAATAGATAAAAGTTCAAATTTAGTATTTTCGATAATAAATACTTAAAGAAAATTAAATACCCAAATGCTTATATATGTAAAGCAATTAATTTTCTTAAGTCTAGGATCCTACTTGACATATCACCATCACATCAGTTGATCTGCTAGCAATGGTGTATTCAAAAGGTAAGTGACGATCAATAATAGCATTAAAGGTGCAATTCCTAGAAATTATGGGACTTAATGTGTACTTAGTGATCAAGCAGTAAGTTTTATTAAGCATGTTTCATCCCATCTTATGCCACGGGCTTAAGGATCTTACCGCTTAACTCGGTTTAAGTCGTCCAATTAAGAACTGTAAACAGTCCACCACCGTCTCACAATGAGTGGTAATTTACCATGGATACAATTCACCTACGTCTCACGCAGAACAAAAAGCAAGTACAAGTGTTCTTGCAAATTAGATGGCAAATGACTTAATTTAAATGGGTAATTAATTTGATAATGTGTATCAAATATGTACGAGAAAGCATGCACACATCTTCGTGTTTTATTAAAAAATTTCCAGTTAATATACTCGTTAACGTGCGTCAAGATGTCTAATTTAATATTCATATTAAATTAGAGATTACACTTTTATTAAAATTGACGATTCAACATGTTTTAAACCTTTTCGGCCATGTATAAGAGAGGCCATGAAGAGGCCAGAGGAGGGACTAGGATCTTTACATCGTTTTATCCAACCCGTCATTTTAAACACCAAGCCAAAGATAACTCTCTTATACAAGTTCCTAATCGTGGTTTAAAACAAATTATTAGCATGCAAATCTCGTCGTGGGAGAAAATTACGGTATATGAGCCCAACCCGAGTTGACAATAAGATTTGAAAGAAAATAATAAATCTAATTTCATAGTTATTAGTCAGTTTATTTTTCATAAAACCATTTTGCTTCACAAGTTACAATAGTTAAGCAAAATTATAAACTACTAATCAATTTACAATTAATATTCATGCAACGTTTGAAATATGGCCAACTAGGGACACCTTGTCTATTAACAATTTAAACAAGTAATACTATTAGCTATTAATATCAAAGTGATATCCATGACAAATTATGTATGAATTTCATGGATACCCCTTCTTCGCTAATTACAGGTACTTTAATAATAACAAACAATTTACATTAACTATGTTATTATGTTAAACATTAAATTTCTGATGGGATTTTTCGAGTTTTAACGATTTAACCAAAATTAGGGTTTCAAGTTCCAACCGCCGGCTGGTAATCCCAATCGCCGGTTGGAATCGTAATTCGTAATTCCTTTATCGCGACTATAAAACCCTAGTTTCGTTGTCCAACCACCGGTCGGATCATCCAACTGCCGGTTGGAATGAAAATTTTGACCTACTTTGTCATTCGACCTTAATCTCAGTACAACCAAAACTATTTTCTTTGCTACTAATCGAATCAAACAACCCCGCCAAATTTAATGTTTAACAGATCTAACTAATTATAACACATACGTGTGGCTCTGATACCACTGTTATAGTATAGCATACAGATAATCATATTGTCACACAATTGCGGAAGCGAATAAACACGTATATATAATTAGTTAAGAAAAGATCATGTACCTTTTAGCAGAGCTCCAGATAAACTATTAAGGTTTAAAGTAAAACCTCTCTACGATTGCACACACGACATCAACTTAGTAGGTATGCTAGTACGCCATTCACAACACCCACAACCCTTGTGCTTTTCTTCTTTGGTCGAACCACACAAGAACCGATTTTCGTTAGGGTTGAAAACCTTCAAACCCTAGCTTTCTAGCTCATAAGTCGCACTTTAATTCGCAATCTTAACCCTAAGATCAAATTAAGCTTTCAAGAAATCGTATATTTTAAGGCTGAGGCTAAGTCTCTATTTATACTTGCTAGAGCCGACCTCCAACCGCCGGTTGAGCTTCTCAACCGCCGGTTGGGTTTTCTTTTGGCCCAAGTATCCACTCCACGACCCGCGTGTTCCACCGCCTTACCATATTTAATTCCAACCGGCGGTTGACACATCCAATCGGCGGTTGGATCCAATTTCTAGAATATTCGATTCAATAAATGTGAACGCATTAATCAATATATCTCATATAAATATCAACTACTTATATTGAGCATAAGTATCTATACGTGTGACCCCGTAGGCTTAAACATTTTCCAGACATGCGTTTATTTTACGTGGTCATTTCCCAACAATATGTTCCTAGTTTATGGTGGAAATCCTGAAGCTGAGCTCAAAGTGACTGGATACTGTGATGCTGGATTTCAGACTGATAGAGACTATATGAAGTCTCAGATAGGATACGTCTTCCTATTGAATGGAGTCGCAGTGGATTGGAAGAGCAAAAAGCAATCCACAACTGCCACGTCTGCAACAGAATCAGAGTACATAGCATCTTCGGAAGCTGCGATGGAAGCTGTCTGGATTAAAAAATTTATTTCTGGGCTTGACGTGGTACCCACAAATAAAAATCCCATAGAGTTGTACTGCGATAACTCAGGAGCAATTATCATTGCCAATGAACCTGGAGTTCAGAAAGGGGCCAGACATTATCCTAGAAGATATCACTATGTTCGAGAGAAGATCGAATTAGGTGAAATCAATCTACTCAAAGTTCACACAGATGATAATCTAGCTGATCCATTTACGAAGGCTTTACCTAAGGGAAAGCTTAATCAACATGCTGAGGGCATAGGACTTCGTTTTGCTAGTTATTTCATGTAACTCCGTGTTTTAGTATTTGGATAAAGGATGTAAAACAATTATTATGAAATAAATGAATTAAAGTACCTGGTATGTTTGTTTTCATTTGATAATTAATTGTGTCCTATATTTGCATGTTTAAATCTTTGAATAATTCTTAAATTATTCAAAAATGTCCATTATCGATTAACTATGTGGGAATATAGTTAAACTAAGATAAATCTGAGTGATTGGTAAAGATGGTCCCACCAAACTCACATTGTATCCATGAGATGCATATCGGACTACCCCAATTAACAAGTTACCACTTTATGGATCGGCATCATTAAGTGAAACTTGTAAATGATTGCTTTACTTATCCTTAGACTTGAGATACATGTAGGTTTTGCATGTATGGATTGCATTTTCTTTATATAGTTCTAGCTTTCCTGAATAAGGAGGTAATAAAGGGCTATTTTCAGAAGTGTAGTGAAGTACATGACTGACACGTGTAGTCAAGATAGGATTTGTTCCTTCAACTATCTGTTGAAGTATGATACCACTGGGCCCCTCATTAGAATTAATTAAGATATTTGTACGGCCGTACCCAAATGAATTCCAGATGTGTCTTGATTGATTTGGTAATCTTAATTGATTAAAGGAATGAGAAACATAATCGTTAAATTTATGGAATGACATTGATTCATATCCATAATTAACAAGGTATCTGAAACAAAGGGATAATAAAGACTGAAATCATTTACTTGAGAAGCTTGATTATACTTTAAAGAAACTATACTTATGCATTTCTGGGAGCATTGGCGTGTTGCTAGACGCTTACCAATGTTATTGCATTTATTATAAAATCATCAAGTGGGAGCTGTTGGGAAATGACCACGTAAAATAAACGCATGTCCGGAAAATGTTTAAGCCTACGGGGTCACACGTAAAGACACTTAAGCTCAATATAGTTAGTTGATATATATGTGAGATATATTAATTAATACGTTCACGATAATAAATAAACATTATTAAAGGTTAATTGTACATTCTGGAAACTGGATCCAACCGCCAGTTGGATGTGTCAACCACCGGTTAGAATCAAATATGGTAAGGCGGTGGAACACGCGGGTCGTGGAATGGATAATTACCATTACATAACTTGATTAAGTTATCACTGTACTTGGGCCATATTATCGCGGGACAATATTATCGAATATACTGGAACTGGTTAGTTCTACCTAAGCTGGATAACAACTATACTTTTTATAGGATTAGTTTTCCTTTTAGGAACTAAGACTGTCAATATATCCAAGGATTACTCGAAGGGACTTATACTTAAGTGAACATCACCCCGAGACCTCAATATACTTGCTAGGCTAGAGGCTAGGAGTATACGATAGTAACGTATGTTAGTATAGTTCCTTATACTAATACAAAACAACTAGGTGATGATTATTCATACCTAGGCTTATTGTGATACACATAATATCTAAGTATTGTATATACATACCTAGATACGTTAAATCATTTCATGTGTTACATGATACTTTGTTGGATGTGTTTGTTGATGTGACACCCCCAAATTTGATGATTTGCGGAAGCTTGATTTGGGTGTCACTAATCAATATACAAAGCACATAAGATATAATGAACGACCACTATATGCGTCGTTTTAAACTTGTATAGATAAAGTAAATGTTTACATCAAAATATTGTTATATTAGCTCGGTTCCTGAAATTGAGAGATTACATAGCATAATTACTTTTACAAAATACAATAATGCAGTCCAATCTCTAGTTGTATGTATGCTGACTCGAGCTAATAATTCCTGCTTGTGCAGCCAAACTACTGCTGGGTACCTGTGATAAATACTAAAATGGGTCAGCGAAAACGCTGGTGAGCTCACAGGTTTGTATGTCAATGTATAGTTGTAAGAACCGCAAGATTTATATTGAATTTAAAATGCAATTAAGCAAAATAAAAGTTATACTGTCCATGAGCACATAGTCTGAGCTTAACTTGATTTGTCAGGCCCAATTAAGGAAACCTAACTTGGAGTGCCTCCTACGAGTGCCTAATCAACACTCGTCTTCCCAAATGCTAATACATCCGTTTGACCGGTTAGTGCGTGCTAACCCGGATGAGGATTGTCAATCCCATATGATATCATATACTAACATTCACGCTATAAAATACTAGAGACTATGCTTATGGAGGACTTTAAATTGATTAGCTTGAAACTCATGTAGTATTTGAAGTTTGGCACTTGCGTTCTACTTGTAAAACAAAATAGAGTAGTAATATCACACCCCTAGTTGTAAAGCAGTGAAAATGGGGCTATGAAACTCACCTGAGTCTTGAAATGTTAAGCAATTAAACTTGAAGTAATTAGCAGTGTGTTGGTGTCCAAAGACTTGAAACCTGAATGTGTCCACGACACTTGAATTGTTATTAATTGTATTGGTATCTCGAAAGACTACCATTGAAATTGTTTGTCTAACTTAATGTCCAAATTACCCCGATTTGGTTGATTGTATTGTTACAAGTTACTACGACTTGTTTGATTGAATTGACACAAGTTACAACGACTTGTTTGAATAAATTATCTAAGTTACTATGACTTAGTTGGTTCAATTGTGTATTTGAAAATGTGTACGGCCCGTTGGTGATTTAGTTGAAATAATAATAATTCTAAAATGTTGACTTTGCTACAGTACTGCTACAGTACTGCTACAGTAAATTTGACTTTTTTGAACAGTAACTTTGACTTCAAAATTTTGAGGTTTGAAGATTCTGTTTTGTGCGACGTAGGGTGCTACGTCGCAGATCCGGACTGCGACGTTGGGCATGACGTCGCTATGTGCGACTTTCGCAATTTAATGCGACGTTGTACGTGACGTCGCTATAGGCGACGTAGTTGATTTCTGCGACGTAAGGGTCTGCGTCGCTAAGTGCGACGTTGGGGTTATAGTGCGACGTAGGTCGCTGCGTCGCTATATGCGACGTTGGGGATATAGTGCGACGTAGGTCGCTACGTCGCATTTGCTCCATGCCAAATGCGACGTACGGAGTCTGATCGGAGTTTCAACTCCAAAAACGCGTTTTCCGGCCATCGATCGGCATAATATTTTTACCCAACCCATTTTAGGACATTACAAGGTTATACAAACAACTAGCAAGTTATAAAACTAAAAAAACGAGAGTTTTCGGAGTTGTGTCGGAAACTTACAAATCGCCGAAATGAAATTCCGGAAAGATAGAAGTGTAGATCGTCGCGTGGTGGTCGTTTATTCTAAAGGGGCTTGAAGATCCGAGGTCGTTTGAGGTGTTTATTTTGCGATTTTCGTGTGGTGGTGGTGATGGAGTTTGTTGAGAGAAAATAGGGAGAAGAGAGAGAGAAAGAAGTTGAAAAATGAAGAAAAGAAAGATGAGGAGGTGATTATGGTGGGATCCCCACCATTTTCAGTCCACGCGCTTCGCTCCGTGCGGTGTTCGTTTTCTCCGTAGTTTAAACGTTAAATATTTATTTTCTATGTTTTTAATATACATTTTAAAATACGAATAATTATTCAGTATTTTTTTGTTGAAGTATTTTACTAACTTTTTAATAATTACATTATAAAAAGTGAATTGTTTCGTTTTGTTTGCGCAATTACATTTTATTCGCGTTTGTATAAATTGTGTGATAAAACTTGAATACTAAATATTATTGACATAATATTTTTAAGTACAATAAAGTTATAACAATCCTGGTATTATTTAAATAAATTGTTCACCAACGTCCGTATTTATTGTATCGAAATTCATTCGATTTGAAACTTGTACGATTTAAACAAACCGCATAGTTGTAGATATATATTCAACAATATATATAATAATTGATACATTAATTAGCCTAACCCAGAACTAATTACATGTAATAAAGCTCGATTAGGCACTAAATTCTAGTCCTAAATTGACGGTTGTCACATTCTCCCCCTGTTAGAAGAATTTCGTCCCGAAATTTTATGTTGAAGTCGTGTTTGACGTTGAATCAGTGAAGAGTTGAGGATACTTGAGTCGCATTTGGTCTTCCCGTTCCCAGGTGAATTCCGGACCACGCCGTGAATTCCATCTGACCTTGACGATGGGAATACGACTTTGTTTCAGTTGTTTGACCTCACGGTCCATAATTTCAGCGGGTTCCTCAACGAAGTGAAGTTTATCGTCAACACGAATTTCATCTACTGGAATGATAAGTGTCTTATCAGATAGACACTTCTTCAGATTTGAAATATGAAAAGTAGGGTGCACGCTGCTGAGTTCAGATGGCAGCTGCAATCGATAAGCCACTGGACCAATCCTTTCAAGGATCTCGAATGGTCCAATGTATCTGGGATTCAACTTCCCTCGTTTGCCAAACCGGATTACGCCTTTCCAAGGCGATACTTTGAGTAGAACTCGATCCCCAACTTGGAACTCGAGTGGTTTGCGTCTCACGTCAGCATAACTTTTCTGACGGTCACGTGCGGCTTTGAGTTTGTTTTGAATGTCGACGATTCTTTCGGTCGTCTCGTGAATGATTTCTGGACCTGTGAGTTGGCTATCCCCAACTTCGGTCCAACAGATAGGTGACCGGCACTTACGACCATACAGTGCCTCGAAAGGTGCAGCTTTGATGCTGGTATGATAACTGTTGTTGTACGAGAACTCGCACAATGGTAGGTGTTTTTCCCAGTTTACACCGAAGTCTACTACGCAGGCCCGTAGCATGTCTTCCAGTGTTTGAATGGTTCGTTCACTTTGGCCGTCGGTTTGAGGATGGTATGCGGTACTCATATCAAGTCGAGTACCCAGAGATTTTTGAAGTGATTGCCAAAATTGTGAAGTGAAGCGACTATCTCTATCAGAGATAATTGAGATTGGAACACCGTGTTTGGTCACGATTTCCTTCAGGTAGATTCTGGTGAGGCGTTCCATTTTGTCGGATTCCTTGATTGCCAGGAAATGAGCAGACTTTGTGAGACGATCCACGATCACCCAAATGGTATCGCAACCGTTCGCTGACTTTGGTAGTTTGGTTATGAAGTCCATAGCAATTTGTTCCCATTTCCATTCAGGAAGACTGGGTTGTTGAAGTAAACCAGAAGGTTTTTGATATTCAATTTTGACTTTGGAGCAAGTAAGACACTTGCTGACATAGGTGGCGATTTCAGCTTTCATGTTCGGCCACCAATAGAAGTCCTTGATACCGTGGTACATTTTATCAGATCCCGGATGGATAGAGTATTTGGACTTGTGAGCTTCATCCATCACCAAGTCTCGTAGGTTCCCAAATTTAGGCAACCAGATTCGGTTTGAGAAATACCTAATCCCGTTAGGTTTGACTTCGAATTGTTTATCCATGCCTCGCAAGGCTTCATCTTTGACATTCTCGGGTTTTAAGGCTTCGAGTTGAGCAGTGAGAATTTGAATATTTAAATTGTTGTGAATGGTCATGCTGAAGGCTCGAACCCGAAGTGGTTTCACTCGCTCTTTCCGACTGAGGGCATCAGCAACAACATTTGCTTTGCCTGGGTGATATTTGAGTTCGCAGTCATAATCGGTAAGCAACTCTACCCATCGACGTTGCCTCATGTTGAGATCCTTCTGATCGAATATGTGTTGAAGGCTTTTATGGTCGGTAAAGATTGTACATCTGGTACCGTAAAGGTAATGTCTCCAGATTTTGAGGGCAAAAACGACAGCTCCTAGCTCGAGGTCGTGGGTGGTGTAATTCTTTTCATGAATCTTGAGCTGTCGGGAAGCATAAGCTATGACTTTGTCTCGTTGCATAAGCACACAACCGAGACCTTGATGTGAAGCATCGCAGTATACCACGAAGTCATCGGTGCCTTCGGGTAATGAGAGGATAGGAGCACTGCAAAGCTTTTGTTTTAAGAGTTGGAATGCCGATTCTTGTTTATCAGTCCAGTCAAACTTTTTATCTTTCTGGGTCAGAGTCGTAAGTGGTATGGCTATCTTGGAGAAATTTTCAATGAATCGTCGATAGTATCCGGCCAGTCCTAGAAACTGCCGTACTTCGGTCGGAGTGGTTGGCGATTGCCAGTCTTTGATAGCCTCGATTTTTGACGGGTCAACGTGAATCCCCTGCCTGTCAATCACGTGACCAAGGAATTGAACAGTTTCGATCCAGAACTCACACTTAGAGAACTTGGCATAGAGCTCCTCGTGTTTAAGTAGTTCAAGGATGGTTCTGAGGTGTTGCGCATGCTCTTCTTTGCCTCGTGAATATATGAGGATGTCATCGATGAAGACAATGACAAACTTATCAAGGTAAGGTTTACACACCCGATTCATAAGGTCCATGAATACAGCCGGTGCATTGGTTAGGCCAAATGGCATCACTTGGAATTCGTAATGCCCGTAACGGGTTCTGAAAGCGGTTTTTGGAATATCGGCATCGCGAACACGCAATTGGTGATAACCGGATCGGAGATCAATCTTTGAATAACAACTCGACCCTTGAAGTTGGTCGAACAAATCATCGATTCGAGGAAGTGGATACCGGTTCTTGACAGTTAACTTGTTCAACTCTCGATAGTCGATACACATTCGAAAAGAACCGTCTTTCTTCTTGACAAATAGGACCGGAGCTCCCCAAGGTGAAGAACTCGGCCTGATGAATCCTCGTTCCAGGAGTTCCTGTAACTGGGTGGACAGCTCCTGAAGTTCGGATGGAGCTAAACGGTATGGTGCTCGAGCCACAGGCGCAGCACCTGGTACAAGATCGATTGAGAACTCAACCTGTCTTGGTGGTGGTAGACCAGGTAGTTCTTCAGGAAAGACTTCTGGAAAGTCTCGGACGATTGGAACATCCTCAAGTCGCTTCTCCTCCGACTTTTTCTCCATGATGTGCGCGAGGATTGATGGATAACCCTTTCTCAGAAATTTCCGGGTTTTAAGACAAGATATGAGGTTAAGCCTCGTCCCACCGGTCTCCCCCTGTATGATTAGGGTTCTACCGACGGCGAGAGGTATGCGAACAACTTTGTCATGGCAAATGATTTTGGCGCGATGTTTGGATAACCAGTCCATGCCTACGATGACATCGAAACTCCCTATTTCAATAGGCATAAGATCTATGGAGAAGGTTTCGTCGGCTAGATTTAAAGTGCAATTAGGTATCACACTATCGGTTTCTATCAGCTTGCCATTTGCTAACTCTACGGTGTACTTAACGTCTAAAGCAACAGGTGTAATGTCAAGTAGAGGACAAAATTCATCAGAAATAAAACTCCTATCGGCACCAGTATCAAACAGTATGGAAGCAGTTAAATTGTTGAGGAGGAACATACCCGTGACCACATTCGGGTCCTGACGGGCGTCCCCTGAGTTGATCACGAAGGCGCTACTTTTGACGTTGTTGTTGTTGCGGTGGTTGTTGTTGTTGTTGTTGCCCTTATTCTTCAATTTTGGGCAAGAATCCCTGAAGTACCCTGGGTTTCCACATTCATAGCAGGACTTAGGTTGTCGGGCATTTCTGTCAGAGGGGTTGTTGTTGGATTTGGGGGCTCGGCAATCCTTAGTCAGATGCCCGTACCTCCTGCAGTTGTTGCAAGGAGTACCGCACTGACCAAAATGGTGGTAGTTACACTTGGGACAATAAGGCCTGTCCCCGGTGTAGTTGCGGGTGGTTTCAGAGTTGGAGGTGTAGACTTGGATGGCGTTGTTTTTCTTGTTTGAGTTGTGGTGGTGTTCAGTGGATTTGCGTTTGTTGTTGTTGGAGGATGAGGTGTTGGTGGTCTCACGGCTGACAACTAGAGCCATGAGTTCGTGGGCCAATCGAATGGCACTCTCAGTAGTAGTTGGTTTGGATGAGGCGACGTTTCCCTGAATGTTCTCGGGGAGTCCACGAATGTATTTCTTAATGCCCTTACTTTCTGGTTCGACCAAACCCGGGCATAATAGAGCAAACTGCTGAAATTTGGTGGTATAATCAGCGACATCATTTCCCTGCATCTCCAGGTGCCAGAATTCTTCCTCCAGCC
The DNA here is from genome assembly GCA_949592205.1 of Helichrysum umbraculigerum. Taxonomy (NCBI): domain Eukaryota; kingdom Viridiplantae; phylum Streptophyta; class Magnoliopsida; order Asterales; family Asteraceae; genus Helichrysum; species Helichrysum umbraculigerum. The sequence goes on along the minus strand of CATIUR010000001.1, from coordinate 66,371,867 downwards.
TGTGCAATTCTTCTTCAGGACAGTACTTTTCTGTCAGCTTCTTCTTCAACTCGGCCCAAGGAAGTCGATTTACAACCTCAAGGCCTACAGAGTTTGCGTGGGTTTTCCACCACGTGAGTGCACCTTCCTGAAAGGTGTAAGCAGCGAATTTGACCTTGTTGTTCTCAGTGCAATCGCAGAGACTGAAAACAGATTCCATACGCTCAATCCAACGGATCAAGCCAATGGCACCTTCCGTGCCCTTGAAGTATAGCGGTTTACAGCTAAGAAAGTCTTTATAGGAGCAAGGTTTGGGTGGTGGAGTATTGGTTGCTGTGTCCTCGCTACCGGGTGGTGTTCTGGTAGCCAAGGCTTCGGTCACACTGCGGGCAATGATTCCCGCGATCTCAGCTTCGCTAAGGGTAATTTGACGACGAGGAGGCATGATGCTGAGTAAGAAAGAACAAGGAAATGAAATAAGATACTAGTCCGAGTATGATGAACTAGTGGTGTGGTTGTCATTTCGAGACAAAGCGTTAGAGAGAAAGAGGCCTATATTCATATAATATAATATAGCCTAGAGTTGTAACGAGGTCTATTCATGTAAATATATATATATCACATAATAACCTATTGAGTGTCTAGCACAGACGTGTTTTGAGTCCCATTTCTCTCGAGGTCAGAGTCAACTAATGCATTCCTGTTCAACATAACTCTTTCAGATTTCACATCATCTTTCTTTAATTGTACATAGTTGATCAGGCTATGTTAAATTAAAGTCGTATGATGTAATCCCTGAACTAGTCATAACTAATAAGGAATACTGCCTAACAGTCATAGTCTAGGCCCACTAAATGCAACCTAATTCACTATAACCTTAGGCTCTGATACCAATCTGTGACACCCCCAAATTTGATGATTTGCGGAAGCTTGATTTGGGTGTCACTAATCAATATACAAAGCACATAAGATATAATGAACGACCACTATATGCGTCGTTTTAAACTTGTATAGATAAAGTAAATGTTTACATCAAAATATTGTTATATTAGCTCGGTTCCTGAAATTGAGAGATTACATAGCATAATTACTTTTACAAAATACAATAATGCAGTCCAATCTCTAGTTGTATGTATGCTGACTCGAGCTAATAATTCCTGCTTGTGCAGCCAAACTACTGCTGGGTACCTGTGATAAATACTAAAATGGGTCAGCGAAAACGCTGGTGAGCTCACAGGTTTGTATGTCAATGTATAGTTGTAAGAACCGCAAGATTTATATTGAATTTAAAATGCAATTAAGCAAAATAAAAGTTATACTGTCCATGAGCACATAGTCTGAGCTTAACTTGATTTGTCAGGCCCAATTAAGGAAACCTAACTTGGAGTGCCTCCTACGAGTGCCTAATCAACACTCGTCTTCCCAAATGCTAATACATCCGTTTGACCGGTTAGTGCGTGCTAACCCGGATGAGGATTGTCAATCCCATATGATATCATATACTAACATTCACGCTATAAAATACTAGAGACTATGCTTATGGAGGACTTTAAATTGATTAGCTTGAAACTCATGTAGTATTTGAAGTTTGGTACTTGCGTTCTACTTGTAAAACAAAATAGAGTAGTAATATCACACCCCTAGTTGTAAAGCAGTGAAAATGGGGCTATGAAACTCACCTGAGTCTTGAAATGTTAAGCAATTAAACTTGAAGTAATTAGCAGTGTGTTGGTGTCCAAAGACTTGAAACCTGAATGTGTCCACGACACTTGAATTGTTATTAATTGTATTGGTATCTCGAAAGACTACCATTGAAATTGTTTGTCTAACTTAATGTCCAAATTACCCCGATTTGGTTGATTGTATTGTTACAAGTTACTACGACTTGTTTGATTGAATTGACACAAGTTACAACGACTTGTTTGAATAAATTATCTAAGTTACTATGACTTAGTTGGTTCAATTGTGTATTTGAAAATGTGTACGGCCCGTTGGTGATTTAGTTGAAATAATAATAATTCTAAAATGTTGACTTTGCTACAGTACTGCTACAGTACTGCTACAGTAAATTTGACTTTTTTGAACAGTAACTTTGACTTCAAAATTTTGAGGTTTGAAGATTCTGTTTTGTGCGACGTAGGGTGCTACGTCGCAGATCCGGATTGCGACGTTGGGCATGACGTCGCTATGTGCGACTTTCGCAATTTAATGCGACGTTGTACGTGACGTCGCTATAGGCGACGTAGTTGATTTCTGCGACGTAAGGGTCTGCGTCGCTAAGTGCGACGTTGGGGTTATAGTGCGACGTAGGTCGCTGCGTCGCTATATGCGACGTTGGGGATATAGTGCGACGTAGGTCGCTACGTCGCATTTGCTCCATGCCAAATGCGACGTACGGAGTCTGATCGGAGTTTCAACTCCAAAAACGCGTTTTCCGGCCATCGATCGGCATAATATTTTTACCCAACCCATTTTAGGACATTACAAGGTTATACAAACAACTAGCAAGTTATAAAACTAAAAAAACGAGAGTTTTCGGAGTTGTGTCGGAAACTTACAAATCGCCGAAATGAAATTCCGGAAAGATAGAAGTGTAGATCGTCGCGTGGTGGTCGTTTATTCTAAAGGGGCTTGAAGATCCGAGGTCGTTTGAGGTGTTTATTTTGCGATTTTCGTGTGGTGGTGGTGATGGAGTTTGTTGAGAGAAAATAGGGAGAAGAGAGAGAGAAAGAAGTTGAAAAATGAAGAAAAGAAAGATGAGGAGGTGATTATGGTGGGATCCCCACCATTTTCAGTCCACGCGCTTCGCTCCGTGCGGTGTTCGTTTTCTCCGTAGTTTAAACGTTAAATATTTATTTTCTATGTTTTTAATATACATTTTAAAATACGAATAATTATTCAGTATTTTTTTGTTGAAGTATTTTACTAACTTTTTAATAATTACATTATAAAAAGTGAATTGTTTCGTTTTGTTTGCGCAATTACATTTTATTCGCGTTTGTATAAATTGTGTGATAAAACTTGAATACTAAATATTATTGACATAATATTTTTAAGTACAATAAAGTTATAACAATCCTGGTATTATTTAAATAAATTGTTCACCAACGTCCGTATTTATTGTATCGAAATTCATTCGATTTGAAACTTGTACGATTTAAACAAACCGCATAGTTGTAGATATATATTCAACAATATATATAATAATTGATACATTAATTAGCCTAACCCAGAACTAATTACATGTAATAAAGCTCGATTAGGCACTAAATTCTAGTCCTAAATTGACGGTTGTCACAGTTGATCAGGCTTATATATATATATATATATGCATACTCGTACATAATCTCAAGCACTCGGTGCTACCTACGATTTACTTATGTATATTGATATACATACACTTATACAAACACGATTACTCTAGTCGGGCATGTCGTAGTACTGTCGGCTCTCAGTTACTCTAGTCGGGCATGTCGTAGTACTGCCGGCTCTCAATTACTCTAGTCGGGCATGTCGTAGTACTGCCGGCTCTCATATACATACATTGCTTGCGAACAACACTGTTCGATATCACGGTTAGAGTGACACAAAACGATATCACGGTTAAGTGATACAAAACGAGATCACGGTAAAGTGATTCAAAACGATATTGCGGTAAAGCGATACAAAACATCGATAAACATACGAGTTGATACTCGCACTCATCAACGGATCGACGAGCTTACACTCGAGATCGTTGACACAGTATTTGGCTAAATACTCAATTATAGTTCTGCGGGACTACACTTACATGTTGCTTGGAGGCAACACATTATGCCAGGTGGCACACTAGTACCTTACTACTAAATAAGTAATGCTTTTACTTGTTATCATATGATGTGGTCATACACTTACTCGATTTGTACTTAGGCATGTATTGCCTCACATTGGTAGACTTACTATCTAGGCATGGACTGCCACTTCCTCGATATGACTCGGTCATACACTTACTCGATAGTACTTAGGCATGTATTGCCTCACATTTGTAGACTTATTTACACCTGATAGGTAACTAGGCATGGAATGCCATTTTCTCTTGATGTACTTAGGTACACACCACAACTGTATAATACTGCAAATCTAAATAGTAGTTTCTGAACTACTTTTCAAACATACACAGTTTATACTTCATGTTTTCAACTGACAAATCTATGAACTCATCAGCTTTATAGCTGACTTGTTTTAGCATGTGTTCTCAGGTGCCCAGCAGGATTTGGATTGCTACAAGATATGCTAGCTCGAGTCGCATGATTTCAAACACTTGGATTTCCTTGCATAACTTTTGTACTACAACTTATGTATTGGATCATATTTTGCGAACTCGCGAACGTTGTAAACGTTTTATTTTGGGAAATGTAATAATTATTTTAAAACGTCTCATTTAGAGGTCGTTTGATGTATCTTTATGCTTTGGTTATTGATTAGTCGCGCCCCGACCCGACCGCTTCCGCAACCCGAATTTGGGGGTGCGACAGATCATTTATATACCTGAATCCTTTTCAACCTTACTGTCTTTAAGGTCCTTCAGATATTTTGGGCAGCAACGCTTCTAGTGCTCCTATGTGTTGCAGTATAACACACTGATTCCTTTGGATCATTGCAGGTGTAATTTCAGATTCAATATTTCTCTTAGCCTTACGATGGGACTTTCCAGTCGTAGCTTTTCCAGATCTCTTCCTTTTCTTTGCATTATGACCAATTGACAACACAGGAGCTGCTGAGCTAGAGGGCACATCATTCTTCTTGATCATTTGCTCAAAAATTTTTGGAGTTCCATTATTGAGGTCTCTCTCTCATTCAAAACCATTTGACATAAGATTACAAACTGTTTGTAGACAGCTGGCTGACCAGACAGAATTATGTTGACCAAAAATAGTATCAAACATCATAATATTTCCGGTGAGCTTCAATCTCCTCTTGGGTTGAATCACTATCATTAGAGGGAATTTGCTCATCGAGAACATACTCCTTATTCTCGTTGAGAACATACTCCTTGCTCTCGTACCTTAGAGTGAACCTACGGTTTCACAGCTCATCAAGAACATACTCCTTGTTCTCATTCCTTTGAGTGAACCTAAGGTTTTACATCCAGTCCATACACCTTGGACTGGTAAGCCTTTCCCTCCTAAGAACTGAGAGTAATGAGAAGTTCGGGTTGTTTGCGGAATTGGGAACGGGAGGATTATTACCATTTTCAACAGATATTATTGAGATAAAAAAAAACTGTTTTAGTTAGTCTGAATATTCCTTAATAAATTACCCAATTTCATATTAAGGCTAGGATCCATATTTTAGATTCGTTTTATGAAAAGGGTTGCCCTAATCATATCGCGAATTTATTTTAGGTAGACAATGCTCTTGTCAATTTCATTCTCTATGAAATTCCTAGTTCTTTTGAAATTCATTGATTATTATCATTGGCATGTTAATCTCGGTTATGCTTATCTACAATTCATGACTGGGATGCCGAGGATCATGAACAAGATAGTGAATTAACCATGCAAACCCCGCATGGTCCCCGGCTCGAGTACGCTCGAGAATCGCGAGTCTCACATCACCTCTCACATGTTCTCTCATTAATGTGCCGGTTAACCACACACGCTCCATTAACAGTCCATATGAGAGATGTGCGGTTTTCATGGATTAGCATACTATTCATATTTCCTATAGCTAAAATGGGTTTTTGTTTTAGTACTTTAAGTCTACTTTTAATCATGATATCATCCTATCAAAATTCCTCGGTAGCTCCATTGAATGCACAAAGAAGCGGAGAAGCAGGTCAGCGCGAAGCTTATTAAAAACCTCCTTCTTTAGAGAAGCAAAGCGACCCGCCTTATACCTCTCTCATAGTTTGTTCACTATGGGTGAACCGATTTATCAATTTACTGACGATGTATATAGACTTAAATGATTATATATATATGTATATATATATATATATATATATATATATATATATATATATATAAATCATATTATATATAAGGTCTCTCTTAAACATTTAAGGTTCAGGGTTCTATTTTAAAATATTTTAAAATTGAGTGTATATTTTAAACAATTAAAATACCAAGGTCTAATTAGTAAATAAATTAACTGTATATATATACAAATCTATTATACATATATACCTAATTTAATTATTTGGACAAAATAAAACAATTCTATTTCCAAATACATTTTATCTACATTTTGTATTGCTAACATTATTAAGCTATGGCTCTGATATCAATGTTGGATTTTCTATTCCCTAACTAGATTAACATATGCAGCGGAAAATAACAATTAATCTAGAGCAATTAGGAAACTAAACCCTAAACGACCTTAACTCAATAAACGAAAGCGATAATACAAAATAAATAGATAAATGAAAAAATACTAACCTTTGAGAAAATCAATTTCTCATGCGCATACCACCTTGCTCGAGCTTCCACGCTTTGAAGGCAAGTACCTAAACCAAAATACCTCTAATGGTTCACACCCATGAACCAAGAGAAATTCCAAATCCTAAGGTCCCGACTCTAAGTCGTAAAGACTCTTACAAGGATTAGGAATGAGAAAGAGAGAAAGAATCGGACTAAATTCGAATCTGGGATGATCGGAAAGCTTAGGATGGCCTCTATTTATAGGGGAGAGGGAGCCTTGGGGTTTATACTCTGGCCGATGTGGGACAATCTGATTTCGGCCTCCAACCGCCGGTTGAAGCCTTCAGCCGGCAGTTGGAATTAATCATTTCCCAAGTCAAACACGCATCACCGCCTTACAAACCCTAATCCATCCAACCACATGTTGAACCCTCCAACCGCCAGTTGGATATACTTTCCAAAATATTCCTTTTAGTTTAATATTCAATTAATAAACTAACTAAACATTCTTATTGTTTTGTTAACTTCTTTTAGCTTCTAATTAATTTATCAACTTTGATAAATTAACAAACTAATTAATTAACTACAATATTAATTCTAGTTAATATTATCTCTCAATTAGTTTATCTTACTGTTCATCGAGGACAACCCAAAAAGGACTCTACTTTTAATGACAGTCTTACCAATTAGTTATGACCTTGGACACACCTTTGGATACTATTCCAACAGATTTATCATGCAGTTTTACGCAACGTATAAATTATATTAGTAGCGTTTGGTTTTAAATTTTATATTTTCCAAAGCACTTATTAAGTTGTTTACTTCTTTACTTATATGAGTTGTTGCATGAAGTTTTTTCTTTACTTTAGGTGCTCTTATCATTTTTTCGACTTTAGTGTTTCATTAACTCTATGTTGTGACTAAATTATCAAATCAATTCATAGTTATTAATAATACGTAAGTAATATCAACTTTCATGTAAAATTATTCTTAACTTCTCAGTCATCATGGTCTTCTCGGGTTTGATAATTTTTTTATCGTAGCAGACTACCACCACTTCTTCGTAAAGGCTACCCTTGCAATGCGCAGGTACCATGCTAGTAAGACCATCCGTAACCGTAACACCAGAACGCCACTTTTTCAGCTGCCACATCAGCGCCACATCATCATCAAACTATAACACCAGAACGCCCCTAATCATAACACCAGAACGCCACTTTAAAAAAAACATTTTTCTTTTTTTTTTTACGTAAACAAGGCAAAGAAAAAGGAAAAAAGAAAAAAAAACCGTGTGGACCCCACCAAAACGCTCAAAAACGCCTCGTTATATGACCCAGAACGCCGTCCAGAACGCCGCATTACCGGCGTTCTGGCGTTGTGGTGCTTCAGAACGCTTGCCACATGTGTGCGTTACAGATGGTCTAATGGTTCATAAGCTAGGTTAAAAGAATTGACCAGAATAAAAATGTTGAAACTTAACCCTTTATTTTTGCTAGTATACATGAATAGAAACTTTATAAGACACACAAGGATAAGATTACTTTTGAAAAGTTGTATCAAAAGGTAAATATTGTACAGCCCTTTGCAAAGTATGCAAACCCTACAACCACCATAACCTTACCACTCTACCGGTAATAAATAGAATTTGCTTACCGTATTCAATGGATTCAACAGAGGGTAGATACCAACTCATTTACTGTTCAACCTCTTTAAAACCCTTATTCTTCTGACCCTTCTATATGTATCAACTCATCTCCATCCTCAAACACACAAAAATGGAAGTTTTCGACATTGTCTTAGCCATAGTAACATGCCTCTTTTTCTGCTTATGGTGGAAATATCATTCCAAACCTTCCGGCGAAAGAAAAAATCTCCCACCAGGGCCTCCTGGTTGGCCGATTGTTGGCAACCTGATTCAAGTCATCTTTCAAAAACGTCCGTTCATGTATGTTGTACGTGACTTGCGTACCAAATATGGTCCCATCTTTACCATGAAGATGGGCCAACGTACCTTAGTCATCGTTACAAGCTCCGACCTCATTCATGAAGCCCTAGTCCAAAAAGGTGCGATTTTTGCAAGTCGACCGGCTGACTCCCCTATCCGACTACTATTTAGTGTCGGAAAATGCGCCATTAACTCTGCACAATACGGTCCTCTTTGGCGAATCCTTAGACGAAACTTTGTAACCGAGTTGATAAACCCTACTCGGATCAAACAGTGTAGTTGGATCCGAAAATGGGCGTTTGAAGAACACATAAAAATGCTTGAATTCGAAAATTCAAAACATGGGTCAGTCGAAGTAATGAGTACTTGTAGACTCACAATCTGTAGCATTTTGATATGCTTATGTTTTGGTGCAAGAATTTCAAATGAAAAGATAAAAAACATAGAAAGCATACTCAAAGATGTAATGATGATCACCATGCCCAAACTGCCCGATTTCATGCCGGTTCTCCTCCCACTCTTCCGTAGTCAACTAGTGGCTGCGAAAGACCTCCGGAGAAAACAAATGGAGTGTTTAGTCCCATTAATAAGAGCAAGAAGAGCTTTTCTTGAAAGCCGTGAAGATAACATGAAAAAGCCAAGTATCAACCCACTTAAACCGGATGGTTTAGAAATGGTGAGCCCGGTTGGGGCTGCTTACATTGACTCACTTTTCAACCTTGAACCGGCCAGTCGAGGACGTTTAGGCGAAGAAGAACTCGTAACGTTAGTTTCCGAAGTAATCAACGCCGGCACGGACACAAGCGCTACAACTATCGAATGGGCGTTACTCCATTTAGTAACAAATCAAGAAATTCAAGAAAAACTATACAAAGAAATAGTCCAAAAAGTTGGTGTAAATGGTGAAATTCAAGAAACTGATGTAGAAAACATGGTTTATTTATCAGCAATTGTTAAAGAAACTTTTCGGCGACACCCACCAAGCCACTTTGTGTTATCACACGCCACCACTGAGCCAACAGAGCTCGGTGGCTACGTGATACCACCGGATGTGAACGTGGAGTTTTATACCGCTTGGGTGACGGAGGATCCAGAAGTTTGGGAAAACCCGGAGCAGTTTCGACCAGAGAGGTTTTTGGAAGGCGGAGAAGGGGCGGATGTGGACGTAACAGGAATGAGGGGAGTGAAGATGTTGCCGTTTGGTGCTGGCCGGAGGATTTGTCCGGCGTGGAGTTTGGGTACGTTGCATGTTAACTTGTTGTTAGCTAGAATGGTTCATGCATTTAAATGGGTCCCGGATCCGAGTAACCTACCCGACCCGACGGAGACTTTCGCTTTTACTGTTGTCATGAAGAACTCTCTCAAGGCAACGATTTTGCCTCGAAACACAACTTGAAGAGATCTCAAGGGTCCGGTTTAATTAGATCAAGTCATTTTCATATTTTTCTCTTCTATCTTAATCTTAATCTTTAGTTAATATATGTGCTATAAAATATAAATCTTTTATTACGATACTAATTTTATAATTTGTACTTTATATGGATCTCGATCGAATGTAGCTAGCATTGACGACCTTGTCTTGAAATATGAGGATCTAATTAATAAGTTGGGTCACTATTACATTTGTTTGAAAAATATAAATATTTTATTTTATTACAATTATAAAATATAGCTAGAAGTTCAAATGAGAACCACAAAAAGGTACAGTACTTCGAAAACTTTTAAATTATAGAGATTTTAACATGTTTAATGATTCAATTACATGTGAACATTAATCCAGATTAAGGTTAAAAGCAAAATAGTTTGAGAAAATATCACAATAACCTTTAAAATCAAATTTATATATTTCGTTCACATGTGCACATTCGATATGTGCAAATGTGAACACTTCATATATTTTATAGTTTAACACGTCTTTTGTGATTTTTAACTTTTATTTGTCAATAATATGAACACTAAATAACATTTATGTGTAAATTGTTGCGTTTACATGCATAAAAATAATGTAATTTAAAAGTTCTCGCAGTTCTGTACCTTTTGTGGTTATCGTTTGAACCTAACCCAACAAACATATATATATATATATATATATATATATATATATATATATATATTAGTTTAAAATTGATGAACATATCTCGACTTTTATTCGACAAAAGACGTCTACTGATGTCATTTATCAGTAATCAAGTTAATTCAGGCTTGAATCACCATATTACCCTTTCAAATGTAAACGTACAAGTGCCATGCTAGATGAATAGTTAATTAAGTTGATAAATGAAATTTTATAAATATGTATAAATGTATAACATTGATTTTTTACATCACATTTTATGATGCAAAAAACACACAATATATGCATTAAGATATCAATGTATTATACTACTAGTACGTATTTGGCTGTGCATACGCACAACCCACGAGCAACGTCAACTTTTTATTAAGATTTACGAGTGATTATTAAGTCGGTAATGGAAAATTTTAATTACAAATAACAGATACGTTATTATATTTTTATCAAGGTTGGATTTATTAAATTAAGTGAAAATATTATAACGTATATAAATCAAATGATAACAATGACAACTCATATTGTTAAGAATCCCTCATATATTTAGATGAAATATTTAACAAGTTAAATAATCGATATGTAATTTTTTAGGTACGTCCAATTGATAGTTTTCCGGTTCTTTGTCTTCATCACCGTCATAATATTGTCACAATTAGTATGATGTATTTTAAAGCATATTAAGTATAGTTTGTTAAAAAATTGCAAAAATATAGAATTAGAAAATGAAAGTGTTCTATAAGTGTAAATGCATCGAAAGTGTAAACATGGCGATGATAACAATTTTAGTTGGTGAATGACAAATTTGAATGATGTTAGACAACCTTTGCTTAAAAAATGTTAAAATATATATATACATACAAACAAAGTGTTTGATAAGAAATGTAGCATATGATCGCAAACATATAGAATGAAAAAACGTAAATGTTTATAAGAACGCAACAATATAAATGCATCGAAAATGTAAAAGTGATGTGATTTAAATTATAGAAGGTATATTATTTATTTGTTTTTTTGTATTATTATTATTATTATTATTATTATTATTATTATTATTATTATTATTATTATTATTATATTATTGTTATTATTATCAATTTTATATTGTGTCATAGTAAATTCAGTTTAAAAAAATAATGGAAAAGGAAAAAGGTAGATGATGTGTCAAGATGAGAGGTCATATACCTTTCTTATATATACATAATACAAACAAAGTGTTTGATAAGAAATGTAGCATATGATCGCAAACATATAGAATGAAAAAACGTAAATGTTTATAAGAATGCAACAATATAAATGCATCGAAAATGTAAAAGTGATGTGATTTAATTTTAGAAGGTATATTATTTATTTGTTTATTATTATTATTATTATTATTGTTATTGTTATATTATTGTTATTATTATCAATTTTATATTGTGTCATAGTAAATTTAGTTTAAAAAAATAATGGAAAAGGAAAAAGGTAGATGATGTGTCAAGATGAGAGGTCATATACCTTTCTTTATATATATACTAGTGTTAAACCCGTGCGATGCACGGAGTGTTTATTTTTACATTTGTATTTTTGGAGTACTTCTATATATGTGATTAGAAATACTATTTCCGTCGCAATTAATTTGTTCATCTTCCTATATTGATATGTCTCAATATAATTCTCATCTTCCAAAGTAAATGCACTTTCTTTAAAGTGTGTGATTTTAGTCTGTTGAAAATAATTTTGGACGTAAGGAGTACATAACAAAGTTTACTTATAAAATGTGTCCATTTAAAGCGTTGAGTGTATTGTTTAGTTTGTGAACACTTTTTTAAGCTTTTACTCTTTAATTGATTGATATAGATAATAATAAAACAGGTCAGGAGATGTAACACAAAATTTGTAGGAACGACATACACAATACACACTACCATAAATATAGTTTGGGTCAAACAGTGTATAATTCTACCATCAAGAATTGAATGTTACAAAAAGAAGCTACCTCAATCTTCTAATTTCCCATGCCACTTTCATGCGGAGCTTTTCAATAAAATTGAGGTCAAACACTATTAAATTAAATGCTACTAATAACCCAACATTTGATAACGTTTAGTAAAGACGACATACACTTGGACAATCTCACAATGCCTTGCTTCATGAATCTCATTAATATTAATATGGTTTATTATAAAACTAAAAGAAACATAAATGGCCAACTTACTTGTGTTAACTATAATTATGAGACAACTTTTTGACCACGTTCATGGATACTTTTTCTCCAACCATCTTCCTTCTCCGTGCTACTACCGTAAACAGCGGATGAATTAAAGTTAGTAAGATGGACATCATATCCTAAATAACCCACAGTAAACAACAATAGCATACAACTTTACAAGTTACAACACAAAACTCACATAATATTATCGAACACCTGCATGCACTCCTTAGATCATAAGGCCGGCTTGCTGTATATCATCACAGAAGAATTAAAGTTAGTGAGATGGACATTATACCATATCCATTTGTAAAAGAAAAAAGAGAGTTTTTGCAGATCGAAAACTATTTTGTAAACATGATGTGAAACACAAGGTTAACGAAAAATTGAAAATTCCGGGTTTATCAAGATGCCAAACAGCATACATAGAAGCTTGATAAATAGAGGAAGAATGGGGAATCGTTGATGTGTAAATAACAATGGAATACGATTTATTATTCAAAAGCCTATCGTTTCCCTATACATATCCTAATTTTAAGGTGTTTATAAATGGTAATTATTCATTCATTACATATTGATATCTTGGTTTTTTTTTAATACTCCGTAATAATCAACGGAGGAAGGCAATAAGAATGGTAAAATTAACAGCCTAGCCTACTTATTCTTGGTAGTCATTTATCACTTAGACTATTAACTTATTATATGCTATAGTCCTGTGTACACGTAGGATATTGAGGTGTGATATTAGAGTTGGATAGTTAATTAGCAATTGACACGTAGGATAATGGTTATTAGGAGGCTTAATATGCTGACACATTGGATGAGAGTCTCCTCCTTTAGTTATAAGAGGAGATCAAGACTCGTATATACATAGATATGGTGATTTTATGGTGTGTGCGCTAAAAATTATGGTGTAAATATCACAGTACTTCATAAATTGTTCATTGCGTAAATATCACAGTACTTCATAAATTGTTCATTGTGATCGGCTGGTACGTACGAAATCTTTTAAAACTATTACACAAAGGGAACATATATATAAAACCATATATATATGCTTGATTAAATCCTAATTAAAAAGTTATGGTTAAACGAAAAGACATTATACAATTACTGTGTTAAATTGTGTACATACTTATAAAAAAAGAAAAAAGAAAACGAAACACGTATTTTATGTAGTTTTAATTGGTTGACAGATTATGTACAAGTACATGTTTTTAATTTAAGCTATATCTATCTTCGATGTTGCGATTATTATTCATCAATAGTCATGTCTCACTATATACGATAACATTGATTGACCAAATCTATATGATTGAATATGTGTACCAACTTCTAAGCGGCTTCTTTAGTGGTTGTTGCTCCAATTAAATAATAGCTTGGCATTTTTAATTTCTTACTTTAATCAACGGTTGTGAGAAACTAGTTATCCTTCTAATTTTTATTTTTAGGATATAATTAGATGCGGAATGTAAAATGCATCCATAGAATTAGATGCAGAATATCGTTCAAACCACTAATTTGTTTCTCATCTGATTCTTGGACTATATATATAAGAATCTAAACTTTAATTATCAGAATCTTAATTTTACGTATTATAATTATAATATCATCCTTTGTTTCATAATTAAGGATAAGAAAATGTAGACAATAATAATGAGGTACCCGCATTATGCAAGGAAAACACAAATATAAAATATGGTCGATCAACGATCAATACGAATAATGGAATTGAATAATGATATATATGTCTATTCATTGTTTTTCATAATAATTTTAGGAAACGTGACATTATTCTTACGATATATTTAAAAATTTAAATTATAATAAAAAGTTGTCATTTTCTTCATATTTCATCTTATGACAAAGAGCAATGCGAGATAGAGAGCTTTTATCAACCTTAGTTATTGCTCGATCAGATTATCACACGTCATCAATCTGAGATTTGATTACAACGAGCAATCGTACACATATCACGTGATGTGTGTAAAATAAGATGTTCCTAGCAACATTCTATTCTTAGTATTATAAACGAATTATTAATTGTACACATTTTTTTCTATATGTCCACACACATAAAAGCCCATTACGTAAAAGTGTTGGACGGTGACAGTCTACAGAATAGATAATCGCTATAAAATTTATATTTTCAAATGTGGAAAAGTTGTTGAATTTATCCACTTAATTGTAGTCAGAGTTAAAACCACAAAATTTGAAAGTTTGTTGATGATCGTGATGATAAAATAGGTACACGGGTAACCTCGGAATAAAAAGGAAAGTACAAGGGCGATTTGCGGCTTTAACCCTTATAGTTATAGTTATTATATACTCCCTCCGTCCCAATTTTATTGTCTTCACACAAAAAACACGCAGTTTAAGAAATGTGTACTAGTCGTACTATACAACCAATAAGATTTAATCTCTCACCACATTCAAATGTTTTGATTGGTTCAAAGTACAAAGTGGACAATAAAATTAGGATATCCTAAAATGGAAAGATGGACTATAAATTCGGGACGGAGGGAGTACTAGTTTTTAACTTTTTATACCCATGAGATACACGGGTAACATAAGCATAATAATCAAAATAGATAGCAAAACAACAAATGTAGAAAATTAAACAACTTTTGTACTATATCGTGTAATTGATTGTATACATACAAGAGTAACCCAATGATAGTAGTCTAGGGGTCGGGGACATGCACGTAACAAGTCCTCATGTTCCTTTACCTGCGGGTTACGTAATTTACATCTCCCATATAATTGGCTATGAGACCGATTAGTGGAAGACCATTAGAAGTTCGATTACATTGAAACTAATCCTAATTGTTTCGACTTGCTTTTTTACGCTTACTAATGTGAATCACTCTGGTCACATAAATAGATACCCTTTGTATTCCTCAAAATAGTCCCCGCTACCTCGTGAATCATATGTATGGAATAACATTCAACGATGCTATGTCTCTTTATTTTTCAGCTCATGAATCATTTCAATAGAATGCAAATTAGCTCAAGCAAATCAAAATTGCCAAAACATATAAGTGTACCCTGTGATCCTGCATATTTATTCACGTGTGCTTAACTTTAATTCATATGTAAGTTCGATTGAGAAAGAAAAATAAGCTATATATAAACCGTAAACATTACATCTTGACACACACACACGCACATATATATATATATATATATATATATATATATATATATATATATATAACTTAATTTATCACAAGGCTTGAACTCGTTAACATCACACACTATACGGGTCTAGCCAGGGCCCATGGGTGTTCATTTTCGAATATCCGAATTTTCGGATACTTGAAGTTTGGATATCCAAACTTTTGGATAGTAAAGTTTGCTACCCAAAATCCTATTCGAATATCCGAATTTCAGATATCTGAAATATCGGATACCGATATTGGCTTATCCGAATGCCCGGCCCGAATCATGTAAAATAAGTATTTTTTTTTTTCCAATTTTTTTTAAAATCGAAGATACTTATATTTATAAGTATTTCGATAAGGAATTTAACATAATATAACTAATAAATATACGTATTTAGAATCTCAATTCTTTTGATCGAAATACTAAGAACTTATACTTAATGCACAATACCTTTGTATATAAAGATAAACAAGATTCATTTGACAAATCTTTTACGTAATAAACAACACAGTTACAAGATTTCGGTTATATTACTAAGATTTCGGTTATTATTATTTTATTTTATTTTTTTTAATATTCGGATATTCAAATTATCCACATTTTGAAATTCACTACTCAATATTCAAACTCGGAAGCTCGGATACCCGCATTTTGGTTATCCAAATTTTCATATATTCGGGTATCGAATCCGGATACGTAAATTTTGAAGATATCCGGGTCCAGCCGTCCAGTTTATCTGAATAAGCTAATTAAACATATAGTGTATGTATAATCGTGACAATAACAGTCAATTGATAGGGTACCAAGTGGTAATTGGATCCAAAGCTATTTAAAATGAGGATGAGGATTGACCAATCACATTTAATTGATGAACCACCAACCGCTCTGTTGCATACTAAATGGCTTAATTTAAAAGTCTTTTCTTTTTTCCTTTTCTTTATTTAATATATATATATATATATATATATATATATATATATATATATATATATATATATATATATATATATATATAGATATATATATAGGAATGGGATCCTGTGAAAACAAGGAGATAAAAAATAATGGTGAAAACAGATCTCAACTGTCGCACCCCCAAATTTACATGCGGAAGCGGGTCAAATCGGGGCGCGACTAATCAATACACAAAGCACACAAGTTATATAATGAACGACCACTACATGCGTCGTTTTACAAAATACATTGATTAACGTAAGAGTCTACATATGATTTACAAAAGATGAATTCGCATAGATATTTGAGAGATTCTAATACATATCTAATTTATACAAAATATAGAAATGCAAGGAAATCTCTTGATGATTATATGATTGCATGCGACTCGAGCTACAGTATCCTGATGGGCAGTCCAACCTACTGCTGAGTACCTGAGATAACATGCTAAAAGGTCAGCTATAAAGCTGGTGAGCTCACAGGTTTGATATGATAATATATGATTTGTGAACCGCAAGATTTAACGATTTGATTTACAAAGCATGTAAATAAATGAGTAATGAGTATCACATGAATATTTGTAATTAAACAAATAAGTAAAGATTGATACAACTAACATGAGCACATAGTCTGAGCTTAACTGAGGGGTCAGGATCACAATCAAGTGCCTGATCGAGGGTGCCTCTATGCGTATGCCTAATCAACATACGTTTGAACAAATGATAATGCGTCCGTTTGACAGGTTAGTGCTTGCTAACTCGGACGGGGATTGTCAATCCCATATGGTACCATACACTAACATTCACGCTAAATCATATTAACAGAACTATGCTTCAGAGGGCTTTGATTGATTAGATGAAAACAACTCATGCAGCATACGTGATAATTTGATACTTGCGTTCACATGTAAAACAAAACAGAGCATGTATCTCACCCCTAGGTAAAAGCATTTAAAATAGGGGCTATGAGACTCACCTGAGTCTGATGAATTGTTAGCCAACAATTATAATGATTCACAATGATTTGATGTCGTTACAACGACTGAACCTGCAGGGCGTCTTAGACGCGCAAGGTTTTGATAATGATTAGATATTGAACCTGCCGGGCGTATTAAACGCGCAAGGTTTTGATTGATTAAATGACTCTACGGACCATCTAAGCTAGTTGTTCACTCAACTAGTTATGCCCAAATACTTTGGTTGTCGATTATGTTTGAGTTTTGAAAATGTATACGGGTCGTTGGTGACGGTTTGTAATAATAATTTCAAACTATTATTATTATACATGATTTGTTGTGCTTATAAAAGTGTATGTGTTTCATATATAAGTCGTATCGTATAGGTTTAGTTGTTAATCAAGTTCATTATATCCGTTACACTTTATTTCATAAATTACAAAATTTGGTACGAGTCTGAAAATAGTAATCTGCCATTTTCGGCCCCTAAACGACCCCGGATGGCCTAAAACTGACAAGGCTAAGGTACTTAGCATTGATTATTGGGTCGTTTCCGAGTGACCTTGCGAATTTGAGCTCAATCTGTTATAATAAATTTTCCATCGACGTTTTCGAAAATTTATTTGTTCTGTTTTAGCTGGGATTCGCCGGATCCGTTTGTTGATCCGCCGGATCATGAAATATAACGGGGGAATCCGTCGGATCATGTGTTGATCCGCCGGATTGAGTGATTTCGTGTGGGATCCGCCGGATCATGTGTTGATCCGCCGGATCGGGATATTTTAGGGAGGATCCGCCGGATCAAGAAAGTGATCCGCCGGATCGTGGCATATTTGAGTGATCCGCCATTTCACTACTTGATCCGCCGGATTGAGTGATTTCGTGTGGGATCCGCCGGATCATGTGTTGATCCGCCGGATCGGGATATTTTGGGGAGGATCCGCCGGATCAAGAAAGTGATCCGCCGGATCGTGGCATATTTGAGTGATCCGCCATTTCACTACTTGATCCGCCGGATCAGATGTTGATCCGCCGGATCATGGTCCAGTTTCAGGGTCTGTTCGTGAGATTAATCCGCAAAACAAATTCTAAGCCTAATCTTTGGGCATAATCAGTTCATAGAACATCTAAGCATATTAATATATGTGATTTAAACACAAAAATTGAAACAATTTGATGAGTTTTCTTACCAATTGATTTTGGAGCAAAAATGGAAAATGGTGGTGATGAAGATGATGACCACGATGAAGATGATGATGATGCGAAGATGATGATGATTCTTGATTGTAGTTGTTGTTGTTAATTGTTATTGTTGTTGTTTGGTTTGGAACCGAGAGAAGAGAGAGCCGAGAGAATGAGAATGAAAATGAAATGAGAAAGGAGGGAGTTTGATCGGCTTATGCCCAGCTCCAATAATTGGAGTTGGGTGGCTCCAACTCGAAGTACAAAATACCCGTGTTTTTGTACCCGATCGAAAGGTAGTATAATGTTTTAATTCGATAAATTTCTAGAAAAGGAATCGTATTTACTCTTATTCGAAGTATTTTATAAAAATACATTTAGTGAGATATAAAAATATATCTTTGTTTTACGTTTGAGAGGCGGATATGATTTAATTAGTTTTGTCGCGTTTGAGTAAAATGATATAAAACGAAATATGTTTTATTTTATCTAATGTAAATAATAATTACTATTTCCAATAATAATACATTACTTATGAGTTTTGTCATGACCATTTGATTTGTACGATATGAAATACTTTATATATTATGTAAATAATATATAATAAATAATGAGTTATTAAATAATAGTTTCATATTACTTAATATTTGTTTTTCACCAATGCCGTATATATGAATAGGAAATTTGGCCGATTTGAAATTGCATGATTAAATATAATCGCGTACTGATTTATATATATATTCAACAATATACATATTTGATACACACAATTAGCCTAATACATAGCACTAACTACATGTATTACATAATGGTTAGGAACTAATTTCTAGTCCTAATTTGACGGGTGTCACATTCTCCCCTTGTTAACAGAATTTCGTCCCGAAATTTAGCTCGAAGTTGGCGTGTGAGTGGAGTCTGAAAATAGATGTGGATATTTGAGTCGCATCTGGTCTTCCCGTTCCCAGGTGAATTCCGGACCACGCCGCGAATTCCACCGAACCTTGACGATTGGAATACGACTTTGCTTAAGCTGTTTGACCTCACGGTCCATGATCTCCACTGGTGTTTCGACAAAATGAAGTTTGTCATCAATCTGAATCTCCTCGAGCGGAATGATGAGTGTCTCGTCGGACAGACATTTCTTAAGATTAGAAATGTGAAATACGGGATGCACGCTACTGAGCGGAGGAGGTAGTTGCAATCGATAAGCGACTGGACCAATCCTTTCAAGGATCTCAAAAGGTCCGATGTATCTAGGGTTTAACTTCCCACATTTACCAAAACGGATGACACCTTTCCAAGGTGATACTTTGAGCAATACTCGATCCCCAACTTGAAACTCGAGATGCTTTCGTCTCACGTCAGCATAACTCTTCTGACGATCACGTGCGGCCTTCAGTCGTTGCTGGATACCAACGATCTTCTCGGTGGTTTCATGAACGATTTCAGGACCAGTGAGTTGACTGTCTCCAACTTCGGTCCAACAGATAGGCGATCGGCACTTACGACCGTACAGTGCCTCAAAAGGTGCAGCTCCAATACTGGTGTGGTAGCTGTTGTTGTACGAGAATTCACACAATGGCAAATGATGTTCCCAATTTGCACCGAAATCAATTACGCAGGCGCGTAACATATCTTCCAGTGTTTGAATTGTCCTTTCACTTTGGCCATCGGTTTGTGGATGATAGGCTGTACTCATATCTAAACGAGTACCCAATGACTTTTGCAATGATTGCCAAAAGTTAGATGTGAATCGGCTGTCTCTATCAGAGATAATTGAGATTGGAACGCCGTGCCTTGTTACGATCTCTTTCATATAGATTCGCGTGAGACGTTCCATTTTGTCGGTTTCCTTCATGGCCAGGAAGTGAGCAGATTTGGTTAGACGATCAACTATTACCCATATAGTATCGTAACCACTTGATGTTTTCGGGAGTTTTGTGATGAAATCCATGGAGATTTGCTCCCATTTCCATTGAGGGATTTCCGGTTGCTGGAGCAAGCCGGAGGGTTTCTGATATTCGGCTTTAACCTTAGAACATGTGAGGCATTTGCTGACGTACGTGGCAATCTCTGCTTTCATGTTCGGCCACCAGTACAGTCCCTTGATGCCATGATACATCTTGTCCGATCCAGGATGTATAGAGTACTTGGACTTGTGAGCTTCATCCATCACAAAGTCTCGAAGATTCCCAAACTTGGGTAACTAGATTCGGTTTGCGAAGTACTTGACCCCATTGGGTTTGGTTTCAAATTGATTCTCCATATTTTGCAAAGCCTCTTCCTTGATGTTTTCAGGTTTCAATGCTTCGAGTTGAGCATTGAGGATTTGAATGATTAGATCATTATGAATGATGATACTGAGGGCTCGGACTCGAAGAGGTTTGGTGCGCTCTTTTTGACTTAGGGCATCGGCAACTACATTTGCTTTACCCGGATGATACTTGATCTCGCAGTCATAATCGGTGAGCAACTCGACCCATCGTCGTTGCCTCATATTGAGATCCTTCTGATCAAATATGTGCTGGAGACTCTTATGATCAGTGAAGATGGTACATTTTGTGCCATACAGATAATGTCTCCAGATTTTGAGTGCGAACACTACGGCTCCTAATTCGAGATCATGGGTTGTGTAGTTCTTCTCGTGAACTTTGAGTTGTCGGGAGACGTAGGCTATGACTTTCTCTCGTTGCATCAACACGCAACCAAGTCCTTGATACGAAGCATCGCAGTATACCACGAAGTCCTCGTTACCTTCGGGTAGTGATAGGATAGGCGCACTGCAAAGCTTTTGCTTTAATAACTGAAATGCTGACTCTTGCTTATCAGTCCAATTGAACTTCTTCTCTTTCTGAGTCAGTGTTGTGAGTGGTTGTGCTATTTTGAAAAATTCTCAATGAAGCGCCGATAATAACCAGCCAGTCCTAAGAATTGGCGTACTTCGGTCGGTGTTGTCGGTGCTTGCCAGCACTTGATAGCCTCGATCTTTGAGGGATCAACATGAATTCCCTGACTGTCAATCACATGACCAAGGAATTGAACAGTTTGCATCCAGAACTCACACTTGGAGAATTTTGCATATAACTCTTCGTGTCTAAGAAGTTCTAGAATAGTTTTGAGATGATGCGCGTGCTCTTGCTCGTTACGCGAGTAGATAAGAATGTCGTCTATGAAGACAATGACAAACTTGTCAAGATATGGTTTACACACTCGGTTCATTAGATCCATGAATACTGCCGGTGCGTTAGTCAAACCAAAGGCCATAACCTGAAACTCGTAATGACCATATCGAGTTCGGAAAGCGGTTTTCAGAATGTCTTCATCGCGAACTCGTAACTGATGATAACCTGATCGTAGATCTATTTTTGAATAGACACTTGACCCTTGGAGTTGGTCGAACAGGTCATCAATACGGGGAAGTGGATAACGGTTCTTGATGGTTAATTTGTTCAACTCTCTGTAGTCGATACACATCCTGAATGAACCGTCCTTCTTTTTCACAAACAGTACTGGAGCTCCCCATGGTGAAGAACTCGGTCTAATGAATCCCTTATCCAGGAGTTCCTGCAACTGAGTAGACAACTCCTGAAGTTCTGAAGGGGCTAAACGATATGGTGCTCGTGCCACTGGTGCTGCCCCAGGCACAAGGTCAATTGAGAACTCAACTTGTCTTGGTGGTGGAAGACCAGGAAATTCTTCAGGAAAGACTTCTGGAAAGTCTCTGACGATGGGCACATCCTCGAGTCGTTTCTCTTCCGACTTTTTCTCAATAACATGAGCAAGGATTGCCTAATAACCTTTCCTGAGGTACTTGCGAGTCTTCATGCAGGATATGATATTCAATCTCGTCCCACTGGTCTCCCCTTGTATGATCAAAGTACTACCAGTGACGAGAGGAATACAAACGATCTTGTCATGACAAACAACTTCAGCTCGATGCTTGGATAGCCAATCCATGCCTACTACTATGTCAAAACTTCCAATCTCGATAGGTATGAGGTTTATGGGAAATAGTTCATTTGCGAGGTTTAGGGTGCAATTTGGTATTACACTATCGGCCTCAATCAATTTGCCATTAGCTAACTCTACAGTGTACTTAGCTTCTAAGGCAACTGGGAAATGTCTAATAGTGGGCTAAATTCCTCAGATATAAAACTCTTATCAGCACCAGTATCAAACAAAACTGAAGCAGTTAAATTGTTGAGAAGAAACATACCCGTGACCACATTAGGGTCTTCACGGGCCTCTCCAGCATTCAGCACAAAAGCTCTGCCCCTAGCAACGTTGTTGTTGTTACCCTTGTTCTTTAGCTTCGGACACGTATTCCTGAAGTGTCCAGTGTTTCCACACTCATAGCAGGCTCGGGGTTGGTTGTTGTTGGTGTTGGCGGTGGGGTTGGTTGCAGGTGTTCGACAGTCTTTGGTAAGATGTCCATACCTCTTGCAGTTGTTGCAGGGTGCACTACAAGGACCATCATGATGACGATTGCACTTTGAACAGTAGGGTTTACTTCCAGTGTACCCTTTCCTCTCTCCAGAACCTGATGTGTCATTCTTGACAGTCTCAGTCTTTTTGAAGGTCTGCTGGTTCTGATTCCCAGACCATTTTCTCTTGTTGTTGTTCCCAGAAGATGAGACAGGGTTTCCTTGGCTCTCTTGCATCGCCATGAGCTCATGAGCTAATCGAATTGCTCCCTGAATGGTGGTTTTGCCAGAAGAGGCGACGTTCCCCCGGACAGGTTCCGGAAGACCGCGGATGTACCTCTTGACCTTGTCGGTCTCAGTGCTTACTAAGGCTGGGCGGAGGGTTGCCAGTTGTTGAAACCTAGTGGTATAACCAACAATGTCGGTTCCTTGAACCTTAAGATGCCAGAACTCCTCATCTAGCTTCAGGAGTTCTTCAGATGGGCAATACTCATCTGTGAGCATTTTCTTCAGATCTTCCCAGGGAAGTAGATAGGCGGTATCTATACCCACAGACTGGGTATACGAGTTCCATCAGGTGAGGGCACCGTCAGCAAGGGTGCATGTGGAAAACTGAACTCTATCCCCTTCCGCACATTTGCTAATGCGAAAGACGGATTCCATCTTCTCAACCCATCTGATTAGGCCGATGGCTCCTTCAGTTCCTTTAAAGCTCAGGGGTTTGCAGTTTTGGAAATCCTTGTAGGAACAAGGCTTCGCAGTGGGAGGGGTATTGGCAGTACCACTATTCCTTTCGGGGGTCTCTGACGAATGTCGCGCCAAGGCTTCAGTCACAGCCTGAGAGATGATAGATGCCATCTGGGCATCAGTGTAAGTCCTTGACTTTGGTGGCATGATTTTCCTGAGATTAGAAGGATAAGGTTCGTGAGAGATTGTCCATAAATGATGATTATCATAGATGTACATATACAAATGCGGTAATATACAACATCACAATATGACAATCAACATTATAGAACAATCAAGAGGAGTTGAATAACCATCTCAACTGACTAGCAACTACGTGCTAACTAGCCTGGTTATTTGAATTGTTGTGAGTTGGGTAAGGTCTAGCTCGAAGTGACTCGGTGGTCCTCCTAGCTACCTATGAGGTTCATGATTACAAGAGATGTTGTCGAGAGTGGGACGAAGTAGAAGATGTTTCGGTGGGTGTGTTTGCCATTTCAATGACAAAGTGTTTGGAAATGTGAGTGCCTATATATATATAACATATAATAGACTAGCGTACAGTGCTTGAGCGATGACTATCTATGTATACATACATATCTCACATAATAGTCTTATGAGTGTCTAGCACAACAATTATGAGTCCCGGTTTCTCTCGAGGTCAGAGTCAACTAATGTATTCCTATTCCAGCATAACCATTTCAAGCCTTACATCATCTTTATTTAATTGTACATACTTGATCAAGCTATGTTAAATTAAACTTGTATGACGTAACTCTTGAACCAATCACACTTAACAGAAAATACTGCCTAACGGTCATAGTCTAGGCCCACTAATGCAACCTAGTTCACTATAACCTTAGGCTCTGATACCAATCTGTCGCACCCCCAAATTTGCATGCGGAAGCGGGTCAAATCGGGGCGCGACTAATCAATACACAAAGCACACAAGTTATATAATGAACGACCACTACATGCGTCGTTTTACAAAATACATTGATTAACGTAAGAGTCTACATATGGTTTACAAAAGATGAGTTCGCATAGATATTTGAGAGATTCTAATGCATTTCTATATTTTGTATAAATTAGATATGTATTAGAATCTCTCAAATATCTATGCGAACTCATATTTTGTAAACCATATGTAGACTCTTACGTTAATCAATGTATTTTGTAAAACGACGCATGTAGTGGTCGTTCATTATATAACTTGTGTGCTTTGTGTATTGATTAGTCGCGCCCCGATTTGACCCGCTTCCGCATGTAAATTTGAGGGTGCGACATCAACCCTTGATCTAATCTACCATATATATATATATATATATATATATATAAAAGGGGTGAAGATAAAAAAAAACGGTGAAAACACTTTTTTCTTCACAATTTTTTTTTTAAGTTGTGAACTTTTTTTTTCTGAAGTAAACAAAAAAAATTAAGGTTCACACAAAAAAAATATTTTTTTGTGGAAAAAAATAAAATAAAGTCAAATCCGAAAATCAAAACAAAAAATTTAAGGTTCACAATTGAAAAACTTAAAAACTTTTTGTGAACCCAAAACAAAAAAGTAAGGTTCACAATTGAAAAAAATTGAAAATTTACCGTGAACCAAAAAAAATTAAGGTTCACAGTTGAAAAAAAAAAGTTTACAATTGATAAAGTTAAAAACTTTCCGTGAACCCACAAAAATTAAGGTTCACAGTTGAAAAAAAATATGGCCACAAATGAAAAAATTAAAAACTTTTTGTGAAACTAAAAAAAAATTAAGGTTCACAGTTGAAATAGTTAAAAACTTTCCGTGAACCCAAAAAAACTTAAGGTTCACAATTGAAAAAAAAGATTTACAATTGAAAAGGTTAAAAACTTTCCGTGAAACTAAAAAAAAAAATTAAGGTTCATAGTTGAAAAGGTTAAAAACTTTCCGTGAACCCAAAAAACCTTAAGGTTCACAGTTGAAAAAAAAAAAGGTTCACAATTGAAAAAGTTGAAAACTTTACCTGAACAAAAAAAATAAGGTTCACAGTTGAAAAAAAAAAATGTTCACAATTGAAAAAGTTAAAAACTAGCCGTGAACCAAAAAAAAAAAAAAATAAGGTTCACAGTTGAAAAAAAAAGTTCACAATTAAAAATGTTAAAAACTTTTAGTGAACTAAAAAAATTTATGGTTCATACGTGAAAAAGTTAAAAACCTTCCGTGAACTCAAAAAAGAAAAGGTTCACAGTTGAAAAAAATGGTTCACAATTGAAAAATTTTAAAACTTTCCGTAAACCTAAAAAAAATTAAGGTTCATAGTTGAAAAAAAATGTTCACAATTGAAAAAACTAAAAACTTTCCATGAACTTGAAAAAAATTAAGGTTCACAGTTGAAAATTTTAAAAACTTTTTGTGAACCCAAAAAATATAAATTAAAGTTCATAATAAAAAAACTTTAAAAATTTCGTGAAAAAATTTATAAAATAATTTATTTGAAAAAAATAAGGTTCACAATTAAAAATGTTAAAAACTTTGTGTGAAGCAAAAAAAATAATTAAAGGTTCACGCCGAAAATTTTATATGAAACAAAAAAAAATATAAGGGTTCACAAAAAAATTCATATGTGAAGCAAAAAAAGAATAAATGTTCACAACTTAAAAAAATTGTGAATCAAAAGGTGTTTTCACCGTTTTTTTTTATCCCCACCCCTTTTATATATATATATGTTAGATTAGATGGAGGGTGGAGATGTGTTTTCACTGTTTTTTTTATTTCCTTGTTTTCACCAGAACCCATCCCTATATATATATATATATATATATATATATATATATATATATATATATATATATATGGTAGTGATCAAGAGGGAATTGTCTTTTTAGGGGGAAGGTGTGAAGCGTTAGTATGCATCAAGAAGCATATTACAATTATCAATCAAAATATCAACAAAAAATTATTTTTATTGGTAAATAGTAATTAAAATCGATGCTATAAAGAATATTTTAACGAATGAATTTCATTTTTAAGTCATAACATTAATTGATGAATATTTATTTAATAAATTGTTAATATGCAGTGTGATGCATATTAACTAATATGCATCGCAATGTGTCGCACCCCCAAATTTGTTAATTGTGATTACCAGAGTGTTTTGCGGAAGCATTAGATCGAGTGGGGGCGCCGACGTATACAAAGTACATGCATACATATCAGAGCATATGATTACAACAAAACATATATATTAAGATGCCAAGAGTAATAGTTACAAGGTTTTACGATTCATCGAATCGTATAAGTGTAAAAGTAGTTAAGTTGTACAAAAGTAGATTTCGTAAATATGACTAAATCAGTTTAGTTATATAAAAGAAATCCCATTGTTCAAAAGTTGGCATCCTAAATTCGTCACGAGTCGCCTAGTTCCAGAAGTGCAGGCGGTCTTACATGCGCAGCTAATTCCCTGAAAAACATAGTAAAAGTCAACAACGGGGTTGAGTAAATTCACTGGTTTTAAGTTTACGTGTAAAGTTTTGTTACCAAATATGTTTGTAACGTTTTGCCATAACAATTTAAGTAGAGTTCATCAACGTGAAGTTATGTTTGGGTTGTCACCCAAAAATATCGTTTGAAAAGTATTGTCCAAGAAGTAGGACCTATAAATGTTTACCCAAGAAGTAGGGACTTTATATGTGTGTTTGCCCAAGTCGTAGGTACTTTCTGTGTATATTTGCCCAAGAAGTAGGGACTTTCTGTGTATGTTTGCCCAAGTCGTAGGGACTTTCTGTGTATGTTTGCCCAAGTCGTAGGGACTTTCTGTGTATGTTTGCCCAAGTCGTAGAGACTTTCTGTGTATGTTTGCCCAAGTCGTAGGGACTTTCTATGTGTTTATGAAAATGTTGTTTCATAAAAGTCAGTTTGTATAAAAGTCTAATAGCATTTCATGAACGATTTGTAATATGGTATGAAATCTTTCATAAATACGGTTTAAAAGTACTCGAGCTGTAGAGTAAAATTTGGATACGTTCGGAGTCAACAATCTACAAGTATAAAAGCATAAAAGCATTTTCATATAGGGTTAAGTGTTTAAAAATGTATATAACTATGCGTTGACTTCTTTAGTGTGTACAAAACTAAATTGACCTCCATTGTATGTACTTAACTATTAATTTCGACCATTGTATGTATTTTTGTGACGTGTTATCAAATATAAGGTGACAAGTGGCATCTCTACACAGTTGACACGTCACAAAAATACATACAATGGTCGAAATTAATAGTTAAGTACATACAATGGAGGTCAATTTAGTTTTGTACACACTAAAGAAGTCAACGCATAGTTATATACATTTTCAAATACTTAACCCTTTTATATAATCATGGTAAGCTATGGCAATAGTAAAACAGTGACTATGTTTTCCACCCCTGTTCAAAAGTAGCAAAGCAGTAAAAATAGGGGCTGTGAACTTACCTGGTGAGCTAAATGTATGCGAGTGCTAGCAAAGCCTAAGCCC
This sequence comes from Helichrysum umbraculigerum, assembly GCA_949592205.1. NCBI lineage: Eukaryota > Viridiplantae > Streptophyta > Magnoliopsida > Asterales > Asteraceae > Helichrysum > Helichrysum umbraculigerum. Next base: position 66,343,392 of record CATIUR010000001.1, on the reverse strand, counting down.
AAAAGTACTCCTAGTCGATAATCTCCTAACGCCTTAAACGTATGAGATTATAAGTATAAGTAGTTGGCCACATGCCAAACATGTTATTCGTTCACTCGTTGAAAGATCTTTGTTTGTTTGTAAATTCGTACATTTCGTTGGTGATGGTTTTCGTAATAATAATTCGTAATGACATTATTATAAATCTTGTATCAGTGTATACTTTGTAAAAGTATATATGTTTATTGTTTCCGAGTGTATAGTATATATATATATAGTTATTCGTCGTGTATATATATATATATATATATATATATATATATATATATATATATATATATATATATATATATATACATATATACATATATACATACATATATATATGTATATATATATATACACACTATATATATATATACATATAGTGTGTATATATATATATACATATATATATGTATGTATATATGTATATATGTATATACACACACATATATATATATATATATATATATATATATATATATATATAGTGTGTATATATATGTATATACATATATATATATGTATGTATATATGTATATATGTATATATACATATATATATATACATATATAGTGTGTATATATATGTATATACATATATATATGTATGTATATATGTATATATGTATATATACATATATGTATATATATATATATATATATATATATATATATATATATATATATATATATATATATATATATATATATAAAGTTATATATATACATATACATATATATATAGTGTACGAGTTATATGTCCGAAAGTATGTATTTAAATATGTATCCGAAAGTATATATTTGTATCCGAAGTTCATTATCCGAATGTATTAGTGTCCGAAAGTGTGTATAAGTCCGAAAGTTGGAGTCCGAAAGTGTAAAAATCCAAAGTTTAGAGTCAAAATCACTATTCATCCGAAAGTCAAAGTGGTTAAATTTACTATTCATCCAAAAGTCAACAAAAGTCAAAGTTCGGAGTGGAAATCAGTCCGGATTTGTGATTATTATTTAAAATAGTAAACGTTATCGATAGGCTCCGAAATTTTTACACGATGTTCCTACAATCTTAAGTACTTCCTGTAATTTTTTCATGACTTTTAGAGGTAGTTTGATATTTTTTTAAAAAAATCGAGAAGTGTGCAGTACTGTTTAGTCCGAATTTAAAGTTGTTTCCATGGTTTGGATTTTCTGGAAAAATGGGTGTATTTCTAGAGGAAGTGTTCAACACGAAAGTTGTAGATAACAAAAATAAGAAGATTTTGGCATTGGTTTCATGCATTTATCTTACTCGAGCAATTTTATACGATTTTTACCGTGGAGCACAGAATCTGTCCCGAAAACTGTTTTAATACATGTTTTGTTTTCTTAGTTTTTAGTTATGTTTTTGCTTAAGATATTTTATATAATGAACATATAACATGTTTAGAGAGCATGAAACAAGTAAGATTAGTAGGTGTAAAGTGTTCCTTACAAAGCTTTAAAGTGGAGAAGGAAGAAGATGATGATGAAGTTTTCTTGAGGCTTGTTTCTTGCTCCTCCTTTTTGCAACTTCTTGTAGATGATCAAAGTGATTTTGGAAGAAGATGATGATGGTGATGTTGGGCTGTGATCAGCCGTGAGAAGAGAGGGAGGAAAGGAGGAAAGAATAAAGAGTGAGTTGGTGAGGAAATAGAAAGGAAAAATGGGGTTTGAGTGTTAAAGTCAATCAAGCAAAAAGGGAATGGGTGAGGGCATGGCCTTGGCCGATTTTATTCTTGGTCAAGGTAAGTAAAGTTGGTGATTTTCTTGTCCCCTAACTATTGTGTTGATATTTAGGTATTTAACCCGTGATCGTTTACCCGATCGTAATACATTAAAACGTATTTTAATGGTTTAGTTTGTTAGCGTTATTTCGCAATAATATATTTTGAAGTATTAATATAAATACTTAATAATGAGTTCCAAAAATAATATTTTTGACTTGTTTGGTTGTCGGGTTCGTTTTACGTATTTTGTCGCATTCGTTACGTTTTTCTTAAACGTTTAATGTTTTATCGCTATGCTTTTATCGTTAGCATAATATATCAAAGTAAATATCTACTATAAAAATAGTTTTATGATATTTATAAAATTTGTATCACCAACCTACATATTTATTTCTTCGGACTCGCTCCAAATGTTTCGCGCGTAATTACTAGTGATTACAAAATAAGTAATACCTCACGTATTAAGTCGTTGGGCTTTGCTAGACTTATCTCCTAAAATGGTTTGTGAATTCACTTGTTCAGGGAATTAGACTTAAAAATGCATGTGTTTAGTGTATGTAATCCCGTTTAAATTTGCGGGGTGTCACATTCTCCCCCTGTTAGAGAAATCTCGTCCCGAGATTTTAGTCCATGTCGTTACGTCGGACGTATGTGTTTCTGAAAAGATGTGTAGTCACCAATGTGACGTCATAAGTTACCGCGTAACTCATAATAGTTTTGGTATACTCGTTGTATAGTTTAATAAGTCGCATGTTCAAAAGTGGTTAAAGTTTACCAAGCACTAGGTTCGAAGCGACATTCGAATAATATAATTGTTAAAGTGTGACACCCGTCAAAATTAGGACTATTAATTAGGGCCTAATCAAGTTTTAATACATGTAATTAGTTCTGTGTTAGGCTAATTTGTGTATCAAATAATATATATTGTTGAATATATACAAGTATGCGATTTGATTAAATCGTACAAGTTCCAAATCGAATGTAATTCGGTTCAATTAATCACGGACGTTGGTGAACGATTTTATTAAATAATATAATATTATTTAATAACACAATTATATCCAAAATATTATTTTGACAATATCTCAATTCAAAGTTGTATCGTACAAATAACGTCAAATGCGCAAACAAATCTAAATTATGTGTTATAACACTATCATAAAATATTTGATAAAATACTTCAATAAAAATATCAAATGAATACTCGTATTTTAAATCACATATTTTAAACGCGTAAAATAATTATTTAACGTTTAAACGAACACCATACGGAGCGCGAATACACGGAGCTAAAAAGCGGAGACCCACACTCGGTGGGCCCCCACCGAAAAATCTGCCAAATGGGGAGGGGGATCCCACCCACACCTCATTTCCATCTTACTCCTTCTCTCTCTACCTCTTTCTCCTCTCTTTTCTTCTATTCTCACCAACATCACCACCACCACTAAAATCGACAAATAACACCTCCAAACACCATCAAATCATCAAGATAATTAAAGAAAAGGAACCACAACGCAACGATCTACAACCTCATCTTTTCGGATTTTCGATTCGACACCGCATAAGTTTCCGACAAAAACCCGAAACTCTCCGATTTCACTCATTTTTACATGTTTGTAGTTTATATAAGCTTAAACAGAATACTTGCAACTCATTTTTACTAAGTGTCGAGACCAAAATTTTATCACTTGATTTCACCCAAATTCAAGTCCAGATGCGTTTTTCACCAAAGCAATTTAGTAGAAATAAATTTTTTTTGAGCTGACTTGGCATCTCGACCCCAACCAGGGGCCAGCCCCTTGGAGCCCGCCAGGGGTTGCCACCCCTGGAACCCCGCTAACCAGGGGCGCTGCCCCTGGACCCCCGTCACCTAAAAGTTTGTAAACATTTTTAAGTACAACACTTCAAAAATCAATATAATAATATCGAGATTATTATTACAAACAATCACCAACGGACCGTATACGTTTTTCAAAACTCAAATCAATCAACCAAATCGTAGTAATTTGGACAAGTCAATCAACCAAATCTGGATAATTTGGACAAACAACTACAAGGGTAGTCTTTTAAGATACCTATTCAATTAATAACCATCGCACGTATTGAACGCCCTCAGGTTACAAGTCTCCGGACATCAATTCACAAGCTAATCAATTCAAGTTTATTTCCATAAACACGCAAGGCTCAGGTGAGTCTAATGGCCCCTATTTTACTGCTTTTCAATCAGGGGTGTGATGTTATTGCTCGTTTTATTTTACAAGTTGAACGCAAGTACAAATCAAATTAAATACTACATGAGTTTCAAGCTAATCAATTTAAAGCCCTCCATAGCATAGTCTGGTAATACGTAGTAGCGTGAATGTTAGTATATGATATCATATAGGATTGACAATCCTCATCCGGGTTAGCACGCACTAACTGGTCAAACGGATGTATTAGCATTTGGGAAGACGAGTGTAGATTAGGCACTCGTAGGAGGCATTCAAGTTGGGTTTCCTTAATTGGACCTGACACTCAAGTTAAGCTCAGACTATGTGCTCATGACTGTATAACTTTTATTTTGCTTAATTGCATTTTAAATTCAATTATAAATCTTGTGGTTCATACAAATATGTGTTGACATACAAACCTGTGAACTCGCCAGCATTTTCGCTGACCCATTTTAGCATGTATCACAGGTACACAGCAGTAGGCTGGACTGCCCAAGCAGGAATCATTAACTCGAGTCAGCATTCATACAATCAGAGATTTAACTGCATTATTATATTTTGTATAGATTAATTATGTACTTAAATCTCTCAATTTAAACCGAGCTAATGTAACTATATTTTTGATGTAAACTTTGATTTTATCAAATACAAGTTGTAAACGACGCATATAGAGTCGCTCATTATATCTTATGTGCTGTGATATGTAATTAGTCGCGCCCTGACCCGAACCGCTTCCGCATCATAATTTGGGGGTGCGACATATTGGTATCAGAGCCTATGGTTATAATGAACTAGGTTACATTTAGTGGGCCTAGACTATGACCGTTAGGCAATATTCTCTTATTTAGGCATGACTGGTTCAGGAATTACAGCATACGACTTTAATTTAACATAGCCTGATCAACTATGTACAATTAAGGAAAGATGAAGTAAGGTCTGAAACGATTATGTTGAACAGGAATACACTAGTTGACTCTGACCTCGAGAGAACCGAGACTCAAACAAGTCTGTGCTAGACACCTTAGGCTATTATGTGATATATATATATATATATATATATATATATATATATACATAGATAGGCCTCGCTCCCGCTCAATATCTCAGGCTATATTATATATTATATGGATATAGGCCTCATTCTTTCTAACGCTTTGTCTCAGAATGGCAAACACACCACCCAGTTCATCGCGCTCTTATCCGTACGAATCACAAACCTCAAGGGTAGCTAGGAGGGACACCAGGTCTCCTCGGGCTAGCCCATATCCAACTCACCCCACTCTACCGGACTTAGCCGCTAGGGTACATCACCACGAACAACGACTTAACGCTATGGATATCGAACTCCAAGAAACTCGCAAAAACTGGAGACTCACAGCTATGGAACGAATCGAGCAAGTCTCTGAAGATCACGAACACACTGTCAACACCATGAACACTCTTCAAAATCAAGTGGAAGAAACAGTCGAAACCATGGAGGTTGTCCACAACCAAGTGATTGGCAACCGAAATGAAATATCTGTCCTACAATCAAGGCTACATCAGTGCGAGACACGTCTAAGGGAAACTGAGGACGCCCTCCGAACTGCCAACAGACTTGCAGAGTCTGTGAACCATCTCACTGCACTGCTGCCACAACTCAATCTACGTCAGAATTAGCTTAGGCTGAAATCTGTACTATATTATGCTTTCGTAGGACCTATGTAATTTCGACCGGATGTAACAATTCCCGGTACTTTTGTAAAACACCTAATCCTTTAACTTTTGGAACTCGTAATTGGGAATTGTCTATCATCTTTTGAACTCGTAATATCAATTGACAATTCCCCTCGATTATTCTATATTATTGATTTTACATTATGATGTCGTAAGTTACCGCTTTTACATATATGCATCTGTTGAAATTTTCACTCTGGTACAATTTCTTATGTACCTTTTGTTTCTTTCTTGAAGAATCATGCCGCCCAAGAAGAAAAGTTACAGTGATGCGGAAATCAATGCTATCGTTTCTCGAGCTGTGGCAAATGCCTTGGCTGCTCGGGACTCGCCTCGAAACTCCCGAAATACTGGTGAAGCTCCCAGTAATACCCCTGTCATCAAGCCTTGTTCTTACAAGGACTTTGTCAGCTGCAAACCACTATAGTTCAAGGGCACGGAAGGTGCCATTGGGCTGATCCGTTGGATAGAACGGATGGAATCTGTTTTCAACCTCTGCAACTGTGCGGAGGATAACAAAGTCAAGTTCGCTGCATACACCTTTCAGGAAGGTACTCGTACATGGTGGAACACCCACGCCAACTCTGTGGGCATCAAAATAGCAAACCAGCTCCCTTGGGCTGAATTGAAGAAGAAGCTAACGGAGATGTACTGTCCCAAAGAAGCCCTACACCGTCTGGAGGAAGAGTTTTGGCACTTGGCGGTGCAGGGTACCGATATTGAGGGTTATACCACCAAGTTCCAACAGTTCGCCTTACTATGCCCGGGATTGGTTGAACCGGAGGCAAAAGGCATCAAAAGGTACATCCGCGGCCTTCCTGAGAGCATTCAGGGGAATGTCGCCTCGGCCAAACCAACCACCACTGAAAGTGCTATCCGGCTAGCACATGAACTAATGGCACTAGTTGTCAACCGTGAGGCATCCAACAACTCTTCCAACAACAACAAACGCAAATCATCTGAACCCCACAACAACCAAAACAAAAAGCCCAATACCATCTAAGTGTACAACACCAATTCTGAACCCAAACGCGCCTACACTGGGGACAGACCATACTGTTCCAAATGCAACTACCACCACCATGGTCCATGCAAGTCTCCCTGCAACAACTGCAGGAAGTACAGGCATTCCTCTAAGGATTGCAAAGCTCCCAAACCCAACAACAACACCCAACAACCCAAATCCTGTTATGGATGTGGAGAGACTGGACACTTCAGAGATGCGTGTCCTAAACGGAAGAACAACAACAACGACGCAAAATGAAGGGCTTTTGTTCTCAATGCTGGAGATGCCCGTCAAGACCCGAATGTGGTCACGGGTATGTTCCTCCTCAACAACTTAACTGCTTCTGTTCTATTTGATACTGGTGCTGATAGAAGCTTTATTTCCGATGAGTTTTGTCCACTACTTGACCTCACCCCCGTTGCCTTAGATGTTAAGTACACCGTAGAACTTGCAAATGGTAAACTCATAGAAACCGATAGTGTGATACCTAATTTCACTTTAAACCTAGCCGACGAAACCTTCTCAATCGATCTTATGCCTGTTGAAATAGGAAGTTTCGACGTCATTATTGGTATGGATTGGTTGTCCAAACACCGCGCTGAAATCATCTGTTACGAAAAGGTCATTCGAATCCCTCTCGCCGCCGGTAGAACCTTGGTCATACAGGGGGAGACCGGTGGGACGAGACTCAATATCATATCTTGCTTGAAAACCCATAAATTTATGAGGAAGGGTTACCCAGCAATCCTCGCACACATCATGGAGAAAAAGTCGGAGGAGAAGCGACTTGAGGATGTGCCGATCGTTCGAGACTTTCCAGAAGTCTTTCCTGAAGAACTGCCTGGTCTACCACCACCTAGACAGGTTGAGTTCTCAATCGATCTCGTGCCAGGTGCCGCACCTGTGGCCCGAGCACCATACCGTTTAGCCCCATCCGAACTTCAGGAGTTGTCCACCCAATTACAGGAACTCCTGGACAGAGGATTCATCAGACCGAGTTCTTCGCCTTGGGGAGCTCCAGTCATGTTTGTTAAAAAGAAGGACGGTTCATTCAGAATGTATATCGACTATCGAGAGTTGAACAAGTTAACCGTCAAGAACCGATATCCACTCCCGCGCATCGATGACCTGTTTGACCAACTTCAAGGGTCGAGTTTTTATTCAAAGATCGATCTTCGGTCAGGTTATCATCAACTACGTGTTCGCGACACCGATATCCCAAAAACTGCTTTCAGAACCCGTTATGGGCATTACGAATTCCAGGTGATGCCATTCGGTCTAACCAACACACCTGTTGTATTCATGGACCTTATGAATCGGGTGTGCAAACCTTATCTCGATAAGTTTGTCATCGTTTTCATTGACGACATCCTCATATACTCGCGCAGCGAACAAGAACACGCGCAACATCTCAAAACCATTTTAGAACTACTTAGACACGAGGAGCTTTACGCCAAATTCTCCAAGTGTGAGTTCTGGATACAAACCGTTCAATTCCTTGGACACGTTATCGATAGTCAGGGAATTCATGTGGATCCATCTAAAATCGAGGCTATCAAAAATTGGCAATCGCCGACAACTCCAACAGAAGTACGGCAGTTTTTAGGACTGACCGGCTACTATCGACGATTCATCGAGAACTTCTCAAAGATAGCCTTGCCACTCACGACACTGACTCAGAAAGACAAAAAGTTCGACTGGACTGAAAAACAAGAGTCATCATTTCAACTTCTGAAACAAAAGCTTTGCAGTGCTCCAATCTTATCATTACCCGAAGGCACCGATGACTTCGTGGTATACTGCGATGCCTCACATCAAGGTCTCGGTTGTGTGTTGATGCAACGAGACAAGGTCATTGCTTACGCCTCACGACAACTCAAAATCCACGAAAATAACTACACTACGCATGACCTCGAACTTGGAGCAGTCGTTTTTGCTCTCAAAATCTGGAGACATTATCTTTACGGCACTAAGTGCACAATCTTCACCGACCACAAAAGTCTCCAACACATATTCGATCAAAAGGATCTCAACATGAGGCAACGTCGCTGGGTTGAGTTGCTTACCGATTACGATTGCGAGATCAAATACCATCCAAGGAAGGCAAATGTTGTTGCCGATGCCCTCAGTGGAAAGGAACGATCAAAACCACTTCGAGTCCGAGCCCTCAGTATGACTATTCACAATGATCTAAACCTTCAGATTCTTACTGCTCAACTCGAGGCCCTTAAACCTGATAATGTCAAAAACGAAGCCTTGCGAGGCATGGACAAACAATTTGAAATCAGAACTAACGGAATTAGGAGTTTCTCAAACCGAATCTGGTTGCCTAATTTTGGGAACCTGCGAGACTTGGTGATGGATGAAGCTCACAAGTCCAAATACTCTATTCACCCGGGATCCGATAAAATGTACCACGGCATCAAGGAATTCTATTGGTGGCCGAACATGAAAGCCGAAATCGCCACCTATGTCAGCAAGTGTCTTACTTGCTCAAAGGTCAAAGCTGAATACCAAAAACCTTCTGGTTTACTTCAACAACCCAGCATTCCCGAATGGAAATGGGAACAAATCGCCATGGATTTCATAACCAAACTACCCAAGTCGTCGAACGGTTGCGATACCATTTGGGTGATCGTCGATCGTCTCACCAAGTCTGCTCACTTCCTGGCGATCAAAGAAACCGACAAAATGGAACGCCTTACCCGAATTTATCTGAAAGAAATCGTAACCCGACACGGTGTTCCAATCTCGATTATCTCCGACAGGGATAGTCGTTTCACATCTCAATTTTGGCAGTCACTTCAAAAATCATTGGGTACCCGTCTCGATATGAGTACCGCATACCATCCTCAAACCGACGGCCAAAGTGAACGAACAATTCAAACACTGGAAGACATGCTACGGGCCTGCGTAGTTGACTTCGGTGTAAACTGGAAACGACACCTACCATTGTGCGAGTTTTCGTACAACAATAGCTATCATACCAGCATCAAGGCTGCACCTTTCGAGGCACTGTACGGTCGTAAGTGCCGATCACCTATCTGTTGGACCGAAATTGGGGACAGCCAACTCACGGGTCCAGAAATCATTCACGAAACAACCGAGAAAATCTTTGAGATTCAAAACAAGCTCAAAGCCGCACGTAATCGTCGGAAAAGTTATGCTGACGTGAGACGCAAACCACTCGAGTTCCAGGTTGGGGACCGAGTACTACTCAAAGTATCGCCTTGGAAAGGCGTAATTCGTTTCGGCAAACGCGGGAAGTTAAATCCCGGGTACATTGGACCATTCGAGATCCTTGAAAGGATTGGTCCAGTGGCATATCGATTGCAGCTGCCATCCGAGTTAAGCAGTGTGCATCCCACTTTTCACATTTCAAATTTGAAAAAGTGTCTGTCTGATGAGACACTTATCATCCCACTCGATGAAATTCGGGTTGACGACAAGCTTCACTTTGTTGAAGAACCCACCGAAATCATGGACCGTGAGGTCAAACAACTCAAACAAAGTCGTATTCCCATTGTCAAAGTCAGGTGGAATTCGCGGCGTGGTCCGGAATTCACCTGGGAACGGGAGGACCAGATGAAACTCAAGTATCCTCAGTTATTCGCTGATGCTACCTCAAACACGACTTCAAGCTAAATTTCGGGACGAAATTCTTCTAATAGGGGGAGAATGTGACACACGTCAAAATTAGGACTATTAATTAGGGCCTAATCAAGTTTTAATACATGTAATTAGTTCTGTATTAGGCTAATTTGTGTATCAAATAATATATATTGTTGAATATATACAAGTATGCGATTTGATTAAATTGTACAAGTTCCAAATCGAATGTAATTCGGTTCAATTAATTACGGACGTTGGTGAACAATTTTATTAAATAATATAATATTATTTAATAACACAATTATATCCAAAATATTATTTTGACAATATCTCAATTCAAGGTTGTATCGTACAAATAACGTCAAATGCGCAAACAAATCTAAATTATGTGTTATAACACTATCATAAAATATTTGATAAAATACTTCAATAAAAATATCGAATGAATACTCGTATTTTAAATCACGTATTTTAAACGCGTAAAATAATTATTTAACGTTTAAACGAACACCACACGGAGCGCGAATACAAGGAGCTAAAAAGCGGAGACCCACACTCGGTGGGCCCCCACCGAAAAATCTGCCAAATGGGGAGGGGGATCCCACCCACACCTCATTTCCATCTTACTCCTCTCTCTACCTCTTTCTCCTCTCTTTTCTTCCATTCTCACCAACATCACCACCACCATTAAAATCGACAAATAACACCTCCAAACACCATCAAATCATCAAGATAATTAGAGAAAAAGAACCACCACGCAACGATCTACAACCTCATCTTTTCGGATTTTCGATTTGACACCGCGTAAGTTTCTGACAAAAACCCGAAACTTTCCGATTTCATTCATTTTTACATGTTTGTAGTTTATATAAGCTTAAAATGTCCATATAAGGGTTGGGTAAAAGATTTGGAACAAGTGGTCGCTGGAAAACACGTTTTCGGCTCAAAATCCGGCGAACAGTTGGAAGTGTCGCAAGTGTGCCAAAAACAGTACTAGCGACACTAGCCAAGTGTTGCTATGCCTAAGTGTCGCCCCTATAGTGACACTACTTAAGTGACACTCCCTTAGTGACGCCAAAATTCATAAGTGTCGCCATAGCGACACTACTCAAGTGTCGCCCAACTATTGAAAATCATAAATATAGCGATACTTACTAAGTGTCTCCTAAGCCCGTAGCGACACTAGATTAGTGTCGCCAAAAACAGAATACTTGCAACTCATTTTTACTAAGTGTCGAGACCAAAATTTTATCACTTGATTTCACCCAAATTCAAGTCCAGATGCGTTTTTCACCAAAGCAATTTAGTAGAAATAAAAATTTTTCGAGCTGACTTGGCATCTCGACCCCAACCAGGGGCTAGCCCCTTGGACCCCGCCAGGGGTTGCCACCCCTGGAACCCTGCTAACCAGGGGCGCTTCCCCCGGACCCCCATCACCTAAAAGTTTGTAAACATTTTTAAATACAACACTCATAAAATCAATATAATAATATCGAGATTATTATTACAAATAATCACCAACGGACCGTACACGTTTTTCAAAACTCAAATCAATCAACCAAATCGTAGCAATTTGGACAAGTCAATCAACCAAATCGGGATAATTTGGACAAACAACTACAAGGGTAGTCTTTTAAGATACCTATTCAATTAATAACCATCGCGCGTATCGAACGCCCTTACGTTACAAGTCTCCGGACATCAATTCACAAGCTAATCAATTCAAGTTTATTTCCATAAACACACAAGGCTCAGGTGAGTCTCATGGCCCCTATTTTACTGCTTTTCAATCAGGGGTGTGATATTATTGCTCGTTTTATTTTACAAGTTGAACGCAACTACAAATCAAATCAAATACTACATGAGTTTCAAGCTAATCAATTTAAAGCCCTCCATAGCATAGTCTGGTAATACGTAGTAGCGTGAATGTTAGTATATGATATCATATAGGATTGACAATCCTCATCCGGGTTAGCACGCACTAACTGGACAGACGGATGTATTAGTATTTGGGAAGACGAGTGTAGATTAGGCACTCATAGGTGGCATTCAAGTTGGGTTTCCTTAATTAGACCTGACACTCAAATTAAGCTCAGACTATGTGCTCATGACTGTATAACTTTTATTTTGCTTAATTACATTTTAAATTCAATTATAAATCTTGCGGTTCATACAAATATGTGTTGACATACAAACCTGTGAGCTCACAGCATTTTCGCTGACCCATTTTAGCATGTATCATAGGTACACAGCAGTAGGCTGGACTGCCCAAGCAGGAATCATTAGCTCGAGTCAGCATTCATACAATCAAAGATTTAACTGCATTATTATATTTTGTATAGATTAATTATGTACTTAAATCTCTCAATTTCAACCGAGCTAATGTAACTATATTTTTGATGTAAACTTTGATTTTATCAAATACAAGTTGTAAACGACGCATATAGACTCGCTCATTATATCTTATGTGCTGTGATATGTAATTAGTCGCGCCCCGACCCGAACCGCTTCCGCATCATAATTTGGGGGTGCGACATAAAGCGTAGTAATAGTTCACTAAGACGTACCAATGTTGGCGTAAGGATCTGGTTGTGCATCCCTTGCTCTAGGGATGTACGCGCGTCCCGGAGCTGTTGGAGCGTTGGCGATGCGGTTGTTGTTGTTCTGATTGTTGTTGGCGTTGTTGAGTTGTGGGCACTAATTCCGGTAGTGTCCTAGTTCACCACACTCGAAACAGCCTGTGTTTTGTTGCCCAAGGTTGGTTTGAGTGGGAGGGTTGCTACTACATGTATTGGCTCGGTGTCCCCATTGGCTGCACTTGCCACAGATGAAGCATTCGCACTCGTGATGCCTTTCGCATTTTCCACATTTAGGCCTCTTGCCTAGGTAAGGTTTCGGTTCGGGGTTGATGATTGCGGTGTATGCTCTGGTGTTTCCCACATTCCTGTTTTGTTGACCCTGTCGGTCATTACCCTCACTGTTCCATCTCCGCTTGTTGTTTCTAGTATCACCCGCATCAGCGCGGTTGGGTTCACTTTTTCCTGACGTAGCTTTCAAAGTTCCGATTAGGACCGCATCATCGGTCAGACTTTGAACCAGATCCACTGCGCTCCTAAAAGTAGTCGGTTTGGAGGACATCACCATGCCTCTGATCTATGGGGCCAAACCCCTGTTGTAACGCTCAATGCGTTTGCTCTCGGGTGTCACCATGTGGGGCACGAGGCGTGCAAGCTCCTGAAACTTTGTAGTGTATCCGGTAACGTCAGCACCGATCATTTGGATGTTCCATAGCTCGGTTTCTAGTTTCTGTTGCTCACTCTGAGAGCAAAACTCTTCCATCATCATCCTTTTCAAGGTTTCCCATGTGATGGAGTAAGTAGTTGTACGCCCAAGAATTTGGATTTGAGCGTTCCACCAGGTCAACGCTTTGTCGGCGAGAGTACACATGGCGTATTTCACCATGTTGTCAGTACCGCAGTTGCTGATGTCGAGGACCGATTCCATTTTCTCGATCCAGTGGACTAGGCCGACGGCCCCTTCAGTCCCGATGAATGTGCTGGGTTTGCAGGCGAGGAAGGCTTTATATGAACACCCTCGTTGGGTATTTGTTGGTGTTTCACTCTTGACGGGGGTGGCTCCACTGTTATTCACCCCTGTGTCGCGAACGCGACTGGCTTCATATTGAGCGATAGCTTCGGCTACCCGTCGCTCGATAATTTGTTCGATGGTTTCGACGACAGGAGGTTGTCACACCCCCAAAATCGGTAATCACGTTTATCAAACACTTAGCGGAAGCATTATATAATTAGCAGAAGCTTTTGAGTAAACGGCGGGGGTGCTGACGTTAGCAGTATGCATTCATTGTATCAGAGCTTATGATCATTGCAGAACAGTAATTAAGATGCCATTAATATAAAAGTGATTACAAAAACTACGACTTGTGGAGTCGTAGAAATAATAGTATTGTAAAATACATTTTGTCCCAAAAGTGGCATCCTAATTCGTCGTGGGTAACTTACGTCCATTATGCATGCATCAATACCTGAGTCCTAATTCCCTGAAAAACATGGTAAAACGTCAACATTGAATGTTGAGTGAATTCACAGGTTTAGTTTATAGTGGTCAAACCAAGTTATGAATAAATCGTTCATTTACGGCAAAACATATTGTTCATAAGTTTAGTAGGAAATACAAGTTATTCTAGTTAAACAAAACATTTCCTATATAATGTAAGAATATCATTCTTACTACAAGTAAACAGTTGCGTAGGAAACACAAGTTTAATCAAAACATTTCCTAATAAGTAGTTGCAGGAAACAAGGGTTTAAATAATCAAAGTAAACCTTTCCTATCTGTCGTATAGCTTCAAATAAGTAATCTCAGGAAAATACCATTTCCAAACTACTAGTTCAATAATCATGTGTAATACAATCTGATCATTAAGTAGGAAAACATGTCTATTCAAATATGATAAACATTTCATATTATGTAGTTTGTAAGAAATTCAAGTTTATCCAACTAAGGAACAACATTTCTAAAATAATTATGTTTTAGAAATACTAGTTTATCCAACTAGTTTAACCAATCAAGGAAAACATTTCTAAAAATAGTTATGCGTTTAGAAACACTAGTTTATCCAATCAAGGAAAACATTTCTAAAAATAGTTAAGCGTTTAGAAACACTAGTTTATCCAATCAAGGAAAACATCTCCATTTAATTAGTTTGTAGGAAATACAGGTTTAACATTCAAGTAAACATTTCCTAATAAATAGTTTGTAGGAAATACAGGTTTTACAATTAAGTAAATATTTCCAAATAAATAGTTTGTAGGAAATACATGTTTAACAATTAAGTAAACATTTCCTAAAAGAAGTCGTGTATCACAGGAAGTACCCCTTCCAAATCAAGTATGCACAGGAAATACCCTTTCCAAATCAAGTTGTAGTTGTTTTGTTGTTTAGTGGGAATATAGACTACGATCCCTCTAAGGTGAGCTAAACCTTTAGAGTTAAAGTACGACACCTAGTACTATAACCAAACCATGACTAGTTGTTTTGTTGTTGGGTCAGTAACACGGTAAGTATACACTCCTCGTTACGACTGCCGTCGTGTGGTTGGAATGACCAACGAGTTATATCCTGGGAGGGTTGTCAAATCGATAGTACTATCTGTATACTCAGTGGCTAGAGTCACCTAGCTAATGGTTATAGGTTGTAAGCACTGGGACTTATGTGCACTACAACTACCTCATGTAAACCTAGGTTCGTACCAAGATTTGTTGTCTTAATTCCTAAAGTAGTTATGAAAAATCATTTCATATATTTAGTTCAAGTATAACGATATGAAAACATTTCATATATACTATTGTGTATAATAGTATGAAAGCGTTCATGTTAATCAGTTGTGTATATAAAAGCATGTTAAGCATTTACATAAGCAGTTGAATATAAAAGCATGTCAAGCAATTATATAAATCAAGTTGCATGTTAGAGCACATAGTTCTATGTTTTCCAACCCTGGTTTTAAAAGCATTTAAAACGAGTAAAAGAGGGGCTGTGAACTCACTGGTAGCAAGTCTTCAGCGAATAACAGCTGATAATACACAGTAGTCCGAATGCGTCCCTCAAATACCTAGACGCAAATAAATATACTTTACATAAATACACGGACTATTTGTTACGATTAAGTAATTGTACAATTTTAGTTGGTTGGTGATACATATGTTAAACAATGCGTGCGTGTAAGTATATACCTATATATACTTATTAGTTGAATATATATATTCGTATATGTTTTAAAAACATAAGTTTGTTTGCTATAAAAATAGCCTCATTTCATTGTATACATAGAAATACATATGCTTGTCAACGTTTCGTATCTATATATATATAAGTTGTCATTTTTGTATAAACATAATACAAGTTGTCGTAGTCCATTTATAGATATTTATATATAAATTATAGTCGTTCGTATATATAAAATGATCTTCGTTTATATATATATAATCCATTTGTAGTGGAACTAATATTATTCGTTTCGTTTAACTTGTCACATATATATAGCTCCGGTTTAAGTTTGCGTTTTAACTCATTGGCTGCACTTGCACCGATATCTCTCTCATTCTGGAACGATTCTTGGCATATTAACTCAAAACCATTACAAATTAGTAGTATTATGCCAAGATGGTCAAAACAAGGTTGCACGATGAAAATCAAGTAAATCGGATGAAAAACGAAGATTCTACACACGTTTGAAGATTCAAGACATCAAAACGAGATTTCAAGACAAAAGTGCCCATCACCAACATCCATCTTAACCAAGATGTTCGTCTTCAAATTACGAATCCAACAGAAGAAGAATCAACAAAAACGGACGAAGAATGAAGATTCTACGTACGCCGGAAGATCCAAATGATTCGTACAGCACATCTGAAGTTCAGAGATGAATTCTTGGGATATCTTTACATCAAAGTCTTCGTTTTTGAATTATGAATCCAACAAAAAAAGAATCAACACAAACGGACGCATAACGAAGAAGTTACGCACGAAACGAGCAACGAAGCAACGGGCGACGACCGGGGCTGGAGGCAGCCAGCCGCCGCTGGCCAGTCACCAGGCCGCCGGCCCCCAGCCACCAGGCAGCCGGCGCCCAGTACCCCCCCATCCGGATTGCGCTTTTTGGTCCTTTTGTGTACCCGGTGCTAGGCCTTTGCACAACTTTATGTACCTCGTGCCACTATATGCGCGTACCTCGTGCCACTATATGCGCATACCTCGTGCCACTAAATGCGCGTACCTTTTGCTATTGTGGGCTCCTACTTGCTAAGATGCCCCAAAACTCTCCTATAAATAGGAGGCTTTAGGTTCATTTGAAGATGCACCTCCACACCTTCCATCCTTGGAAAAATACATTTTCTTTCTATAGCTTCTAGCTTTTCTTTCTTTGTTTATTTTCTTACTTTAAAGTAGTATTAGGCTAGTTAAAATAGAAGCAAGGAACGAGCTTGTATTCCTTGGTGAGGAACGCAATTGTAATCTGTGGTGTATGCTTGGAGCAATCTTATTAATTCAAGTCTATTCCTTCCCGCATTTAATCCTGGTTCTTTCTATCCTTATCTATCTTAATTAATTACGTTTTTATTGATTATGCTAGATTTAGTTATTGCCATGATTAGAGAGTAGTATACTTGTTGTGTTTGTTTGCGATGTAGTTAGTTAATTATGGGATGATTTATAACTAAATATTAAAGATCGGTAGTATTACTTTGATCGTCTTATTGCATGTTCTTGTTTGATTGTTGCCTTAGGATCATCATAGTAGTAAAATATAAACGGTCTTAATTATCGTGAAATAATATGATGGCCCCTATTCGACTGTTACTCGGTATAGTACTGGAAACACTTCAAGGTGGAGTACAAATGTATGGAAGTTGAGGAACGACTGAAGGTAGTCATATTACGAAACGGTATAATATTACGAAGTAATATGATGGCCCCTATTGTGTAGTATAGCGTTGGAAACACTTTAGGTGTAGTACAAACACGTGGAAGCTGTGTAACGACCGAAGGTAGTTATATTACAGACTAATATATAAAATGAGAAACCTAGTGTAATTAACCTTTCTAAATAGACTTTTAAACTTCAAATTAATCTATCGCCTTTCCACCAATAAACGTGATTACAACACCTTTTTAACGACGTCCAATTAAAAGGTAGTCAGTCATCTGTGTCAATACAATTTGTCAAAGATATGAAACTATGGAACCGCAAGGCTACATGGGGGATTATCGTAGGACAAGACATGGCCCAGGGTTTGAAGCGGTGGAACCACTTAAAGTGAGGAACGCTGTGAATAACTAGGGGATTTATTGGGTAGTCTTAAGCAAGGGCTGGTTTAAAGTCATAAATGAAGTTTTTAAATATACGAATCTGTTAGGATGACAAGGAATCGTTATATGATTCAGTTATGTCTAGTACCTTAAGATTTTGTTCCCATTTATATGAAAGTATTATTAAACCATAATTAAGATTTTGCTTATTATTCTAAATACTTTGTAATGTTACCATAACCTAGCTCCCGGTGTGACATGCTAATGGGATTTTAATTAGTAGGGAATCTAGTGTTTACATACAAGTATTCAAGAATGATAACTAACTAATATCTTTCAAAACAGTTTCTCCAAATATCATCCCATAACTTAATTAACGAAATCTCAACAAACACTATCTTTATTTTATCTGCATTACGTTTTATTTATTATTTCGCTTTTATTTATTTACTTGCCTAAGTTAGTTAATATAAAAACCAAAAACTTTCCCACTATTTAGAAACCCTTCACTAGTTTGAAAGCCCTCATCTACCACACCTCAGTTTCAATTCAGTCGGTTTGAAGAATGACTCTAGGTCGTACCTACCACTTGCTCACCCTTAGGATTAGCATCGTTAGGGAAAACTTAGGCCCCGTATTTACAAATTTAAAACACCCACTGATCGCCGCCCCAAAAACTTGATGCGCCCCCAGCGGTCGGTAAGGATGTTACCCCTTGTCGTTGAACCGGCTGCCGGAGGCGGGCATCAGTGGGTGTTTTAAATTTGTAATTGCGGGGCCTAAGTTTTCCCTAACAATGCTAATCCTAAGGGTGAGCAAGTGGTAGGTATGACTTAGGCCCCGCAATTACAAATTTAAAACACCCACTGATGCCCGCCTCCGGCAGCCAGTTCAACGACAAGGGGTAACATCCTTACCGACCGCTGTGGGCGTATCAAGTTTTTGGCGCCGCTGCCGGGGAACCAACTGTACGATCCTTAGGCGTTAAGATGAACTTACTTACTAGTGAACCTTTAGAATTCCTTAAACCCCTACGTCTTTCTTTGTTTTTCCTTCCTTTTACCACTTTTAGAAATTACCACCCCTATCCACTCAACTAATCAACCACCTGCCAATGAGACTATGACAACTACACGTATAACTCTCGCTGAAGACTCTAAACCTTTGATTGAAGGTCGAGGAGGACCAATTGTCTATCCGGAAATTGGAAGAGGATCATTCGAATTAAAGCCCCACATTGTCCAGTTAGTCCTAAACCTCTGTCAATTCCGTGGCCTACCAAATGATGATCCCAACTCACACCTTGACAAATTCATTTCCTTATCCAACTCCTTTAAGTCGACTGGGGTTAATCAGGACATAGTTTACCTATACCTATTTCCCTACTCACTCACTCTTAATGCACAAACCTGGTTCGAGGGACTAGAAATTAACTCTATAACCTCTTGGGTAGAATTAGCAACCAAATTTTTGGCCAAATATTTCCCCCCATCAAAACAAGCCATGTTTAGGACCAACATCATAAACTTCCTTCAAGTGCATGATGAATCAATCTACGATGCATGGGAACGCTTTAAGAAATTGCTTAAGAAATGTACGAATCATCGTTTTGAGCGCTCAGACCAGTTGCGCATTTTCTACAATGGTCTCTTCCCACATCACCGTCCTTTACTTGATACTGCCTCTCGAGGCAGTTTCATAGACTGTACGGCAAATGAAGCTTGGAGCCTTATTGAGAAAATGACCATACACAACCATGATTGGAACAGTGAAAATCACCCCTTAATAGTGAATCCACCTACTACAATCGGGAATGAAGCTATCCAAACTCTCACTCAGCAAGTGGCAGACCTAACCAAGGAAATTAAGAATTGAAAAGTCAACAACAACAAGTCTATCAAGTTCAAACCTGCCTTAATTGTGCTAATCTGAACCACTCAGCCCAAATTCCTCAGTCTCATCTAACTCCGCCCAATACTAACCCTTCCTTTAACCCACCTAGGAATAGCCCACTAACTTACCAACCTCAACCTTTAAAACCCTCTCCTTCACAGACCTCTAGTTTTGACGACACCCTAATACAAGTCATTCAAGGAATCTCAGCTAGACAAGACCAAACTGATCTCATCTTAAGAGACCATTTGACTTTGTTAAAAGCTTTCGAATCCCAGTTAGTACAATTAGCACAACGTATTAACACTAAACCTCAGGATAGTCCAACTAGTTGTCATAAGGAGGCTTCCCACATTCAAGACTCTCAGGTAGCACATAGCCCACCTTCTGTTTCTTCTCCGGTGAAGGAACCACCTATTGTCCCATCGACAATGGACTTAGAGTGTACACCAAGTAGGAAACTAAACATTCCATTTCCGGCTCGTCTTAAACAACGACCCGACAAGCTTAAGTCTTTTAAGCTTGATAGGAAATTCCTAGATATCGCATCTGAAGTTCATTCTAAAAAGTACTTCAGAAAACTCCTTACAACCAAGGATAAGGTACCCGAAGTACCCAATGTCCCGCTGAACGAGGAATGTTCAGCTATCTTAAAAAATACCATTCCTGAAAAACTCGGAGATACCGGACGTTTTACTCTCCCTATTTCCATATACAATTCAGGCATCATCTGTTCTCTCGCCGACTTAGGAGCTAGTATTAATCTTATGCCATACTCGCTTTTCAAGAGGCTTGAGTTAGAAATCTTCGACCTACCGAAATGACCATACAGCTTGCTGACCACTCGGTCAAATACCCTAGGGGAATAGCTGAAAATGTTTTAGTTAGGATTGACAAATTTCTTTACCCAGCAGATTTTGTAGTAATGGATATGCAGGAAGACGTGCACATCCCAATCATACTAGGAAGACCTTTCATGAATACGGCAAAGGCAATCATCAATGTCTTCGCACAAACCATCAGCTTACAGTCTCAGGGAGAAACCATCACTTTCCATATCGACAATCCTAATGCTGGAGACCAAGCCAATATGTACATGATCTCCATGAACAAGACCAAAGAGGACAAAGAAACTGCAAAGTCAACAAGTGAAAGGAACTCTAGCATGGAAATGGCAATCACGCCATATTTCCCGATTGACCTCCGACGAATAGGACAAGAGGTGAAAAATGCATCTCCATCAGCAAACAACCCAACGATGGAAGAATTGATCAGAACGAGAAAGATGGAAGAAGAAAACAAAAGAAGCAGATGTTGGGACATAGATTGTGACAACAGATCTAGCTTGAAATAGGACTGGTGTAATTATTATTACGTTTGTATATTGGTTTAGATTTGTAAATAAATATTTGTTTTGTTAGTAATATTCGTTAAAACATATTATTGTGCTAAGTTAGACGAATGTTTAAAGACGAAATAAATAGTAGACGTTTAATGCAAGGCGAGTCGAGATCTCAGGTCGCAGCGAGTTGAGCTGTGAGGTGAGATCTGAACTCGCGAGGCATTAGTCTGGCGAGCCGAGCTCTGTGTTGGGCTTGGGCTGTGAGTTGGACCGAACTCGCAGGCCCATGCGAGCGGAGTTGAGCTGGACGTATATAATGTTTTTCATACGGTGAAAAACATAACTTTTGGCTATTCGTCTTTCTGATCTGCGAACTCGACAACCAGAGAAAAACCGAACCTAAAGGCTAGGCTTTGACGATTCATCGTTTAAAGTTAAGCTTTATTAAAACGCAATTCGAACATATTCGTTGTTAGTAAGATAACACCGTATTGAGGGATTCCGCACTTTAATACTACAGATAACGAAGTTATCGATCCTAAAACTAGGGGACTTACATCTGGTATCAGAGCTTTCGGGCTAAATACGAGTGTGTTCATAAGTTTTAGTGTTATTGCGTTTTTGATTCGGGTCGTTTTTACGTGCGTTTTTGCAATACTAACGATCAAAATCATTCTCTGGACGTTTTAGGGTTTGTTTACGGTCGAAATTCTTAGTTTCAGTCGTAAAAATACCTTAACATTCGTTTTTTGGGTTTAACAGCCGTTTCGCGAGTCGAGATTAGGGTTCCAGCGTCGCCTGCGAACCGAGTTGAACTAGCGAGTCGAACTGAGGCTTGCGAGTCGAACCGAGATCTCTCGCGAATCGACATCACTTGCGAATCGACATCTTTAGCAATCCGAACTGAGACTTGCGAATCGACGTATTCTGCGAGTCGAGCTGAGATTGCGAGTTAAGCTGAGTCTTGCGAGTTGAGTTTTCTGAATTCGCTGAAACAGTTTAATTTTACGTTTTTAAGATGTCTGACTTAAGTAGAATGATCGAAATGGACCACGAGGTGGGAAAGTCAAACGTTCCACCTAAGTTGTTAAGAATCGAGGATTACTACAATTGGAAGGACAGATTCGAATCTTACTGTAGATTCCATGACATGTCAATCTGGATGTGTATCAAGAGTGGATACACCGCACCTACTCAAACTGTTCAGAATGCCACTGTGGTTCTTACCTATGCGAACATGAGTGATCAAGAGAAGGAAGCTTACAGAAATGAGAATAAAGCACATTCATGCATAAAGATGTGTCTTCCTAAAGAGATTGCTCATCAACTGAAATCTTTTCATACTGCTAGAATGCTCTGGGAAGCTCTAGAGAAAAGAGGTGAAGGAAGTCCACAGGTGAGAGCTGGCAAGAGGAGTCTTCTTAAAAAGCAGTTTACTATGTTTAAAGCTTTAAAAGGAGAAGATCTTGATGCCTATGTCACGCGTTTCTACCATCTGCTAAGTGAATTAGAATACCATGAGATTGTTGAAGAAGAAGTATCTAAAACCGACAAGTTTCTTGAGGGTTTGCCTTCTAAATGGGAAATGTATGGCGTTATGATTAAGGATAACGAAACTAGGTATTCTACTATGACCTTAGAGCAAGTCATAGACAAGCTGAAAGGTTATGATTTCTCCAAGAAGTCAAGAGATAGTGATTCTGATCAGGTTCAAAACCCTGGGTTGTATCATGGAAAGTCAAGTCTTTCGACTGCGTCATCTAGTTCGACCACTGCACTGTTAGTTGGTGATACTAGTGAAAATGGAGAACTGATTACTGAAGATCTGTGCTTTATTTCCTCCTCTGGTGATGAGACAAAGGGAAAGAATTCTGAGAAGTCACCTCAAGAGCATCAGAAGATGCCGATGAGTGTGAAATCTGCTGAACAGCAACTGTCTGTTCTTGCTTCCTTTGTGGCATCATATGAGAACTACATAGAGGGAAAGATCAATGATCCTATTCTGTTTGATGAGGATTATGAGCAGACAGATTCTGATTACCTTGAGGAGTTGGAGCTTCAAGATCAACTTGCGTTGATATCTAGAAAGGTGAAGAATTTCCTCAAGAGAACTGGTAGAAAAGTATTGGGCAATAGATCAGGGTTTGATAAAACCAAGGTCAGATGCTTTAATTGTCAGGGTATTGGTCATTTTGCTAGAGAATGCCAAAGACCTAAAGTAGAAGCACAAGGAAAATAAGGTTCGGGAAGTACTCTCGCTTCCAAAGCCTTAGTGGTAAAGCAGTTGGATGGTTCTTATGATTGGCAAGCTCATTATGAGGAAGCTTTGATGGCCGAAATCAAAGAAACAACTGCTGGATCAGTGTCCTACATGCCCACTGATATGGAACAGAAAGTAGAGGTGCCTGAGTCTGAAGTGAAGGCAAGTGATGATGACGTGCTATATATGGATTCAGCTCCAGATATGAGTCCTGAAGAATTCGTGGCACGTATGGCTGAATTACAAACTGACAAGAAGAAGGTATGTTTAGATATTCTTAATCTTGCTGATGTTTGTTACTTAGTTACTGATTTACAATCTCAGAATAGTGTCTTAACTGTGTCATATAGCAACCTGTCATCACAATTAAATATGGATAAGGAATCTTATAAGACTGTTAGATCTGAACTTGATCAAGCTGTTATGGATATTCGTTGATTAAGTGATGATAAACAAGTCTTAAAAGATAAAATTAAGTCTGATGCTTCGGATAGAACAAAATTTAGAGATACCATAAGTGAAAAATCTGTTATCATAGATGGTCTCTATATGAATATCAAAGACTTAAATGAGACAATTGCTAGTAAGGATCAGGAAATAGTGAACCTTAACTTAAGGTTAATTGAGCAAAACCGTAAACTTGAGAACTATAGGACATCTCAAATGGATAAAATGTTAGATGCTCAACGTAGTGTAAAGGACTAGACTGGGTTAGGTTACAATGATGTATCCCCTCCTTTTAATGCCAATTACACTCCTATTCCTGAAGATTCTGAAATGACTGAAGTTAATCCTGAGAATTCAGTAGCTGATAAACCTGAACAGTCAGAGGCACAGAAAGATGTTATTAAGAACGTATCATTAGATAATAGCAAGGCTTCTCAGTTCACCAAAATACAATTTGTATCGGGTGGAGTGATTAACGATGCTAAGACTGATGATAAGGTTAATAAAGAACAGCTTAAACCTTTAGTGCCTAAGACTCCGGATGAGAAAGCAAAAGTGAGTAAATCACGCAAGCAGATGTCATGTTTCAAGTGTCATCAAAAGGGACACGTGGCTTCGTGTTGTCCTAACAAAAAGCCTGAAACATCACATAAGCTTGTGATGGATGAAAATACACAGACCGACTCTAGTATGACTGTAGATGGGTTAGATACCAAACTTAAGTTAGGTAATAAACCTGTTAACATTCTTAAAAGAGATGGTAAGCATAGTGTATCCCCACCTAAACCTAAACGGCCATATACTCAAAGTGATAATTCTGTCCATAAGTATAGGGATGTGACTCCGTCGAGGTTTAGAAATACAAGTAGAGGCCATAGTCATTATGAGAGTGGTACTACTTCGCGATCACATGAGTTTAATTATAATTATCATAATAGAGCTCATAATTATGTGCCTAAGAGGTTCTCCTCAAATTCACCTCTTAAGGCTGATCGTCCACAAACTCAGGCTACTTCGAAAGTAACCAAAGCTCCTGATGGGAAGGATGGTTATTTTAAAGAGCTTAAGTTTGTTGATGATAAGGGACAAACCAAGACCGTAATGGCTTGGGTCCCTCTTGACAACTGATCGTGTTTTGTGTTATGTGCAGGAGCATGCTGTGAACAAAGACAGCTGGTGGTATGTAGACAGTGGATGCTCGAGGCACATGACTGGAGAAAGAAGTCTACTGAAGGACTTCAAGGAGAGTCTCAAGCAAAAAGTAAATTTTGCAGGAGATAAAGGAGGAGTAATTTCGGGAAAAGGAAAAGTTTCAAATGGAACTTTGACTCTTGAGGATGTGAACTATGTTGAAGAACTAACTCACAACCTAGTGAGTGTTTCCCAAGTCTGTGATAAAGGTCATCCAGTTTATTTCAATGAAAAGGAGGCCTTAGTCCTAAATCCAGGTTTTAAAATTCCTGATGAATGGATATTGATGAGGGCGCCAAGGAAGAAGGACATCTATGCTATCAACATGGGTGTTCCTAACTCTTCAACGGTGTCTACATGTTTATTATCCAAGGCTTCGGAAACAGACGCATTGTTATGGCATAGGAGAATGGCACATCTGAACTGGAGAAAGATGAATTATATAACCAAAAATGGTTTGGTTCTAGGTGTAC
Source organism: Helichrysum umbraculigerum (assembly GCA_949592205.1). Taxonomy (NCBI): domain Eukaryota; kingdom Viridiplantae; phylum Streptophyta; class Magnoliopsida; order Asterales; family Asteraceae; genus Helichrysum; species Helichrysum umbraculigerum. The sequence goes on along the minus strand of CATIUR010000001.1, from coordinate 66,317,644 downwards.
CACAAAAACGTTTCGAGTCTGAGGATAAGTGTGTTCCTTGCATGAAAGGAAAGCAGCACAAGAAACCACACAGACCTAAGACTGAAAACTCTATCTCCTCGCCATTTGAATTGCTACATATGGATCTCTTCGGCCCTATAAGCAAGAGAAGTATAGGTGGCAAATGGTACTGTTTGGTTGTCACAGATGATTATTCTAGATTCTCATGGGTATTCTTTTTGGGATCAAAGGATGAGACTCCTGGAATTCTAATTGAGTTCTTTGATCTAGTAGAGAATGTCTATAAAAAGAGAGTTAAGCGTATTCGTAGTGACAATGGAACAGAGTTTAAGAATTCAACGTTGAATATCTATTGTTTAAGCAAAGGGATATTACATCAATTCAGTGCACCGTATGAACCTCAACAGAATGGTGTTGCTGAAAGGAAAAATAGGACGTTGATTGAAGCTGCTAGAACAATGTTTGCTGATTCAAAGCTTCCGGTCATCTTTTGGGCAGAAGCAGTGAATACAGCATGTTATGTTCTTAATAGAGTTCTTACGGTTAAGAGACATAACAAGACTTGTTATGAGCTTTTGAACAATAAGAAACCAAACTTAAAAGGGTTTGAACCCTTTGGAGTTTCATGCACCATATTAAAGACTGGACATCAAGCTAAATTTGGTGAGAAGGCTAACGAAGGATTTTTCCTAGGTTATATGCCCAATTCGCCAAACAAGAGAGTCTTTAATAAAGTCACAGGACGTTTGGAGGTAGTTTATAATATTGAGGTTACGAGCTACTCACCTGATGTTCATAAGGGCTTAGACTGGCAATTTGATTATTCTGATCTTTTTGCATCATTTAAAGTTCCTATTAGTGACTATGTCAGTGATTCAGAGATAGCTGAACATTTATTGTTTGAAGATGAGAATATTGGTCCCGCTTCAACATCAAGTGTTAAGCAGTCTGGAATTAAGACTAATGTTGACTCAGATAAAGCTTCCACAAGTGAGTCACAACAACCTTCAGAGGATAAGTCTCAAGAAACAGAAGATCCCGATGATCTTTCTACAAAGTTTGATGATATACTTACTCCTTTGAAACATTTAAGGATATCTTCAGCACGTACGGAAGATGTACCTGAATTGGAAGAGATTGGTACTAATTTGGAAGATGAGATACCGGTTGAACCAGTTACTACAACTAGAACGAGTAAGAATCATCCCGTTGAAAACATCATCGGTGATATTAATACTCCGGTTCAAACTAGACATCAATCCAGAGCTAGTACGTCTGAGAATTCTGAATACCAAAGCTTGTATACTGCAATGAAAGAGACAGGGATTCCTAATCAATGTCTATATTCATGCTTTATCTCACAAGTCGAGCCTAAAAATGTTCAAATGGCTTTAAAAGAAAGCTCGTGGGTAGAAGCAATGCAAGAAGAACTATCTCAGTTCTCTAAATTACAAGTATGGGAGTTGGTTGACCTACCAAAGGGAGAATATCCAATTGGAACTAGATGGGTATTTAAGTGCAAGAGAGATGATAAAGGAATCGTTACTCGCAATAAAGCTCGTCTGGTGGTTCAAGGTTTTAATCAACAAGAAGGTATTGACTACAATGAAGTGTTTGCACCAGTTGCTAGGCTAGAAGCAATTAGAGTGTTCTTAGCATTTGCATCTTATTTTGGTATAAAAGTGTATCAGTTGGATGTTAAGAGTGCCTTTTTGTATGGCAAAGTAGAAGAATTGGTGTATGTTTCACAACCGCCAGGGTTTGCTGATCCTGAGTATCCAGATAGAGTATATCGTTTGAATAAGGCTCTATATGGATTACATCAAGCACCTGGGGCATGGTATGGAACACTATCAACATATCTACTTGAGAATGGATTTACAAGAGGATCGATTGATAGTACACTATTTGTGAAGTGGAAAAAGAAAGACTTTCTTCTCGTGCAAGTTTATGTTGATGACATTATCTTTGGATCATCTGATGAAAAGATGTGTCAAGAATTCGAGCAAGTCATGAGAAAAAGGTTTGAAATGTCTGCAATGGGAGAGTTGAATTTCTTCTTAGGATTACAAGTTGATCAAAAGAAGGATGGATTCTTTATTCATCAATCTAAATATACATATGAGCTATTAGAACGCTTCAAGATGGATGAAAGTAAGGTCTACAATACTCCAATTCCAGTCAATCATGGACTAGGTCCAGATACATCGAGTGATAGCGATGTGGATCCAACTCTTTATAGAGCCATGATCGGATCACTAATGTATCTTACAGCCTCTAGGCCTGACATAATGTTTGCTGTTTGTTTATGCGCAAGATATCAGGCTAATCCGAAAGAGTCACACATGCAAGCTGTTAAACGAATCTTTCGTTACCTCAAAGGGAAACCTAAGCTTGGTCTTTGGTATCCGATTGATGGAGACTTAGATCTCGTAGCTTATACTGATTCGGATTACAGAGGATGCAATCAGAATAGGAAATCTACGACCGGAGGATGTCAATTCCTAGGAGGTAGATTAGTATCCTGGCAGTGCAAGAAGCAAACCTCGGTAGCCATTTCTACATGTGAAGCTGAGTATGTTGCAGCTGGCAGCTGTTGCTCGCAAGTACTTTGGATACAACAGCAACTGCGGGATTACGGGTTAAATATAACCAATACTCCTATGATGATTGATAACGAAACTACTATGTCGATCACCAATAATCCAGTGAAGCACAGTAAAACTAAGCATATTGATATTAGACATCATTTTATTAGAGATTGTGCTGAGAAAAAGTTGATAAAGTTAGTTAAGGTACCATCATTGGATAACTTAGCAGACTTATACACAAAGGCATTCGACAGAGCAAGATTTGAGACGTTGGTTCAATTAAATGGAATGAGAAATCCTGAGTGATTAGTCTTCCAAGGGTAATTTTGTAATAATTAGTATTTCTATGTGATAAAATAAAAAAAAAGAAAAGAAAGGCGTATGGCATTCATTTGCTTGTTACCTAAGGGGAATCACCTTCATTTAAGTTTTTATTTGCAAAAACTAAGGGAAATGATAGTACATTAGGAGAATAAGCTTCACAATAATAAGCTTAAGTCCTAAGTATGATATGGTAGTAGGTTCAAATAAAGTTGCTTTAGAACTACAGCGGTTCTATCAGGTATGTGTTTATATTTATTTGATTATACACCTATATCCACAAGTTATAATTTGTCTATTTTTAGTGAAAACTTTAGATGGCTTCATCATATGATGTACTGATAGGCAAATTATATGAAATTTTCTAAGCCTTAAGAAGTTAATTAACTACTTGTTTATTATCTTGTGTTACTATTCTATGATGTATGACATTAAGTCTTAAATGTTGAATGATGGTATTACTATACACTGTTATCATGCATCTTAATTTAAAGTGACAAATAGTAGCAATATGGGTATTAACTTAATTACTGGTAACTTTGTTGTACTAAGTACAGAACTGAAACCTTTAATTAAATTAATATTCTCAAATATATTTTAAATTATGCTAGAAGGGATCTTTTGTTGTACTACGTACAGACTTAGATAACATAGCATATTCAAAATATGTTTGATATTTGTCTAATATTTAAAATTCAAGTGTATGTTATATGTTTCGAAAAGATACATCATTTAGTAACCGCTACCTTGAAATTTAATGATGCAGTGTTATGAGCTTTACTTGAATTCTTCAGTATGTCATATAATAGGAAGCACTTGATAATATTCATACTAACAATAAAGAGTTTGCTTAGAAAATTGAGTATAATTTGTTTATGTGGATCATAATACCGGTAATCGTCTTGAACTGTCTATAATTAAAAAAAAAAAATCACTTTATGTGAGTAATGCATTTATTAATTATGCTATGTGGATAAAGGTACCTAAGATATAGTTTTATAAATATAAATGTATCAATGATGAATTTAGTTGTAATTTTACTGTGATTTACTTGAATTTCATGAGGTATGTATACTACCAATCTGCTTAGACTTTTTAATATATAATTAATTGCTTATTCTTACTAATATGATCCCTAAGCAGATAAAATCTTATTTACTTTGTATATTTACTTTGTTTCGAGTGATTAATAAAATGGTACTTGATACCAATGTTTATATCGTTGTATTTTTATCGTATGTTTATTTTATTTTATTTTTGTTTTTGTTTAAGTTTTTATGTTTATCTGAATTTACCCTTTGGAATTAAATTATACTGAATATTTTTGAGTTGAACAAACGTGACAAATACAAGTGAAAATTAATTATAATTTAGACTTGTAAAAATATCGGGTTTTTATTTATACTTAGAATTAAATTCGCGTTTTTATTATTTCTGCAAGTTGACATCAACTTGTGAGTCCACTTCAAATCTCGCGAATCGGATATGAAGTATAAAGGGGGTCAAACGAGTCAAACCAACCCATCGAACCCACACAAACTTTGCGAGTTCAGTAAAGCTTGCGAATCCGTCACACAGGCGAAACGAGGCGTTATTTACTTTTCGTTTGATTTCGAGTTTTATAGTACGGGAACGAGTTTTTCAATCCGTAGATTATATTCAAGACTTATTTGCGCACATTTTGAGGTATATATCAACGGATTTCACCGTTTAAATTGCACGAAATCGAAGGTTTTTAAACTTAGGGTTTCGGTTTTGAAGTTTAAACAATTTGCGTCGATTACGATGTTATTGGACATAGATCTTTAGGGTTTATGTTAAACGAACATTAATGAACGTGAATCAATCGATAGATCATGTTAAAATTACAAGATTAATCGATTTTAATTGGAAATTTGCGACGGCAGTTCATCGAACGAGTTGACATTGTGAATCAACTCGCAGCGAGTTGACTAGCGAATCGGTGTGATTAGCGAGTTCACTTCAATAGCTGCTTGATAAGTTTAGCGAGTTGATCAATGTAGCGAGTTGATGAGTATATCGAGTTGATAAGCTAAACGAGTTGAACTCAACTCGTTAGGCCAGTTTATGCGAGTCCAGTACTTAGAAAAATTTTATTTTTTAAAGTAGTGATATAAATGTTAAGACTTTTTAAGTAATAACTTTTATATAATTAATTTAAATTAGACTTAAGACTTTTTAGTTATAAGTTAAATTTTTATATACGACTTGAGACTATTTTTGTAACAAGTTATATATAATTTCAATTTTAAACTAAGATGTTTGATGAATCTCGATTCATAATACGTAATAGTTTAAATATTTTTAATCGTGCATTAAATTATATCCGTTGTTTGTGTTTATTTTACAGATATGGCTAGAGCATTTGATAAGGGTCACAACATTTTGGTTGATCTGAACCTTGAGGCCAAGCGGGCTGACAGGGTTGCTGATATTCTACGTTTTCTAGCACGATCAAGGATTAGATACGCCATTACGGCCAATCCTCCTATCTCTCAGGCTATACTGAACGATTTTTGGACAGATATAGTATATGAAGAATCTGTCACCCCACCTAAGATTCGAGCTACGGTTAGTGGACAACCTGTTACCTTTTCAGCTGGTAATCTCCGTGAGATTTTGCAGCTAGGTACCGTAGAACAGGAGAACGGGGATATTGAGTATCATATGGATTTTATTGAGGGTGCTATAGGTCGTATGGGATATACAGGAGACAGACGCGGACGTCAGTTCCAGAAGCCTCTGGTTATTGGTCAGTGGAGGTTTCTTTGGCACGTGATGAATATCGTTTTTGCAGCGAAGAAGGGTAGTTTTGATGAGTTAAGCCCTGCGATTCTATCGGCTGCACTGTCACTGGTTTATAATAAACCATTCAGTTTTTGTAACTATCTTTTTGGTGAGATTGCGAAACAGATATCGGGGTCTGTTAGATCAAGATTTTTGGTTTACCCGCGATTTTGTATGTTGATTATCCGTGCGCGTCTACCAGATTTGGCTATACCTGAACCACATCTAGTGGTTAATACGATTGACCATCGTGGGTATAACGCCATGTTCATGCAGACAGTCAGGAAGGAAGGAGTGGTGAAACCGGAAGTTAGACCACTTTTCGGGTATATTGTTGATCCGAACTACGTTGCACCGCCAAATCATGGGTGGTTAGACGTTGCTCCTGCTGCTGTTGTTGCTCCTGCTGATGCTGATGTTGTACCAGAACCTGCAGCTGAGGAAGCTCAACCTGAAGATCCACAAGGGCTCCTTGAGGATGTTCTTATTCAGGCTGGTCAGGTTGATCAGCAAGTGAACCAAGAGGTTGCTGCACAGGTTGTGCAAGAGGTTTTGGAGCAGAATGACGATGCGACCAATCCTTTGCTTCAAGACATTGAGAGTTATTTAGCACCACCTGAGGTAATCTTTTATTTATGTGATAATATAGATGCTTAGTTGATAGATTGTTTTTATTAATCATAGATGTATAATATTATTATATAATGATTCTGATATTAGATATTTAGTAAATTGGATATTATTTCTGATTTTAAAAAATAAATATCATTACACGAACAGGAAGCTGAAGCTGAGGCTGCAAATCCAGAAGTTATATTACTTGAGGATGAGCAGATACAGCTTGATAGATCAGTTGTTGTACCGACTGAGGTATTATATCTGATTAATCTTAAATATATAGAACTTGTATGATAGAGCTTATGCTAATCATAAATGTTTAATATATTTAAACTTTAGGATCCTGTTAGATCATCTGGAGGTCGTGATGGTGAGACGGCTTCAGATGAAGATTCTGACAATACACCTTCTCCTCCTCCGTCTCTTTCTGAAAGGAAGAGAAAAGGTAAGAGTGTTATGGAGGAAGGTACTGAGGAAGTTGAGATTCCTTTGATGAAGCGTCCGAGAACGCTAACTATTCGAGAAGGTTAGTATTGATTATAAAAGTTAAATAATCTTAACTTGTTGTTTATCAGGAGTTGAACTGAGACAATTAATTCTGTATACAGTTGCTCAGGATACACCGCAGGTGGAGACGGATACACCGGTGGTTTCTGAACAGATGTCTTTACCGCTTCAGCATGAGGTTGCTGATCTAGTTCGTGGAGCTAATTTTCCGACGAACAAAGCAGCTAGATTTGCGATAAGTTTGCTTACGCAAGCTTTGTCTCAACCTCATACACCGCTGACCAGAGACTGGCATATTGAGTCTCTCACACCGCCTGGACCAACGACGATACCTGTTACTCCGACGACTGATGCAGAAAGGATTACATCCTTAGAGTCGAGGGTAAAGGATTTAGAGAAGCTTACTTCTCAGATTCCAGAGCTGGTGTCGAGCAATCTTCTTCTTTCACAGCAGATACTCAAGCAGAGTGAATCGTACAATCTGTTGATGAAGACTCATGAGACGTTGCTTGCGGACTTCACTGTACAGAGACTGAAGTTATCTTCTTTGGAGAGTCTGGTCTTGAGATCGCATTCAGGACAGTCTACTCAGGGGGAGATATTGGTATATCTGGAGTCTTGCAAGGAAAATGAGCTGAAGAGGAAGAGAGATTCAGACAAGGACGATGATCCCAATGCACCAAAAGGTGGTGAGCAGACTGGTCTTTCAAAGATTGGTGAGCAAGCTACGATTCAGGGGGAGTCTGGTGCTGGTGTTAGTGGTTCTGGAGTGGCTACAAGTGCAGATAAGACTGTACCGGGTGATACTGAAGCTGGTAAGATAGCTTAGTATTATCATAGTACTGTAATATTTGTAATAGTTTGTAGTGAACAAATGTAAACTTAATTTATTGTGTAAATATATTCGGCTTAGGGTTATTATTATTTTAAGTAAAATATATTTGATGTATTTTAAGTTTATATAATCATGTTAAGATAAAATAGTGATCGAAAGACTTCCGACTCTTTGAGTAGTCGAGCGGCGTGTTCCGATTAATTTCGGCGGTCAAAATTTTATGATAACATATGCATTTTAGATTTGATTATAGACTTAAGACCGTAAGGTATATAAGTAATTAACAAGTTAAAAATGTATTCGTATTAACTAGACAAATGATATATAATTTAAAGGTTAACTTGATAATAATTTAGATCAATTAACGCTTGGAAATTATATAAGGTAATTAATAGTAAATTTAAATGTTTGGTGATTATTCACAATGCATTAGAATTTAAAATTAATTAATATTTGTTAAGTAGACTTAAGAGATTTTAGATTGATTCAGGGTAATCAATAAAAGATTTTATAAGTTATATGTAAATTGCGTTTATATTATTAGGTTTAATAATATACAAAAGGATTAATAAAGAAATTCTTAGATTGGTTCAGGGAAATCAATGAAGAATTTGAATTATTAATATATTTGTATTTATGTTTTTCTCTAGGAATGGAAATGCTAGATCTATCAGATTCAGAAGATGATATTTTGGATGAGATAGATGAAGAGATTGATTATGATATTGAAGAAGGAGAGTTCAAACTTCCTGAAGACTGGACTGCAGTATTTGAATCTGTGATAGATGAAGGTGTTGATCTGGATGCAAATGTAGATGAACATGTTGTGAATCCATCAACGACTGAATTTGTTTTTGTAAATGAACAAGGAGAATCAGTTATTGATTTAGAAGCTTTTGAGAATGCTTCTGAAGATTCAGATACTGAAGTTGAAGAAATAGAGGACAAATACAAACATATGGTTGGTAATCCTATGTTTATCCAAGAAATGCTGAAGAAGAAAAAGGAAAATAAGCCACGCATTTTGAAAGAAGTTGATATTACTGGAAAGCGGGTACTTAAAACTGATATTATTGGATGGTATTATGACTCTGACCTGAAGCTCTTCGCGATCAAAAGGTTTGACGGGGTTCAATATTTTGAGAAGAAGCTTGCAGTGTTTAGTTCGTTGCCTCGATATGAGATTCGAGACTTGGCTAGATTAGATATGATAAATCCAAGTGATGATGATTATGCTAAGTATGTTGAGCGTATCATTAGGACTGAAGGATTATCTATGAAGTTCTCCAAGATTAAGCCAAGGAAAGGAAAAACGATAAAGCTGAACGAACTCAGTCATAGAACTGGAAGAAGAAGAAGAAAGAAGGTTTATCCAGCGGTCAACTGTATTAAGCAAATACCTATGAAGACTATGCCTCAGAATATTTTGGGAAAATTGAAATATTGGGGGGTAGATGCTGGAACAGGAGAAGCCTTTATGATTGAAGCTGATGGTGATTATCCTGATGGTGAAAAAGAGATTCTTCGTGTATATGATCACAGACATCTGATGAACTTATCAAAGGAAGATCTGATTATGTTATACAAGAACAAGATCAAATCTACTATTGGTTGGGGTGATTTAGCACGAGATTATCACAGGATGGTTAAAACATGCATCAAGCTTAAAATTTTTGCAGGAAGTAAGAGATGACACACAAAAAGTCAAGTTTTTATGCGTCATTATCTCACCTTTTTAGCCCAAATCATGATGAATATATCTAAAATCAATACTTTATCATTAAAACTCATCACTCGGGCTAAAATATAGACAACGTTTCAAAAGTCATCTAAAATGGTCGAAAAACACGATAAATGTAACGAAAACGATCATAAGCATTCTCGTTCACGCTTTTAAGAACTTTTTAAGATCCACTAAGAATTATGACCTCTAACTTATGTCATTTTCTTCGTCAGGAGAATACGATCGCGTGGATATAAAGAACGCTGAAAACGGACACCCGAGTCAAAAGTTATGGCCGAACGAAGAATCCAAGGAACCGGAGAAGACCAATACGGGCAAACCAAGCCGGATACGGGCGGAACAAGCCGTAAACGGCCATGCACTGACCGTATACGGCCTGGCATGACCGTATACGGCCTTGTCCAGCCGTATACGGCTGGTGTTCCCCCGTATACGGCCTCGTTCTCCCGTATTCAGCCCATGTTCGCCCGTATCGTGCCATTTCCACCCGAAATACGGGAGGTCCCCTCGTATCGTCCTCCTACCCCGTACAAGATGCGATTTTGATACGGCTGAGCGATACGGTTGAGCATTTGGAGGTAGGAATACGGCTGGATGATACGGCTGAGCAACTACTATATATATGGGATCATTTCACCTCAAATTCATAATTCAATTCATCATTCAACTTCATTTCTTCACTTTCTCTCTCTACTCTCTCTCTAGAAATAATTAGATTAGGTTAGTATAATTAAGCTAGTAGATTATCTTCTAGCTTGGTTGTAACGGAGGTGCTCCGAGACTGCGATTGCGCAAGATTTGTAATTACGCTTTGTCAGGTTTCATTATAATCTCTATCTTGTTATTTTAAATATGTTGTGCTGCTGTCATAATTATTTATAATTGCTTGCTAGAATTATTGCCATGCTTAGCTAAACAAATCTGTGTTTGCTATGATAGTCGTTATGCTAGGGTAGTTACACTTTAATATGCAATTGGGATATTATGAAACAACGGAGGTAACGTTATACGGCTTTCATTTGTATAGCGCCGGAACCATCACGAATGTGTGTAGTACGGAACGTGGAAGCTATGAAAGTCGTGGGCACAATCCGTTGTGGAAATAATGATTCCAATTGTAACACGCCGTTACTCTGTCCGTATGCTGTTAATATATATTTGAATCTATGAAATAAGTCTCCAATGTTTATCTATCCAACTTATGCTGTGGTTTGTAACTTACTGCTGGTACATAACTGGTGGTACGCCGCTTATTATTCTGTGTCTGATGATCGTTGAACTTGACATGGCCGGTGTTCTCCTGGTTGAAATACACCGGAGGGAGACACGGAGCGTAGGATTAGAGATAGGTTAGATTCATTTCATATAACAAATATTTTAGAGAGAACTTTCAGAATATTTGTGACTTAACCGATTATCCAGTAACTCTGCACGTTTAAAACTGATCCTTGTATGCTGCTCTGCTGCATGTTCTTGTTTGATTGTTGCTTTAGGGTTTGCATGCTAGTATCACCTGTGCTGTTGGATATATGATTAGGTTTTTGAGTATAAATTGATTGCATACACCAGTTTAACATGCGTAAAATAGTTATGACGATTTATATAAAATAATGATGAACAATTTAATCAGCCGTTAGACCAGATCATCCCAACTTGTTCCGATAGGAAACCCCTGTTCATGTTTTTGTTTATTCAACAATTGATGCCATGATTCGGATATCTCAGATGTCCGAGATTGGGGAACAGGATTCGAGGATGGTTGTTGGTTAAATTGGTTGCTACATTTGGGAGAACTTCCGGTGTAGTTTACATTTCATAATTGCTATCTTCGTGACATGTTATTTATCTGATTGCGGACAACTCTACGTTAGATAGATAATAGGCTAGTAATTATGGCTCATTAGGATATATAACTCAGGATAGATAACAAGGACCTTTTAATGTTGTAACGGAAATACCGTAAAACAGCTGAATACTGGTATAAGCGTTGAATACAAATACGTGGGAGCTAAGGAAAGGCTGTAGGTAGAATACTTTGCTGTCATTGATTGTTCCAAGTACGTCTGTTGAATCCTGACTCCGTCATCATAACTAACGCCTTAACTAAAATAACTACCCCCTAAAATAGCATATAAGATTGTCATAGCAAGCACTCGCGTTAATCTGTAGTTCTCGTAGCCACCTCACCTCCCCTATCTTTAGTTTTAGTTTTTAAATTAGTAGTTAAGAACAGAAAAGTAACAAAAACCCCCATCAAACTCTTGATAAACCAGCTAAATTACGAAGGATAATCAAAAGACCTAGATCCTATGCCCGTTGTAGTTTGAAGAACGACCCTAGGTCATACTTACTACTGTACTCCCATAGTTTTAAGTATACTTAGGCCCAGCAAAACATAAATTTTAAAAACCCACTGATCGGCGCGCCAGGAGGAAGGCCCGCAACGACGCGAGTCAAATCGCAACCGACCTCTCGGCGTCCATCAGGTTTTTGGCGCCGCTGCCGGGGACTACAACTACCGATTTAGGAATTTAGTTATCTCAGTTATTTAGCGATCCTTTCGGAAGATCAATATCATTCGAAAGTTACCTTTCCGTTCTTTCCTTTTCAGTACCCTTTCCTTTCCAAAACTCTAATTTCTACCAAAACCCCAAATTCTTCAGCCATGACGACTAGTCAACGTGTCTGGAAATTTGGAACAACTGTCCAAAGCCCTGAACCAAACTTTCAATCCACATCTTCTGATCAGTGGCAAAACAAAACCCCTCTTGCTCAAACTCTGAATACTATGCCGTCCACTCTATCCGATTCCTCCTTCAACTCTCAACAACACTATAACGAAACTCTGATTAACTTTATGATTGAACAAAATAACGTAAATAGACAAGTAATAGCTTTTCAAGATAAAATTGATGCTTTACTTAAAATTTCCGAAGATTTAATCAAAAACATAGAAGTTAGTCTTAAACAATTATTTTCAAAAGTTGAGGAGAGTCAAAGGAAAATCGCGATCAGTAACGCTGTCTATCTCTCATCCTATGAGCACGATGAAATCTTAGTTGTTACAAGAGGAGGTAAAGAAACCAGAATTGAACAAACCTCAGATAAATCTTCAAACAAAACTTTCATTTCTACTGGTCCAGTGCCAAGTGACACCCCTGTCTCTGCACCTGATCCAGTACCTTCTCAAGTTCCAGAAATCATTCCACGTACTCGAATTCCCTTTCCTGGTAGGCTTAAGAAGGAGAAGCAAAAAGCGCAGTTTGGGAAATATCTTGAGATGTTTAAAAGCCTGCACTTAAACGTTAGATTATTAGATGCTTTAGTAGAAATGCCTAGTTGTGCAAAATTCTTCAAAGAACTTCTTTCAAATAAAGAAAAATTAAGGCAATTAGTTAATATACCCTTAGATTCTGAATGCTCTGCAATCATGTTACATGGCCTTCCACCGAAACTAGGAGATACTGGCCGTTTCACTATTCCTTGTTACCTTCAAAATATCCAAGTTAGTAATGCCTTAGCTGACCTAGGTGCTAGTGTCAACCTTATGCCTTACTCACTATATAAGAAACTAGGATTAGGAGAACTGCTACCCACTCGTATGACCATCCAATTAGCTGATAGATCAGTTAAACTCCCTCGGGGGATTGCTAAAGATATTATGGTCCGAGTAGGTAAATTTATCTTCCCAGTTGACTTTGTCATTATGGATATTGAGGAAGACGCCCACGTTCCCCTCATCCTTGGCAGACCTTTCCTAAACACTGCCAAGGCTGTTATTGACGTAAACGAAAGATCTTTAAAATTGAGGGTTGGAGCGGAGGAAGTCACCTTTAATGTCGATAAATTGATGAAACAACTTGTGGGAGAAGATCTTGGTCTTGTGGATTCCATGCAGGAAATATATGACGAGCATATGGAAGAGATTCTAGCAGTTAGCAATCCCGATCCTCTTCCCAACACAGTCATCACTACAAAAAGACTATGCCAGGACGACGTTGGACTCTGCTCAGCTATCTCTGACAAACCAACACACTCTAAGGAGCTGCTATTTCCTTTATCTGAAATGAAGTATCCTCTTGCACCGCCTGACAGCACTCCCACGAACAACTTTTTTGCTGCTGTTCCCTTAGGCGAAGGCATCCCTCTACCAATCTTACAAAGGGGTCAAACTGATTCATCTCCTTCAGTAGCTGAAATTTTCAAATCTTTTAAGGAGATGGAATCAGAAATTTCAGCTAAGCCACAACTATCTGAAGGTTGTGCGCCACAAAATCCAGAAATCACCATAAGTACGTCTTCAACAGCTCAATTTCAGAAGTTTGCATTTACCAACAACAACGATATCATCTTTACTGAAGATAGTGCAACTTCCTCATCATCTACAAGAAAATACGAGCTGAAGAAGAACGCACTTCCTAATAAGACAAATTTAGTAGAAATAGCATCAGCCACTGCAGCCGACTCATCTCCAAATGAACCAGAGTTCCAGACGGAGTATGATTTGTTACAAAGAGACGAGATCGCTCGAATGAAACCTTCCATTGAAGAACCACCTGAATTGGAGCTAAAGGAACTACCCTCTCATCTGGAGTATGCTTTTCTTGAAGGAACCTCGCATTTACCCGTTATAATTGCAAAAGGTCTTACACCCGAAGAGAAAGCAAGACTCATCCAAGTGTTGAAGTCACATAAGAAGGCGATTGCATGGAAAATCTCTGACATCCAAGGGATTAGTCCAAACTATTGCACTCACAAGATACTAATGGAAAACGACTTCAAACCATTCATACAGAGACAGAGGAGAGTCAACCCGAAGATTCAAGACATGGTCAAGAAGGAGGTTATCAAATTATTGGATGCTGGCTTGATCTATCCTATTTCAGATTCCCCATGGGTCAGCCCTGTTCAGGTTGTCCCCAAGAAAGGAGGAATGACGGTTATCGCAAACGAAGATAATGAACTTATTCCAACACGGACCGTCACCGGTTGGAGGGTATGCATCGACTATCGGAAGCTAAACGAAGCCACTCGAAAAGATCATTTTCCTCTGCCGTTCATCGATCAAATGTTGGAGAGATTATCTGGGAACGAGTTCTACTGTTTTCTTGATGGTTTCTCTGGCTATTTTCAGATTCCTCTCGATCCTAAGGATCAGGAAAAGACGACCTTCACATGTCCGTACGAAACATTCGCTTACCGACGCATGCCTTTCGGGCTATGCAACGCACCTGCCACATTCCAGAGGTGTATGGTGGCGATATTCCTCGATATGATCGAACAGTGCATGGAAGTATTCATGGACGACTTCTCAGTCTTTGGAGATTCCTTCACTTCTTGTCTTTCTAACCTTGAACGAATGTTAGCCCGATGCGAAGAATCAAATCTTGTCTTGAACTGGGAGAAGTGCCACTTTATGGTGAAGGAAGGAATAGTTCTAGGACACCGAATATCAAAGTCTGGAATTGAAGTTGACAAAGCTAAAGTTGAGACCATTGCCAAACTTCTACCACCTACTTCTGTTAAAGCCATTCGCAGTTTTCTAGGTCACGCCGGATTCTACCGTCGCTTTATTAAGGATTTCTCCAAGATTTCTCGACCTATGACACACCTTCTCGAGAAGGACACTCCGTTTGTCTTTTCAGATGACTGCCTGAAAGCTTTCAACATTCTGAAGGATGAGCTCACACATGCACCGATCATGGTTGCTCCTGACTGGAGTCTTCCATTTGAAATCATGTGTGACGCCAGTGACTTTGCTGTTGGAGCTGTCTTAGGTCAAAGGAAGGATAAGCATTTTCAACCAATATACTACGCCAGCAAGACACTCACCGATGCTCAAGAGAACTACACTACTACAGAAAAGGAGCTGCTTGCGGTAGTATTTGCCTTTGATAAATTTCGTTCTTACTTAATATTGTCTAAAACTATTGTCTATACAGATCACTCAGCATTGAAGTATCTTTTCAAAAAGCAAGAGGCTAAACCAAGACTACTTCGATGGATTCTGCTTCTCCAAGAATTTGATATAGAAATCAAGGATAAAAGGGAGCAGAAAATGTCGCAGCAGATCATCTCAGTCGATTGGAAAACCCATCGATGGAAAAGCTTAATGAAAAAGAAATTCAAGACCAATTTCCTGAAGAACAACTCATGAATGTCGGAGACTACCAGAAGGGTTCACAATTCAACTATGACCCTTGGTACGCAGACTACGCTAATTATCTGGTTGGAGGAATCATACCAAAAGGAATGCCTACCTCTAGAAAACGCAAATTCTTCAGAGACATTAAGAACTACTATTGGGACGATCCATACTTGTTCAAAGTATGTCCGGACCAAATCATAAGAAGATGTGTTGACGAGAGGGAAGCAAGGAACATTCTCCACCAGAACCATCACGGACCAACTGGAGGACATCATGGAGCAAACATGACCGCAAGGAAGGTATACGATTCCGGATTCTATTGGCCGACCATTTTCAGAGACGCTCACGACTTGGTAAAACGTTGTGATGCTTGCCAAAGGTTTGGAAGTATCTCACGGAGGAGTGAAATGCCACTTACTAACATCCAGGCCTGCTAGATCTTTGACATATGGGGTCTAGATTTCATGGGACCATTCCCAAAATCCTTCGGAAAAGAATACATTCTGGTAGCTGTCGACTATGTCTCTAGATGGGCCGAGGCACAAGCATTTCCTACAAATGACTCACGAGTAGTGACCAAGTTCCTCAAGCAACTCTTTTCTCGTTTCGGAACTCCTAAGGCGATCATCAGTGATCGGGGCACGCACTTCTGTAATGCTCAGTTTATGAGGACATTACAGTATTATGGTGTCACCCATAAGACCTCTACGGCCTATCACCCGCAGACTAATGGGCAAGCCGAAGTGACGAACAGAGCACTCAAAAGGATCTTAGAACGAACAGTGATGAATCATAGGGAAAGATGGGCCGATAAATTAGACGATGCTCTGTGGGCGTTCAGAACTGCATATAAGTCACCATTAGGGACCACGCCTTACAGACTAGTCTATGGGAAAGCGTGTCATCTGCCGATAGAGTAGGAATACAAGGCTTACTGGGCGCTGAGAGATTGCAATCTAGACCCTTCCACAACAGGATTACATCGCAAGATGCAGCTGAATGAACTAGCCGAATTGAGAGACCAAGCCTATGATAGTTCTTTACATTTCAAGGAGCGAACCAAGACTATTCACGATGCTAAAATTAAGTATTCTAAGTTCAAACCTGGAGATAAAGTTCTTCTCTTCAATTCGCGCTTCAAGAAATTCTCAGGCAAATTCAGATCGAGGTGGAGCGGACCATTCGTGATATCAAAAGTCTTTACCTTCGGAGCAGTCGAACTAGAAGCACCGGACGGTAATTTTAAAGTCAATGGCCACCGCTTAAAACACTACATCGAAGACTTTCCTTCCAGTAAGGAGGTCTACATCTTTGAACCACCTTGAGCCGATAAAGTAGGTAAAAGAGTCAAGCTAGTGACTCGTTAAACAAGAGCTCTTGGGAGGCACCCCATTGCTTATCTTTATAATAGCTTTAATTTTATTTCTCAATTTATTTTTGCTTAGTATTATCATCCCTGAACTAATAAATCCAGGATAAGCTAGATACCCGACAGCACCGCACTCTTACATTTACATCGGAGATAAGTTTTATTTGACTTATGCGAATGCAAGCATTCAGATGATTTAAAATTTTAAAATGAAAATCTTTCACAAAAGTCATCTGACTCTGTTGCATTTGTATAAACTTATAAACCTTAAGCATTACCTGTTTTTCTTTATGTTTCAGGATGGACGCTTCAGGTGAGACCTCAGGACACACTGCTCAGACTCCACAGCAGAAGAAGAAGAGACACCGCAGAGGAAAGAAGAAGCTGACCATTGTTCCAGAGGAGCGTGCTATAGATGTGACGAGCCCTCCAGTCTTCGACTATGCGATTACCACGGCCGACCCAGCTGTGACTTGGGCGATTCTCCGAGAGCTCTCTATCCAGCATGACTCTCACTCTGACATCAGGGAGAGGGTTGGACTCCCGAGACTTCCAGACCAGTCCTTCAGACTTGGTCAGGGTCCCAGACCACCTCTTCCACCATGGTCATTTTCCCAGCTGCACCTACTACAGAGCCCACTCTTCCTGCTAATGCTGAGATATCCTCTGATCTCCCTATTGCCCCCATGATGCCTGGTTCCACTGTTGCCACGTCACCTACTTCAGTTCCAGATTGTGACGTACTTGCGACATTTGACCCAGACATGGATGATTTTCTAGACGACCTTTAGTTTATTTTATTTCTTTATGTTTTATTTATGTTAAACTTTTAAGATGTTGAAATGTTGAATTGGTGATTGTGACTATGTTTATGGTATTGCAGAACTTAGCCGCGTAAGGAATGGATGAGCTTTAAACAGAGTCTGGTCCACAAATCCAGCAGATCACTAGCACCACTCCTTCACGAATCTGGTCCTGATTCCAGTGCTCACCAACCGTAGGGAAGTACCTCTCCTAAAACTTTTCTAGTTTCTGCGTAACTTAGATATGCTTATGCCCACTTAAATCTCTAAGTGTGGGATCCTCCATACTTAAAACTTTTAAATTCACATTTTTCCTAAAGACAAAACCCTAAGTGTGGGATTCTCCCAACTTAGTGCAGAAACATTGGGGACAATGTTTATTTTTAAGTGTGGGATAGCAGTATATCTCTCGTCTAATATCCGTAATAATGATTTAGAAATACGCAAGTCCTCAAAATGATTTTCAATCCTTATTTTTGCCAAAATTTTCAAAAATTTAAACTTTTTGAAGTCACAATTGTAAGAAAGAGTACAGAATTTTTTTACAAGTATTCAAAAGTTGGTAAAAAAGGGGTCGAATCATGTCGGACTCCAAACAATTTAAGATGAGGATCTAAGAGGGGCATCGCACGACTGGACACATATAACCTATTTTTGCGGTGAGGAATTTTGAGCCTTATAAGCATTCATTTTAAATGCTTCACTGTTCGTTTGTTGTGTGTGACCGGTGCATGTATTTATGAATTAGAACTTGCCCCGGGTATGCGTGTCGAGATCACATTGACGGGTGTCATACGTGACATAGGTACAATTAGAGGACCTTGACATTCCCTAGGATTAAACCCCATTTCAACATATCTCTTTCAAACCCAAAACCCTTCCAACACTCATTTTCAGTGTTGATGATCCGCCTAGAAAACTCTGTTGAGCCTTAACCTTTTCATTTCTTTCAAAACCAAATTTTTAATCCCACTCATCCCCATACCTATCCAAAGCTTATCTTAGAATTTTTAAAATCTTTTTGAAAAATGCTAATTAGGTACGCTTTTTGTTTCTACCCCAAAGTCACAAATATAGTGTTTACTTAAAGCTACTCGTGTGCGTTTACATGATTAATATTCAATAGAATTCGAGAGCCTTGTGGTGTGAAAAATTGACACCAAGTAAAATTCAAAAGTGAAAAAAAAAAGGGTCAGAAAAGCAAAAAAATGAAAGAAAGGATGTCTGCAGGGCAAAAGAAAAAGAAAATAAAAAAGAAAATTCCTTAGAAGATCCCTGGCCAAGAAATTCTAAACCAAAAATAGAATAAAGCTAAGTGCTTAAATCTCTCGAAAACTTCGATTCTTCAAAAGCGTAAAATCTTCATGTGTTTTCAAAAGATAGAAGGCAAAATAGCTAATCTTCTGCCTTTTTAGTTATCCGTTTCCGTTTTCATTAAAAAGTATGTCTAAATAGAATTTTTCATAAGTTTTAAAGGTCCTGAGATAAGTAAAACCCTTAAAACCATTTTTACCCTTATCCATACCCTTTAAACCCTCACCATACATCAAAACCCGTTTGAATGTCCTGGGATAATTAGTACCGTCCCCGTCTAAGTGATGGAGATACGATCCTTGGGCAAGCCTATGACGACGAATGCTGCATGACTGGTATTTGAGCGATTTTTCATTTGGCTTAGGATAATAGGAAACCCGATACACTTGAGTGAATTGAGTGACCACCAGTGAGATCGCCCAGTCGTGTATATTCCACATCCCGAGAATTGAAAGTATGCCTAAGTGAACCATCTTAAAGATCTTTGGATACTTCATGTGAACATCTCTTCTTTATCTAACTAACGTAATACTTGTTTTCATTCTGTATAACTTCTTCGTTATGACTTTAATAAAAATCTTAAACAGGAAATTTCAGCAGGTAAGATTGAAGTTTGCTTGAGGACAAGCAAATATCTAAGTGTGGGATATTTGATGACACACAAAAAGTCAAGTTTTTATGCGTCATTATCTCACCTTTTTAGCCCAAATCATGATGAATATATCTAAAATCAATACTTTATCATTAAAACTCATCACTCGGGCTAAAATATAGACAACGTTTCAAAAGTCATCTAAAATGGTCGAAAAACACGATAAATGTAACGAAAACGATCATAAGCATTCTCGTTCACGCTTTTAAGCATTTTTTAAGATCCACTAAGAATTATGACCTCTAACTTATGTCATTTTCTTCGTCAGGAGAATACGATCGCGTGGATATAAAGAACGCTGAAAACGGACACCCGAGTCAAAAGTTATGGTCGAACGAAGAATCCAAGGAACCGGAGAAGACCAATACGGGCAAACCAAGCCGGATACGGGCGGAACAAGCCGTATACGGCCATGCACTGACCGTATACGGCCTGGCATGACCGTATACGGCCTTGTCCAGCCGTATACGGCTGGTGTTCCCCCGTATACGGCCTCGTTCTCCCGTATTCAGCCCATGTTCGCCCGTATCGTGCCATTTCCACCCGAAATACGGGAGGTCCCCTCGTATCGTCTTTCTACCCCGTACAAGATGCGATTTTGATACGGCTGAGCGATACGGTTGAGCATTTGGAGGTAGGAATACGGCTGGACGATACGGCTGAGCAACTACTATATATATGGGATCATTTCACCTCAAATTCATAATTCAATTCATCATTCAACTTCATGTCTTCACTTTCTCTCTCTACTCTCTCTCTAGAAATAATTAGATTAGGTTAGTATAATTAAGCTAGTAGATTAACTTCTAGCTTGGTTGTAACGGAGGTGCTCCGAGACTGCGATTGCGCAAGATTTGTAATTACGCTTTGTCAGGTTTTATTATAATCTCTATCTTGTTATTTTAAATATGTTGTGCTGCTGTCATAATTATTTAGAATTGCTTCCTAGAATTATTGCCATGCTTAGCTAAACAAATCTGTGTTTGCTATGATAGTCGTTATGCTAGGGTAGTTACACTTTAATATGCAATTGGGATATTATGAAACAACGGAGGTAACGTTATACGGCTTTCATTTGTATAGCGCCGGAACCATCACGAATGTGTGTAGTACGGAACGTGGAAGCTATGAAAGTCGTGGGCACAATCCGTTGTGGAAATAATGATTCCAATTGTAACACGCCGTTACTCTGTCCGTATGCTGTTAATATATATTTGAATCTATGAAATAAGTCTCCAATGTTTATCTATCCAACTTATGCTGTGGTTTGTAACTTACTGCTGGTACATAACTGGTGGTACGCCGCTTATTATTCTGTGTCTGATGATCGTTGAACTCGACATGGCCGGTGTTCTCCTGGTTGAAATACACCGGAGGGAGACACGGAGCGTAGATTAGAGATAGGTTAGATTCATTTCATATAACAAATATTTTAGAGAGAACTTTCGGAATATTTGTGACTTAACCGATTATCCAGTAACTCTGCACGTTTAAAACTGATCCTTGTATGCTGCTCTGCTGCATGTTCTTGTTTGATTGTTGCTTTAGGGTTTGCATGCTAGTATCACCTGTGCTGTTGGATATATGATTAGGTTTTTGAGTATAAATTGATTGCATACACCAGTTTAACATGCATAAAATAGTTATGACGATTTATATAAAATAATGATGAACAATTTAATCAGCCGTTAGACCAGATCATCCCAACTTGTTCCGGTAGGAAACCCCTGTTCATGTTTTTGTTTATTCAACAATTCATGCCATTATTCGGATATCTCGGATGTCCGAGATTGGGGAACCGGATTCGAGGATGGTTGTTGGTTAAATTGGTTGCTACATTTGGGAGAACTTCCGGTGTAGTTTACATTTCATAATTGCTATCTTCGTGACATGTTATTTATCTGATTGCGGACAACTCTACGTTAGATAGATAATAGGCTAGTAATTATGGCTCATTAGGATATATAACTCAGGATAGATAACAAGGACCTTTTAATGTTGTAACGGAAATACCGTAAAACAGCTGAATACTGGTATAAGCGTTGAATACAAATACGTGGGAGCTAAGGAAAGGCTGTAGGTAGAATACTTTGCTGTCATTGATTGTTCCAAGTACGTCTGTTGAATCCTGACTCCGTCATCATAACTAACGCCTTAACTAAAATAACTACCCCTAAAATAGCATATAAGATTGTCATAGCAAGCACTCGCGTTAATCTGTAGTTCTCGTAGCCACCTCACCTTCCCTATCTTTAGTTTTAGTTTTTAAATTAGTAGTTAAGAACAGAAAAGTAACAAAAACCCCCATCAAACTCTTGATAAACCAGCTAAATTACGAAGGATAATCAAAAGACCTAGATCCTATGCCCGTTGTAGTTTGAAGAACGACCCTAGGTCATACTTACTACTGTACTCCCATAGTTTTAAGTATACTTAGGCCCAGCAAAACATAAATTTTAAAAACCCACTGATCGGCGCGCCAGGAGGAAGGCCCGCAACGACGCGAGTCAAATCGCAACCGACCTCTCGGCGTCCATCAGTAAGATTTACAAATGAAGACTAAAGACAGCGTGAAGATAAAGACGCTAGAGCTATTGTCAAGGGGGAGTCTGTTGGGACATAGATTGTGACAACAGATCTAGCTTGAAATAGGACTGGTGTAATTATTATTACGTTTGTATATTGGTTTAGATTTGTAAATAAATATTTGTTTTGTTAGTAATATTCGTTAAAACATATTATTGTGCTAAGTTAGACGAATGTTTAAAGACGAAATAAATAATAGACGTTTAATGCAAGGCGAGTCGAGATCTCAGGTCGCAGCGAGTTGAGCTGTGAGGTGAGATCTGAACTCGTGAGGCATTAGTCTGGCGAGCCGAGCTCTGTGTTGGGCTTGGGCTGTGAGTTGGACCGAACTCGCAGGCCCATGCGAGCCGAGTTGAGCTGGACGTATATAATGTTTTTCATACGATGAAAAACATAACTTTTGGCTATTCGTCTTTCTGATCTGCGAACTCGACAACCAGAGAAAAACCGAACCTAAAGGCTAGGCTTTGACGATTCATCATTTAAAGTTAAGCTTTATTAAAATGCAATTCGAACATATTCGTTGTTAGTAAGATAACACCGTATTGAGGGGTTCCGCACCTTAATACTACAGATAACGAAGTTATCGATCCTAAAACTAGGGGACTTACAGCAGACCGCCACTGAACCTATTTAACACTGATGAAATGGCGGAAAGTAACCACAACCATCCCATGAGAAGAGAAACACTGGAGGAATATTCCAAACGCACAAGATACCAACCGCAAACCATCATAGATCACAAAGTGGTCGAAGAATTCATCCAAAGATTCGACAAAGCGGTAGGAGGAATAAGTAACGCAGTCAAATTACTTACTCTTTCCCCTGCTAAACTGCAATTCTGCCAGCAACAGAAACAGACTAACGCTAGGATCTACAATGCGCTTAAAAGATCTAATATCCCATTCACCTCAACACAATGGGAGATGTTAGGATCCATTAGAGCGCATATGAAAGAGACTACTGGACATCCGAGCAGTCGTGCCGACATCTCAATGATGAATGACCTCACATCATTGCTTAACTTGCTAAGTAGAGAAGATCACCTCAGTTCCAAGGAGAGCGGATCTATGGTTATCAACTCCACCATGGAAAAACAAATTGAGTTAATGATTGAAGAACTTAGTGATCTCGTTTGGGAGGAATCAAGGCGCGAACAACCCTTTAGGGTTACATATGAATCACCACTTGATATTGCTACTTTTGTTACGATCCATCTACGGGAGATTCAACAACGGAAAAGTAACTCCAGAGCAAAGTTCATATTCCACTCAGGATACAAGGATATACTTCATCAGCTTACTCTAGTTTTCTCAGAATCCGACTTTCCATTCAACGACCATCACCACCGGCAAATCAAGAACCTGTGCATATCTATCAGAAGATTCAATGGAGACCCCAAGACCGAAAACTATGGAGACATAAAACTGCAATTCTTGGCGTTTGTATGCTCTCTCTGGCAAAACCCACTGCCAAGAGAGGTTGTTAAGAAAGATACAACCACCATGACTGACCCTAATGGGACTGTCACTAAAGCAGTTGACTACATCACCTTCGGACTTCAAGGACTTGAGAGAACAATGTTAGAGCATCTTTTGAACTACAAGGCATCATCGAGAGATAGTCCACTCGAATTGATTACTACAATAATCAATCACTTTATGAGAATCTATCCACCTCGATACACTTTTCTGCAACCTAGGGCCCACAACATCAACAAAGGGGATCCCATGGATGCATCCATCCCCATCTAGCTAGAAGAGAAGAAGTCGAGCTCTCGACTTTAAAAGAGCGCTTCTCGGGAGGCAACCCATGTTTTACATTTCCGCAATTTTACATTCCAAGAAGTGATGAAGTCTCCGACTATCTTTCACACTTGGATATACAAACAAGTTTCTGCCTGACGCATCGCCGCGCATCAAAGAAAGTATATCCAACGTGTTCACACCTACGAGTCCAATCACAAGAAGACTTGATCAAGAGTGAACCCATCAAGATGAAGTTCGGCAAACGCATACCAAGGAACACTGCAAATACTGGGGAGTACTTCTTTACCAGTCTCTTTCCTTCGTTACAAATATACCATATCCAATATGCTTATCACTAAGTGTGGGATTTAAACCCAACACACACTGTTAAAAGAATACGTCTTAGATGTTTCAAATCCTAACTGTGGGATCTTTACGCCAGTCAGAGCTTAGAATAACATCGAGGACGATGTTCCTTTAAGTGTGGGATAGCAGTAGTTACACTACTGTAAAATGGATAATGGTATATGCTTGATTCTAAACTCGCTGCTCTTTAGACCATCCTTCACCAAAAAGTAAATAAAATTTTCAAAATTGAGTTAAAAATATGTTGAAAATGAAAATTTCAGACAAAGAATGATTTACTTTGGGGAAGAAGGATAAATAAAATATGAATTCCTTTGAAAAATTAGTTTAGTAATCCCATAAAGAGCATCGCATGACTAGACACACAACAACCCAATTTTTGATTCGTGAGGTATCTTGAGCCATATAAAGCATTCACTTTTAATGCTTCACTTTTTCGATTCTTGAGTGTGCCGATGTATGCGTTTAGAATCAGAACCTGCTCTTGTTATGCATTTCGAATCCGAACTAGTGAGTAAAAAGGAGATCGAATCACATCATTCTTAAACCCATCCTTACACCCAAAAAAAAATGAAAACACGTTATTCCTACCCTCTCGAAAGCATCCCTCAAACTTCATAGAAAGTTCCAAAGATGAAAGAAGAGAAGCTACAAGGATATGACGTCGAAAAAAAAATTCAAAAGAAAGGAATTCGAAGAAAAGAAAGTCGAATGGAGAAAAAGACTCCTACCAAAAATCACGAGAAAAGGGCGTCAATGCCAGCTTTCCTCTTCACAAAAGAATATATTACCAACACAACCCCCTCTCACCTCTCATATCACCAACACTCCACTCCAAAAAGCTTACATCACCCCTCCTAGAATGATTGTGGCTAGATTGACTTCACGCTCACTTAAAAGGTAACGATTTGATTCTCGATCAAGCCTATGACGATAAACGATACATGACTGGCATTCTGAGTGATTGATAATATTAGAATAGGAAACCCTAAACACTTTGAGTGATTTGAGTGACCACCTTGAGAGGATCGCCTAGTCATGTATCCAAGATCAAAGATCACAAGCATGCTCCTAAAGATTACAATCCTTCCTTTTCAAAGAACAAGTACTTTACTTTCCTAAAACCCCTTAGTAAAGAGTTCCACCTTAAAATTTTTCATTATCTGCTTATCTTTAACCATGTTTAAAGACGAGTTTGCTTGAGGACAAGCAAAGTTCTAAGTGTGGGATACTTGGTATCGCGTAAAAAGTCACGTTTTTACTACTGATATCTCTCTCATTCTGGAACGATTCTTGGCATATTAACTCAAAACCATTACAAATCAATAGTATTATGCCAAGATGGTCAAAACAAGGTTGCACGATGAAAATCAAGTAAATCGGATGAAAAACGAAGATTCTACACACGTTTGAAGATTCAAGATATCAAAATGAGATTTCAAGACAAAAGTGCCCATCACCAATATCCATCTTAACCAAGATGTTAGTTTTCAAATTACGAATCCAACAGAAGAAGAATCAACAAAAACGGACGAAGAATGAAGATTCTACGTACGCCGGAAGATCCAAATGATTCGTACAGCACATCTGAAGTTCAGAGATGAATTCTTGGGATATCTTTACATCAAAGTCTTCTTTTTTGAATTACGAATCCAACAAAAAAAGAATCAATGCAAACGGACGCATAACGAAGAAGTTACGCACGAAACGAGCAACAAAGCAACGGGCGACGTCCGGGGCTGGTGGCAGCCAGCCGCCGGCCCCCAGCCGCCAAGCCGCCGGTGCCCAGCACCCCCCATCCGGATTGCGCTTTTTGGTCCTTTTGTGTACCCGGTGCTAGGCCTTTGCACAACTTTATGTACCTCGTGCCACTATATGCGCGTACCTCGTGCCACTATATGCGCGTACCTCGTGCCACTATATGCGCGTACCTTTTGCTATTGTGAGCTCCTACTTGCTAAGATGCCCCAAAACTCTCCTATAAATAGGAGGCTTTAGGTTCATTTGAAGATGCACCTCCACACCTTCCATCCTTGGAAAAATACATTTTCTTTCTATAGCTTCTAGCTTTTCTTTCTTTGTTTATTTTCTTACTTTAAAGTAATATTAGGCTAGTTAAAATAGAAGCAATGAACGAGCTTGTATTCCTTGGTGAGGAACGCAATTGTAATCTATGGTGTATGCTTGGAGCAATCTTATTAATTCAAGTCTATTCCTTCTCGCATTTAATCCTGGTTCTTTTTATCCTTATCTATCTTAATTAATTACGTTTTTATTGATTATGCTAGATTTAGTTATTGCCATGATTAGAGAGTAGTATACTTGTTGTGTTTGTTTGCGATGTAGTTAGTTAATTATGGGATGATTTATAACTAAATATTAAAGATCGGTAGTATTACTTTGATCGTCTTATTGCATGTTCTTGTTTGATTGTTGCCTTAGGATCATAATAGTAGTAAAATATAAACGGTCTTAATTATCGTGAAATAGTATGACGGCCCCTATTCGACTGTTACTCGATATAGTACTGGAAACACTTCAAGGTGGAGTACAAATTAATGGAAGTCGAGGAACGACTGAAGGTAGTCATATTACGAAACGGTATAATATTACGAAGTAATATGATGGCCCCTATTCGACTGTTGTGCAGTATAGCGTTGGAAACACTTTAGGTGTAGTACAAACACGTGGAAGCTGTGTAACGACCGAAGGTAGTTATATTACAGACTAATATATAAAATGAGAAACCTAGTTTAATTAACCTTTCTAAATAGACTTTTAAACTTCAAATTAATCTATCGCCTTTCCACCAATAAACGTGATTACAACACCTTTTTAACGACATCCAATTAAAAGGTAGTCAGTCATCTGTGTCAATACAATTCGTCAAAGATATGAAACTATGGAACCACAAGGCTACATGGGGGATTATCGTAGGACAAGACATGGCCCAGGGTTTGAAGCGGTGGAACCACTTAAAGTGAGGAACGCTGTGAATAACAAGGGATTTATTGGGTAGTCTTAAGCAAGGGCTGGTTTAAAGTCATAAATGAACTTTTTAAATATACGAATTGACGCCAGCCGAACGGTCGGACTTTAGGAATCGCTTCCTGTCGTTGCGAGCCTCCCACTTGGCTGGGTCAATGGGTTTTAAAATTTGTGTTTGTGGGGCCTAAGTATACCTATTTACTATTGGTGTATAGCAGCAAGGATGACCTAGGGTCGTTCTCTGAGTCAGTGTATTGTGGATCGTGGACGAAACAGGCGTACTTATCGATCTAGCAGGTTTTAAAAGATTTGATTGGTGGTTTTTTTTTTGTTTTTTTTTTGTTTTTTTTTTTTTTTATACTTAGGCAGAAAATTTAAATTAAAGCGGATAAAATAAATGTAGATAGCAGATAATCTAGAGAGGGTGTTTGCTATGATTTCGGTAGCCTTATTGATTGGAATGATGTATGATGTATGAAAACGTGTTCTAAAGGTTTGTATTTTATTTATTTCAGGTATCTGTGGAGTAAGCACTAGCCCCCTACTGATAGAGTTCTCGATCAGTATGTCACTGGGCGACTAGGCTATCCAGATTCTGATCGGAGTAGTTTATCCAGCCCACAACACTAACCGGTGAAGGTATAGTGACCCTTATCTGGGATGAAACCCTGGGTGCATGAATAAGGCGACAAACCAACTCGATGTCCGACCTTTCTTAACCCCGCAATAATATCTAATCTAAATAAAACATTTAAGACCAAGTTTATAGAGTGTGCTTGATTACTTTCTATCGATGGTTTGGTGAGTCTGGGTGTTGAGTCATAACTTGTGATTCACATAGACCGATAACAACGACTCTTTCCGTGATTATTACACTGTACTCCACCGAAGGTGTTTCCATTGATGAACCAAGGACCTAGTCGGTACCAGCTCTGCTAAGCACAGAGTTGCCGTTATTCCACAAGGCTTAGTAACTGCGGCTTTTCCTCGGCTTCCACGTGTTAACTACACCGGAGGTGTTGTCGACGCTATACTGAGTAATCAGCTGACTTACGGTACCTTACGTTGCTTCATAAAGGCTAACCCAGACTACTTTAACTAAGTTTGTATTTAAGCATAATATTATCCATCTATGATATAAACCAGCCCTTACTTTTAAGTCCCAATAAATCCCTAATTTGTCAACAGTGTAATATTCACGTTCAGTTGGAAAACCATATTTCCACGGGCACAGTGTACTTTGCGTTCAGAGTAGAAAGCAGTATTTCCACGGCTCCAGTGTACCTAGTGTTCAGTTTGAAAACCATATTTCCATAATCATAGTGTACTTTGCGTTCAGATTAGAAAGCAGTATTTCCACGATGACGATGTACTTAGCGTTCATTTAGAAAGCGATGTTTACACGATTAACAAATCAGACCATGTTCATGTTTGACACAGATAACTAAGTACCTTTGATGGGGTTCGCGACGTCCCATCATTAAGGCCGTAATCACGTTTACTGGTTGAAAGGCGATTAGTTTAATAGGTTTAAAATCATAGGTAGAAAGTAAATCAAAGCACTATAACATCATTCCAACCAATTTACGACTAACTACATCATAGCAAACACGCAATATCACTACTCGCTAATCATGGCAACCAATCCTAAATCTAGCATGACAACAGTAATAACAATCATCATAATGAAATAGATAAAGGATAGATATAACCGTAATAAGAGCATAGCTGAATACAACTTGAACGTTACACGAGCAGAACTTCTAGTACGCGCCAAGCGATATTACAATATTGCCCCTCTAACTAGCCGCTAATCTACTACTAATTATATCCTAATCTAGAGAGAGAGTAGTGAGAGAAAGTGTGTGTGAATGTTGGTGGATTGATTGTGTGATGGATTGTGTGTATTTGAAAATGATGAAATGAGGCTTCTATATATAGAGATCGCACAACCGTGTCCGTAGACCGTATCCAAACCATGAAACGCACAACCGTATCGCAAAGGCGAATAAAAACCTGATTTTTATCACCCAAACGCACGATACGGCTGAGCTAGGGTGAATATGACTGAACTGGACCGTATACGGCTATGCATAGGGTGAATACGGTTGAGCTGGCCCGTATACAGCTGAGTACAGGCCGTATACGGTCTGCACAGGCCGTATACGGTCTGTGTTCAGCCGTATACGGTCTGGCTCAGCCGTATACGGTTTGTGTCAAGCCGTATTCGGTCCTTCGGTTCTTTGTTTCTTCGATTTGGCGTAACTTCTTCGTCGTTTATCCATTTTGAGTGATTCTCGTGCTCACGGTTTCGTAATTTCCTAACGAAGAAAATGACATAAGTTAGAGGTCAAAATTCCAAGTATAGCCCAAATTGTGCTAAAATACGTGAACAGAAGATTCAATGATCGTTTGTGCTCTGTTTTACTCATTTTTAGGTTGTTTTTTTTGCTGATTCTTGAAACATCGTCTATATTTTAGCCTTATTGATGAAATGTGATGTTTAAGTTCATTTTTGAGTGTTTTTATTAATAATTGGGCCAAAATGGTGAGATAATGGCACACAAAAACATGACTTTTTGCGTGTCATCAAATATCACACACTTAGACTTTGCTTGTCCTCAAGCAAAACTCAAAATTCTCACTTGCTTTTAGGAAAAACATTTTAAAAACACGAGTTTATTTTTGGGTGAGTCAAAATATATCAAAAACAACCATCTCCATATACAAGTAACATATCCTGGAAATAAGAGAAAGTAAGGTATTCTTTTCAGAGGCATAAAATGATTCTCTTAGGCATGCTTTCAATTCTCGCGATCTTGGAATATACATGACTAGGCGATCTCACAAGGTGGTCACTCAATTCACTCAAAAAGTGTTTCGGGTTACCTATCAATCTAATCAAACGAAATCGCTCATAAGCCAGTCATGCAACATCCATCGTTATAGGCTTGCTCGAGAATCATATCTCCACCACTTAGGTGAGGACGGTTCTAGCTATCCCAGGACATTTAGAGTGGGTTGTAATGGCAGGTGAGGGTTACGGGGTATGGATAAGTGGGAATTTTTAGTTGTTGTAAAGGGTTTTGCTTATCTTAGGACTTCTAAACTTTTGAAAAACATTATTTAAACAACCTTTTTAATGAAAACGGAGACGGATAACAGTACGGGAAGAAGATAGCTATTTTGACTTCTATCTTTTGAAAATACACGAGGGAATTTATGTCTTTTATAAGAGCGAGAATTTTCGAGAGATTCGAAACACTTAGCTTTATTCTATTTTCTTTTCTTTTTTCTTTTGTTTCTATTTTTGAGCTTTTCTAGGGATTTTATTTTGTTTCTTTCTTTTGCCCTTTTGAAGTCCTTTTCTTTCTTTCATCTTTTTCATCCTTCTGATGACTTTGCATTTACTTGGTGTCAATTTTTCACACCGTAAACTCTCAACTTTTGATTTTTTGTCAAGGGAACGCACGCGAGAGATTTTGAGTAAACACCAGTATTTGTGATTTGGAGTGAAAGCAAAAAGGACATTTAAATGACATTTTCCACAAGTTTAAAATTTCTAAGATAAGATTTTTGGTGGGTGTGGAATAAGTGGGTTAAGATTTAAAGGGTTTTGAAAGAAACGAACAGGCTAAGGCTCAACAGGGCTATCTAAGCGGATCATCAACACTAAAGATGAGTGTTGGAAGGGTTTTGGGCTTGAAGAGATATGATAAAAAGGGGTTAAATCCTAAGGAATGTCAAGGTCATCTAACTGCACCTATACCGCGTACGGTACTCTACCAATGTGGTCTCGAAGTGCATACCAAGAGCAAGTTCTAATTCCGGATGCATGCATCGGCACACTCAAACAAACGGATAGTGAAGCATTAAAAATGAATGCTTATATTGGCTCAAGATACCTCACTGCAAGTTTTTGGGTTTGTTTGTGCCTAGCCATGCGATGCCCCTCTTAGATTATCATTTTAGACCTAAGAAATTCCTATCCTATTTACTCTTAATTTCCAAAATACCCTACTCATATATGAAAATGCTCCTTCTTAAGACATTTTGACTCAAAAAAATTTTTGAAATTTTTTAGCAAAAGTGAGTTTTTATGAAACTTAAGCCAACTGAATGAGTGACATATTCACTGTCGAAGTTAAGCTTATGATTTTGAGGAACATTTTCTGAGTTTGCTTTTGGAAACAAGAATCAAGCAAGCAAACCTAAGGTATTCTATACCGCTATCCCACACTTAGAGGAACATTGTCCCTAATGTTCTCTTGAGTTGGGATTTGAGAAAAATCCCACACTTAGAGTTTGAACATATCAGAAAATGTTACTCAAGTGTTTGTTTTGGGCTGGAATCCCACACTTAGTGATAAGCTGGGGATATGGCGTAGACTACTTTAATGAGAATTTAAAGCTAACAATCATATCAAAAAACGAGAGTGAGAGCGAGAGAACTCCCCTATCGAAGCGAAGGTGGAAGGATGGAATTCAGGAAGATGCGCTGAATAGGAGATCTTGACAGGAATTTTTCTTTAGCGGTGGCTCCATGAAGATCTTTCGGCTTTAGCATGCGCAGCTTGCAAATAACAGCTCAGTCCTCCATCTTTACACTTCTTTCACTCTCTTGTGAAGATATCTCGTAAGTGTGAACACGTTGGGTATATTTTTACCGACTTCTTATTATAGCTTTTTACCGAAAGTGCCTAAATCCAGAATGCGAAAAGATGTTTTCTAATTCAAAACGAGTTTTAAGTCATGTGTTTTTAAACGAGTTCGAGCATAATGCGTGAAAGTAGCACGCAAGTACCTCAAATGCTCGAAACACATGGCTTGATAAAAAAAATTCCTATTTGTGACAACCGTCAATTTAGGACTATAATTTAGTGCCTAATCAAGTGTAATACATGTAATTAGTTTTGTGTTAGGCTAATTAATGTATCAATTATTATATATATTGTTGAATATATATCTACATTTATGCGGTTTGTTTAAATCGTACGAGCTTCAAATCGAATAAAATTCGATTACAATAAATACGGACGTTGGTGAACAATTTTATTAAATAATACAAATATTATTTAATAACTCAGTTTATTCAAAAAAAATATATATATATTATGTCAATAATATTTAGTATCCAAGTTTTATCACACAATTTATATAAACGCGAATAAAATGTAATTACGCAAACAAAACGAGACAATTCACCTTTTATAATGTAATTATTAAAAAGTTAGTAAAATACTTCAACAAAAATACTGAATAATTATTCGCATTTTAAAACGTATATTAAAACATAGAAAATAAATATTTAACGTTTAAACGACGGAGTAAACGAACACCGCACGGAGCGCAGTGCGCGGACTGAAAATGGGAGGTGATCCCTTAACCACCTCCCCACCACCCCATTTTCTTTCATTTCTCATCTTCTATCTCTCTCTCCTCTCTTACATTTCTCTCAACTAAACCACAAACCAAATCAACGAAAATCGCAAAATAAACATACTAAACGACCTCGGATCTTCAAGCCCCTTTGGAAATAAACGACCACCTCGCGACGATCTACACTCCTACCTTTTCGGATTTTCATTTCATCACTTTGTAAGTTTCCGACAAATTACGAAATCTCTCGATTTTACTTACTTTTCATATATTATTGTTTGTATAAGCTTAATATGTCCCTATGAGGGTTGGGTAAAAGAATCAGACCAAACGGAAACCCGAAAACACGTTTTTGGCTCGAAATCCGTCAAACAGGTGATAGTGTCGCATGGACGAACCCAGATATGCGACACTACCAGCGACACTCCTTAAGTGCCGCTATACTCCTGATACCGACACTCCTTAAGTGTCGCATAAGCTCAAAAGTTGACCTCTGACCGTCACTACTGAAGTGACGCCTATATATACCTAGCGACACTTGTTAAGTGCCGCCATATCCTCTTAGCCGACACAACATACCGTCACTAGATAAGTGACGCTCTATATTCTATACCGACACTTCATAAGTGTCGCATATAACTCCATTTTGATCTATACCCGTCACTCTATAAGTGACGCCATACTATTTTACCCGACACTTCGTCAGTGTCGCTATGATACACGTCACTTCTTAAGTGACGCCCAAAAGTCCGAAATCATTATTTTATACGACACTCCCTAAGTGCCGCCGTTATGCTGAACCCGTCACTCCTTAAGTGACGCATACCATGTTACACGACACTACATCAGTGACGCTATACCTTCGAATCTGACATTGAACTCGACACTTCGGTAGTGTCGCGTAAACACCCTCAGTGACGCTATTAAGTGACGCATAAAACAGCAGATTTTCCGAATATTTTTACAACAAGTGTTGTGATTGTACAACTTCAAATGATTATTCAATACGACTTTTAGAACATAATGAGACTTGTATTTCAAGTGTAACACTTCAAAAACAAGACGATAACAACAACACATTTATTTCAACTAATAACCAACGGTCCGTACGCGTTTTCAAAACATACTTCAAAATCAAACAAGTCGTTGTAACTTGTATCAACTTATTCAAACAAGTCGTTGTAACTTGTATCAAATTAATCAAACAAGTCGTAGTAACTTGTAACAATACAATCAACCAAATCGGGGTAATTTGGACATTAAGTTAGACAAACAATTCCAATGGTAGTCTTTCGAGATACCAATAAAATTAATGACAATTTAAGTGTCGTGGACACATTCAGGTTTCAAGCCTTTGGACACCAACTCACAGCTAATTACTTCAAGTTTATTAAGTTAAACACTTCAAGAACCAGGTGAGTTTCATAGCCCCATTTTCACTGCTTTACAACTAGGGGTGTGATATTACTACTCGATTTTGTTTTACAAGTAGAACGCAAGTGCCAAACTTCAAATACTACATGAGTTTCAAGCTAATCAATTTAAAGTCCTCCATAAGCATAGTCTCTAGTATTTTATATCGTGAGTGTTAGTATATGATATCATATGGGATTGACAATCCTCATCCGGGTTAGCACGCACTAACCGGTCAAACGGATGTATTAGCATTTGGGAAGACGAGTGTTGATTAGGCACTCGTAGGAGGCATTTCAAGTTAGGTTTCCTTAATTGGGCCTGACAAATCAAGTTAAGCTCAAACTATGTGCTCATGGACAGTATAACTTTTATTTTGCTTAATTGCATTTTAAATTCAATTTAAATCTTGCGGTTCTGACAACTATACATTGACATACAAACCTGTGAGCTCACCAGCGTTTTCGCTGACCCATTTTAGTATTTATCACAGGTACCCAGCAGTAGTTTGGCTGCACAAGCAGGAATTATTAGCTCGAGTCAGCATACATACAACTAGAGATTGGACTGCATTATTATATTTTGTAAAAGTAATTATGCTATGTAATCTCTCAATTTCAGGAATCGAGCTAATGTAACTATATTTTGACGTAAACATTTACTTTATCTATACAAGTTTAAAACGACGCATATAGTGGTCGTTCATTATATCTTATGTGCTTTGTATATTGATTAGTGACACCCAAATCAAGCTTCCGCAAATCATTAAATTTGGGGGTGTCACACTATTTTCCTGGATTAGGTGGTAAAAGCTGAAGTGGTGTTTTGAAAGCATTTTGTATACCCAAGTGTGAAAGATAGTCAGAGATATATCACTTCTTGGAATTTAAAAACTAATATTATTAATATTAATACTAAGGATACTTATTGCACGGGTTGCCTCCCGAGAAGCGCTTCTATTTAGAGTCGAGGGCTTGACTTTTCCTCTTGGATCAGCCAGAAGAGGATCTCCCAGGACTTGGGATGCGGAATGGAAGTGTCCTAGGGTTTGGTGGGTAGAATCTCATAAAATGTCGTGTGACGACTTCTGTGATGTTCGGGATTCTTGCCACATGAAGAGGATAGGTATGGAAATGCTCCTCAGCAGTCCTTTGCAAGTATAAAAGATCCATTATAGCATCTTGAACTGCCTTGGAGATTGGTCCATTAGTGTCCACAAGGGTGGCTCCATCGTGCTCAAGCGTCTCACGCACCGGTCGATCTGTCCGTAGGGTGTCCATAAATCTGAAGAAGCGTAGGTGGATGTCCTCATGAGTGGCATTGCTGATGTCCTGCCCTAGCTCTTCAATGGATCTGAATATGCCTTGGATCAGCTGTTTCTGATGGTCGGTATATGTGAGCTCTGGTTTCAGGATGATGTTAATCATCCTGTTGTAAACCTCACGTAACCCATTGTGGAACAGCTGTCTGGGCTGCTCCCATAGGATAGAACCGAAAATGTCTTTAAGTCGTTCAGAGACGAAATCTGCAACGTTAACCGTCAAACCTTCTGGAACAGAAGAAGGGATGGCACGTGCTCTCTCGTCTGAACTGACGTGTTCTAACTTTTCTACAATTATCTAGGCGTGATGCTCGATAGTACAGCTGATGAAAAACCTATGTGGTGAGGACTCGTCAATGTGATCATTATCGGCCAAAGAATCTAGAAGTCCCTTGAGATCCGCCATTAGCTGAACATCTACTTCGTTTTCAGGGTTCCCAGTAGCATAATCCATGTTGTGTCTGTAATTTTGGAGAAACTCCATCTGTTTGTGCGAATATGGAAATGCGGACCTGATAAATGTTTGATACACCCGGTGATGAACGCCAAAACGTGCTATTTTATAGTACTAATTACCCCTTAGTTTGATTAATTTCTTATGCATTTTATTTGAATTCAATACTCAATTCGTTCATATTTGCATTTAGGAATTATTTGAAGCTTGAATCGGAATAGGAGATGAAAACGTGCGAGAATTGAAGAAAAGAAGCTAAAAATGATAAAGTTTAAAGATTGAAGGTCGATGGTGTAAAAGCTGGGAAAAGTGATCCATACGGCGTATGGAATCCATACGGCGTATGGATGAAGTGAGCCGGGCCGCCAGAAGACGCGGGTCAGATCCATGGGCTTTGTGATCCATACGGCGTATGGAAATCCATACGGCGTATGGATCGTGTCGGCAGAAAACCTAAAATCTTCATTTTGCCTCATTTTTACACACACTTTACAAAACTTTTTCCAGTCGAATTCTCTCATCAAAAACCTAAATTCCAGAGACTTTTGGAGGCGAAACATCAAGGATAGTCAAAGGCTTTCGTTCGTTCATTCGTTATTTCATTATTTCGGTTCGATTTCTTTTATATCTTTCATTCGATTATGATTATGGATATGATATTGAATCTGATTTTCTGTAAAACTATGATTGGCTAAGTCTCTTATGTATTTGCTTAGATGATAATACTTATTTGATGGATTGATTATTGAAAATGCGAACGTATCGGATTTTATTCAATGTTTATGTGTTTATTCGTTAATCCTTGGATAATTGATGATTGTTGCTGATTACCTAGCGTGGTTTCATAATTAGTTGAGATTGATTTCCTGTTGGTTGTGGAATTATTGATAGTTGTTGATTTTAATCGATAATTATTGCCGAATATATTGAGTTTGACGGGCTAGGGTTAATAGTTAGTAATGGTCATTGATGGACAAGATAACCTTAATCAGTTATAGACTTTGTTGATTCAAGTCAATAGAATAAGTCACATAAACGGTGTTGAATTAATCTAGAATACAATTTTGTGGACAACGTTAAAGTGAACTGTTAATGTGTTGAAAACAACCTTGTGTCTTTCTTAATTGTATTTAATTCAACTTATCTTGTAAGGAGGGTTGATATATTTGAAAGGGCACGATAGAATCCATACGTGAGCATTTTAAATAATATGATTTCCGGATTTTAAGGAAAGTAATCTAAGCAAATGCATTTCTTTTACCATCTGAATTAAACCTTTATTTTAATTAAGCTATTTTAGTATTTCTTTATTTTAATAATTTAGTTTTCTTTAATTAATCGTTTCTTTTATAATTGTTACTCAATTGTTCGAT
This sequence comes from Helichrysum umbraculigerum, assembly GCA_949592205.1. Taxonomy (NCBI): domain Eukaryota; kingdom Viridiplantae; phylum Streptophyta; class Magnoliopsida; order Asterales; family Asteraceae; genus Helichrysum; species Helichrysum umbraculigerum. The sequence continues at coordinate 66,280,306 of CATIUR010000001.1, read as the reverse complement.
CGGAACTAAAACGTCCCACTTTTACTGCTTTAATTAATTATAGCGATTTCCAATTTGTTAATATTGACATCCGTTCCCTGTGTTTGACTCGGACTTACTGAGCTATACTATATATGATCAGGTATTCTTGCCTGTGTTGTGTATAGTAAGTTAGGTATTTTCCATTTTAAATTAAACCCCGTTTACACGACATCAAGTTTTTGGCGCCGCTGCCGGGGAGCGGTTTGTTTTAATTTGACAAATTGGAATTTGATCTGTGTATATTGTTATTTAAGTTCAGTTCTGCTGTATTTATTTTTCGAATTATATTTTTGTGTTTAGGATTGTTTAGTAAATAGTTCAATTAGGGTCTTGTTCTACTGATTTGGGAATTATATCACAGGAAGTTTATGACCCGATCAAGGAATCCTCATCTCGCTGATCCTTTTGAAGATCCTGAAAGAGTTTTTCGTCAGAGAAGACGGTTTGCTTCTGTACCACCCAACTCAAGTTTACATCACAACCTTCCGTCATATTTAGAAGGGGATTTTAGAGAGTATCTTCGGTCCTTGTTCGAACCTCTGATCAATCAAGCAGACCCAATAGACGCAATGGCGGAAGATATCGCCAACATAACGCTCGAAGAGTATTCGAGTCGAATGCGTAATGACCGTGGCACTGGAGTAGTAAGGTCAGCGATTGCACAAGATGTGGAGTTTGAAATCAAGGGACAATTTCTCAAGGAGCTTAGGGAGAACCCTTTCCGAGGAGAAGAAAGAGAGGATGCTAATGATCATGTGGAGAAAATCGTTGAGATAGCCGATATGTTCAACGTTCCTAATATCACACGCGATCAAGTTATGCTCAGGGTATTCCCAATCACACTCAAGGGAGCTGCTAAGAGATGGATTCAAAAAGAGCCAGCTGGATCCATAACCACATGGGAAGACCTTCGCGCGAAGTTTCTGAAGATGTGCTGTCCTCCTTCCAAGACATCAAAGATGATTGACGAAATCAGAAATTTCAAGCAGGAAATGGATGAGTCGCTACACCAAGCTTAGGAGAGATATAAGGACTTGATGCATAAGTGCCCGCAGCACGACCTGAACGATCAGCAAGTCGTGAGTATTTTCTACAAAGGAGTGGATCGTGCCACGAGACAGCAACTGGATTCCCAAGGGCCTATTCCCAAGAAAGTCCCTCGTGATGCTTTGACTGCCATTCGCGATCAAGCAAAACACTCTCAGTTATGGGATGATGGCACTTCTAGACGAAAGAGGTCTGTGAATGATGAAGATGGATTTGCAGCCATCACCGCTAAGCTAGATAACATGGGCAGAGATATCAAGAAGGTTACTGAGACTATCCATGCTATCCAAGTGGGATGCGACAACTGTGGAGGAAGCCATCTAGTAAAGGATTGCACCGAGATGCGAACGGGAGAACAGACTGAAGAAGTCAAGTATGGAGAAGCTCAAGCACCATATCGTCAGGGCGGTGGAAACTTCTTTAGAAGACCATACCAAGATGGGGGGCGACCATTTCGCCAAACTCAACCTGGATTTTTCACCAAGGAGCAGCCAGGTACCTCATCTTCAGAAAAGCAAGCCAACTTAGAAGAAATGATGTGTAAGTTTCTCACGTCCAATGAGAAATTCATTACGAGCTCTGGACAAAGAATGGATGCCACCGACGCTGCATTGAGAAACCAAGGAGCTGCGATTAAGCAAATTGAAGGGAATGTTTCCAACATAGCCAAGGTTCTTCAAGAAAGATTCCCTGGGACACTACCTGGATACACTGAAACCAATCCAAGGGATCAAGCGAAAGCAGTGATCACCCAGAGTGGAAGGGGTTTTGAAGACCCCATTCCAAAGAAGAAACCTGTTTCTCAACCCCTACCGCAGAAAGAGAAGGAAGTAGAAGTTGTGGAAAGTCCCAAGGTGGACACTGAGGCTGAACAAATTGCAAGAGATAAGCAATATGCTAAGGAGCATGCACCGCCACCACCTTATCCAGCAGCTTTGAGAAGAGGGAAAGATGATGCTCAATACCACCAATTCCTAGAGAATCTGAAGCAACTGCACATTAACATCCCATTCGTGGAAGCCATTGCTCAAATGCCAAAGTATGCAAAGTATCTGAAGGAACTTTTAACTAATAAGAGCAAATTGGCAGAGGCGACCACGGTGACAATGAACGAGAGATGTTCAGCAGTTATGCAAAATAAACTTCCACCGAAAATGAAAGACCCTGGGAGTATTACCCTTCCTTGTCTGATTGGAAGTTTAGATCTTACTCATGCATTGGCTGACTTGGGGGCAAGCATATCAATAATGCCTTATACTATGTATGCCAGACTTAAGTTGGGGGAACCAAAGCCAATTAGAATGTGCATTGAGTTAGCAGATCGTTCGGTTCAATATCCTAGGGGTATGGTTGAGAATGTGCTAGTTAAGGTGGATAGGTTTGTTTTTCCGTGTGATTTCATCATTCTGGACATGGTTGAAGATAAAAAGGTACCTATCATTTTGGGAAGACCTTTCCTGGCCACTGCAAGGGCATTGATTGATGTTCATGATAGAAAAATCACTCTGAGGTTAGGAGAAGATGAAGTAGTGTTTGATGTCAACAAATCAATGCGATATCCTGCTTCAGTTGATGACACGTGCTACTTTGTGAGTGCAAGAGAAATGATTGATGATGAAGAGTTCCTTCAGAGTCTTATGGAAGATGAAGATCTAGATCCCATGATTCTGGAAGGATGGACGGGAAGCATAGAAGCAATCAGAGATATTGAAGAATTCGATAAAATGCTTGAGGAGTTAGAGTTCGAGAGTGATGAGGAAGTAGAGGGTGATCAGCCGACTGAGAATGAAGAATCAATTGAGACTAATGGTATTTTAGTCAAGAAAGAGACTCGCATCACTATGCATGGGATTCCCTGTTCACGAGAAGAGGTGTGGGCATGTAAATCTTCTTTTGAAGAACCACCAAGGTTAGAATTAAAAGATTTACCAACCCATTTGGAGTATGCATACCTACAAGGAGAGTCGGATCTACCAGTTATCATTTCATCCAAGCTATCAGCAAACGAAAAAGAAAGTCTGCTAAAAGTTCTGAAGGAACATAAGCATGCTATAGCATGGACGATCGGTGACATCAAGGGAATTAGCCCATCATATTGTACGCACAAGATCCTTATGGAGTCTGATTTCAAACCAGTTGTGCAACCCTTAAGACGATTAAATCCTAAGGTTACGGATGTTGTGAGGAAGGAAATCATTAAATTGCTTGACTCTGGATTGATATACCCGATTTCTGATAGTCCATGGGTCAGCCCCATTCATGTTGTGCCAAAAAAAGGAGGTATGACAGTGGTTGCGAATGAAAAGAATGAGTTAATTCCCACAAGAACTGTTACTGGATGGAGGGTCTGCATCGATTATAGAAAGCTGAATGATGCAACACGCAAGGATCACTTTCCTTTGCCATTCATTGATCAGATGCTGGAACGTCTAGCTGGAAAAGAGTATTATTGCTTTCTAGACGGATTCTCCGGATACTTCCAAATCCTAATTGATGCAAATGATCAAGATAAGACTACTTTCACCTGCCCATTCGGAACTTCCGCTTATCGTAGAATGCCTTTCGGTCTATGTAACGCACCCGCCACATTTCAACGGTGCATGATGGCAATATTCCATGATATGGTAGAAGACAGCATGGAAATATTCATGGATGACTTCTCTGTGTTTGGAAATTCTTTTGATAAGTGTCTGATGAATCTGAAGAGGATGTTGCAAAGGTGTGAGAGTTCAAATCTCATTTTAAATTGGGAAAAGTGTCATTTTATGGTACGAGAAGGAGTTGTGTTGGGACATAAAATTTCAAGAGCTGGTATTGAAGTTGATCAAGCGAAGATTGAGGCGATAGCAAAGCTACCTCATCCGACAAATGTTAAAGGAATACGAAGTTTCTTAGGACATGCTGGATTCTATAGGAGATTCATCAAGGATTTTTCAAAGATAGCACGTCCTATGAACAAATTGTTGGAAAAGGAAGCTAAGTTCGAGTTTTCAAAGGAGTGCCAAGATGCGTTCAAGATTTTAAAGGAGAAATTGGTATCTGCACCAATTATGATAAGTCCGAATTGGGATCTTCCATTTGAATTGATGTGTGACGCCAGTGATTACACTGTGGGAGCAGTTTTAGGTCAGAGGGTTGATAAGAAGTTTCAACCTATTTATTACGCAAGCAAGACTTTGACAAGTGCACAGGAGAATTACACCACGACTGAAAAGGAATTGCTTGCTGTTGTTTTTGCGTTTGATAAGTTTCGCTCTTACCTGGTTCTGTCAAAAACGGTTGTTTTTACCTATCACTCTGCATTAAGATACTTGTTTGGAAAACAAGATGCAAAACCAAGGTTGTTGCGATGGATTTTGTTATTGCAGGAGTTTGACATTGAGATTCGTGATAAGAAGGGAGCAGAAAATCTAGCTGCAGATCATCTGTCAAGACTGGAAAATCCGGAATTGGATAAGTTAGATGAAATGGAAATTCGAGATAAGTTTCCTGATGAAAGCTTGTTAAAAGCAATTTTGAATGAATTTCCATGGTTCGCGGATATTGCAAACTTTCTAGTTACAAAGACTCTGCCACCCGGATTGGACTTCAACCAAAGAAAGAGGTTTTTCTCATCTTTACGATATTACTTTTGGGAAGATCCATATCTGTTCAGACAGTGTGCTGATGGAATCGTCCGACGATGTGTAGATGGAGAGGAATGTGATATTATCTTAGAGCACTGTCATGATGGTCCGGCTGGAGGACATCATGGTCCAAACTACACTGCAAGGAAAGTGTTCGAGGCAGGTTTTTATTGGCCAACAGTTTACAAGGATGCATTCAAGTATGTGAAGGAATGCGATGCCTGCCAACGTATTGGGAGAATTTCAAAGAAGGATGAAATGTTGCAAAATCCAATTATGGTAAGCAAGATTTTTGATGTCTGGGGTATAGACTTTATGGGCCCGTTTCCACCTAGCAATGGAAACAAATACATCATTGTGGTTGTGGATTATGTTTCTAGGTGGGCCGAAGCAAAGGCATTACCCACAAATGATGCTCGCGTTGTGGTAAATTTTCTTAAGCAGTTATTTTCGCGTTTTGGAGCACCAAAAGCTTTGATTAGTGATCGAGGGACACATTTCACAAATCTGCAATTGGAAAAAGTGTTGCGAAAGTATGGAGTGAGGCATAAGTTTTCAACTGCTTATCACCCACAGACGAGTGGTCAAGTGGAAGTGACTAATAGAGGGTTGAAGCGTATTTTAGAACGTTCAGTTGAAGGAAACCCTAAGAATTGGTCATACAAGTTAGATGATGCATTATGGGCAGCACGAACAGCATTTAAGTCATCAATTGGAACAACACTTTATCGCCTTGTTTATGTAAAAGCTTGTCATTTACCTTTTGAGTTAGAGCATAAAGCATATTGGGCTTTACAGAAGTGCAATCTTGATGAGAAGTTAGCTGGAAAGGAAAGAATGGAACAGTTGAACGAGTTGGATGAATTGAGAATAAATGCTTATGACAATTCGAGATTGTTCAAGGAGCGAACTAAGAAATGGCATGATGCTCGTCTTAAGTCGAACCATACATTCGAGAAAGGTGATAAAGTTCTGTTGTATAGTTCTAGATTGCATCTGTTTCCAGGAAAGTTAAAGACACGCTGGAATGGCCCTTTTGTTGTTCACAAGGTTTATCCGTTTGGAGCTGTTGATTTGCAAGGATATTCTGGAAAAACTTTCAAGGTCAATGGAAGTAGAGTGAAGAAGTACTATGGTGATATAAGGGACTCCAAGCGTGATTTGGAGATGGATTTGAATTAAGTGGTGAAGCAAGATGTCGAGCTTGCCGACGTGATAAACAAAAGCGCTTTCGGGAGACAACCCGTTATTTTGTTAATTTATCCCTTTGTTTTATTGTTTTTGTTTTCAGGTTTGAACTTTGTGGGTGTGTTCTCTGGAAACCCTCACGAGACTACAACTCGTCCACTCGGGATACCGAGGGGTTTAAAGGCTTATTGCATATGCTAAATGCAATCGTGTTGCCTACGGAAGTGTGCTGTGTATTTTATTTCTGAATGAATTCCTTCAAGCAAATTGCCTTCAAATCAGGGGAGTTTTCTGTTTCACTTCTTTTCTGTTCCCTTTGTTTTTATTTAGTTTTGCAATGAGGACATTGCATGTTTCTAAGTGGGGGATGGGGGAAAAGAAGTCTAGTTGTCCTTAATTTATGAATGGTAGCTATTGAAATATTGAGGTAAAGAGGCATTCTATGTGTTAGTCATTTTTCAGCCCGAATTTTTGTTTTAAAATTGTTTCTTTGTAAAGTATAGCAATCTTGTAACACAGTTTGGGAATGCAAAGAATGAAATAAATTTTATTTTTAAATATTAGATAGTTCATCTTATGATGTTCCGATAGGCAATCTATATGAAGTTTTTGAGCTAGTAAGAAATGTAATGAAGTAAGTAGGGATTTATCCTATGAGGATCTTTTTAGCAAGGTATGACCTTAGTCTTAATTCTTGTATGATAGCGTGTTATAATCCATAATTTTGGGATCCTAATTATCATCATTTGGGAATATACTGGGTGATGTCTCCTCTGTTGTACGAAAGTACAAACCTGGTTTCCGTCAGTATATTTGATATCAAAATAGATAAAAAATAAACGAGTACAAAAGACTCATAAATTGAAAAACCAAAGCTAAGTTATGTCGCTCTGTTGTACTAAGGTACAGACCTGTCACCAATGTCTTGGTTTGAAAAATGATTGATTTAATTGGATGTTCATTATTTGGAGAATTGTGATGCGTTATCTATATGAGAGTATTTTGCTATTGAAAATCAAGGGTAAGGCCTGCTAGAATAATAATAAGTTAAGCTCAATCTCTGAAATTTAGATTGTTTAAGTGGACCACAATATCGGTAATCTGAGTGAATTATCTTTTATGAGTAATAATAATAGAATGGTTTTCCCGGGTAGAGTTTCTTGATTGCTGAGTTTTAAGGTAAAATCGATTTTAAGATAAAAATTTGGTTTGTCGAATGCTTTATAGTTTGTAAGTCCTTTTATCCATTGTTTGCCGTTCATATTTAAAGTTTTGAATTTTTAGTCTACTTGAGGACAAGTAGGATTCAAGTGGGGGATGTTTGATGAAGGCCAAAATGTGCTATTTTATAGTACTAATTACCCCTTAGTTTGATTAATTTCTTATGCATTTTATTTGAATTCGATACTCAATTCGTTCATATTTGCATTTAGGAATTATTTGGAGCTTGAATCGGAATAGGAGATGAAAACGTGCGAGAATTGAAGAAAAGAAGCTAAAAATGATAAAGTTTAAAGATTGAAGGTCGATGGTGTAAAAGCTGGGAAAAGTGATCCCCGGCAGCAGTGCCAAAAACTTGATGCGTGTGAAAGCGTCTCGTTTTATTATTTATAACTGAAAATACCTTATTAATACTATCACACAACCAGGCAAGAATACCCGATCGAAATAGTATAGCTATGGTAAGTCCAGGTCGATCTCAGGAACACAGGAATGGTGGTTTATTAATTAAAATAGAAAATACTAATTAACTAATAAAACAGTAAAAAGGGGGACGTTTGAGTTCCGTACGAACATAAGATTTGTAAATAATAATTAAAACTAAATAAAAGTAAAAAGTAAAAATTAAAATAATAAAATAATAAATAGAGAACAATAGGAAGGAATAAGTAATTGTGTAGTAACTCCACTCAGATTCATATATCCCGATTGATTGCATATTGATTATTCAATTGTGATTTCTTTTATATCAACTTAATATCAAATTCTTCAATGATTATAAGTTGAAAATGAATTATCCAACATTCCTGGTCCAACTAATCCCTACAATTTAAGGTTTCCCTAAATTGTGCATTAAGCATTCACGATCTATTATAATTCACCCTCGCGGTACGAATTCTTCAACAATACATATTAATAATCTCTTATTAACTTATTCGTTTTAGGTTATTAACTTTACTTTCTTAACCTATCAGACTCAACATATTTAGCAATGATTAAATAAACCTAGATTCACTAATCATCAATAATTAATAACACTAAAGGAACTCAATCTCATTAATATTATTAACCACGTTAAGGAGTAAAAGCTAATAAGCACCAACAACTAAGGTTAAACGGGGAATATAATAATCTTCAATCAAATAACTTAGCCAATATGCAATATAATCATTCAATAATCATAATCTAAGTTTCACTACTACACAAATACTAAAATATTCAAATCATCATAAGATAAGTAAAACTCAAATTAATCAATACTAAAGTCATCAATAATATTGAAATAATGAAAGTAAATACAAACCAAATGACGAATCACAAAAAGATAAAGTGAAATGGCTTCAACCGTAGCTTTTCGTGCCTCCAAAAGTACTCCTAAAACTTGAAATAATAAACTCTAAACTAAATATTTCGTAACCCTAAATTAATAATATACAAAAGTGGTGGAAAAAGTGGTAAAAGTTGTCTCTAAAAATCGTATACAGAGGCTGCTATTTAAATGCGCTGGGGCTGCAATCCATACGGCCTATGCAATTGCATACGGCGTATGGATCAAAGTTGCGTACTCCGTACTCTAGCTAGCCGACCTCCAATGTTTTTCTCTGACTTTTTTTTGGAACCTCTAAGCTCCACCGCCATTTTACTATTGATAATGGAGCTGGACTTTGACTTGGACTGGGCTGGGCCCCATGTTTTACTTTCTGCGCCAAAAAGCCTGCGCCATTTTTCCTTCAGGTGACCTAACAAGAAATCATCAATTTATCTATATTATTATATTTAACTTATTACTAACTTTAGACTAACGTTAACTTCATTATTATTTATGTTATAATAATTACTATTATACTCCCTCCGTCCCAATTTTATTGTCACCAGACAAAAAGACACGCAGTTTAAGAAAATATAACTATCTCTCTCTTACTTTTTGATAAAATGACAGTTTTACCCTCTACTTTTTACCTATTTTTTTGTCTTATATATATACACTAGGGGTAAAAAAGAACTTTATTTCCTTAAACTTTCTATTTATGGAAGTGGACAATTAATTTGGTACACCTCAAAATGAAAATAATGGACAATAGAAATGGGACGGAGGGAGTATTAATTAGTATTAACATCCAATGTAAATTAGTACTATTACTATTTCTTATTATATTATTATTATTTAACACTTTAGTACTTAAATTAGGATTATATCATTATTTAGCCCAACTAGTAAGTCCAGATTCTTTGTCAATTTGTAGCCCCCTCCTATCATCAACTCTAAACCAATCACACTTAAATACTAAGACTGTTTTATTTTCTCCTAAGTATTCCACTTGTAATACTTCTTGTAATAATCCATAATAGTCTATATTGTTTGCCCCATGATCCCCTCGCACTAAAACTCCACTATTCTGAGTTTTCCTATTCTTTTCACGACTGTGGGTGTGGAACCTATACCCGTTCACCATGCATCCACTATATCTTTTCACAGAATCCAACGGTCCACGTGAAAGTATCCGAATCTCAGATGAAACTGACTGTAACTTTTTCACCTATATAAAAGAAACATATGATGAAGTTGAAAAGCAATATTTAAGAATTACATATAGAATTTTTAAGTGATAGACTTCAAACATAGTTCTTACGCGTTTTTGAAGCCACGAAGCAAAATGTTTATCATGACGTTCATCAACACCACTATAGTTTTCTTCTTCAAGTTCAAACTTGTGTTCACTACAAATAAAAAATATAAAATCTTATAAAAACAAAAACTATAAAACAGAAATGAAAAATGACTTAAAGAAAAATGTCCACTTACTTTATTAACTCCTCCATTTCATGGCAATTATTTAAAATGTATGCATGGATCTTCCCCAATTCAGTTTCACTCAGGTTACATATCTTAGGACCACCTAGTGGTCGTCCTTTGCATGAGAAAACAGAAAGTTCACCACTCACGTCCATCATCTCATTGTTACGCTCAACCTTATTGAAGGCACTATCAACATCATTCAGATACATAGAACAGAAAGTTAGACATTCTTTGTCTATGTATCTCTCGGTAATACATCCTTCTGGACGGGCTTTGTTTTTAACATATCCCTTTAAAATGGCCATTTTCCTGAAACAAAAATAAGAAGTTAGTATCATAATGATCAACAAATCATTCAAATATTTAATGAATATAAAATTACCTTTCAAATGGAAACATCCATCGATATTGAGGTGGACCGGCTATCTTTGCTTCATATGGTAAATGCATCAAAAGATGAATCATAATATCAAAGAATGATTGGGGAAATATCCGCTCCAACTTGCACAAAATGACAACAATATCCTCCTCTTGTTTCTCGAGAACATCCAAATACATATTTCTTGAGCACAATTTCTGGATAAACTCACTCAATTCATACAACACAATTCGAACTTCCTTTGTCAAGCAACCCCTAATTGATAATGGTAATACCCGTTGAATGAAGATGTAAAAGTCATGACTTTTCATACGAGACAACTGGAATTCTGACCCTTTTATGCATCTAGATATATTTGAGGCAAATCCATCAGGAAACTTTATTGACTTTAAAAGACTTGATATCTGTTGTTTCTCATCTTTAGTCAAGTGATAGCAAGCCGTAGGCATTATAAATGAATTCCCATATGGTTGTAGATGCAAAGTACTCTTCAACCCTTTGTCCTTCAAATCTTGACGAGATTTCCACGTGTCTTTAGTCTTACCCTTGATGTTGAATAATGTGGCTGTCAAACTTTCTGTCACATTCTTTACAACATGCATGATATCTATGTTGTGTCTCAGCTTAAGTTCAACCCAATATGGAAGCTTGAAGAACACACTTTTCTTTTTCCATCCTCGTTTGTCCTCTATAAACTTACGCTTTCTCGTGTTAACAATGCAATCAATATCATGCAAAACATCATATCCTGACTTGAACTGGATTGGTTCTCGAATATCTATCGCACCATCAAAATTCTTTCTATCTTTTCGCCATGGGTTTGAGGATGGCAAAAACCTTCGATGCCCCATGTAACATATCTTTCGACTATGGGTCAAATAGTGGGATGATGTTTCATCCATGCACATCGGACATGCATTGTACCCCTTAACACTCCAACTAGAGAGCATGCCATATGCTAGAAAGTCATTAATGGTCCACAAAAGGGCTGCACGTAGCCTAAAGTTTTCTTCACTATGCGCATCGTAAGCATTAATACCAACCCATAATTCATTTAGTTCATCAATCAAAGGTTTTAAGTAAACATCAATGTTAGTTCCAGGTGATTTAGGACCGGGAATCAACATAGACATAAACATGTAAGGGTCCTTCATACATTTCCAAGGAGGCAGATTATACGGGACAATGAAGACTGGCCATATGCTGTATGAGCTGCTTAGATTACCAAATGGGTTAAATCCATCAGTTGCTAACCCTAAACGTACACTACGTGGATCATTGGCGAATGAAGGGAACACTCTATCTAAGTGCTTCCCAGCCTCACTATCAGCTGGATGTCTGATTATATTATCATCATTAACTCTCTTATCCCTATGCCACCTCATGTCACTTGCAACTTGCTTATTTACAAACAACCTTTGAAGCCTAGGTATGAGGGGAAAATATTGAAGTACCTTTCGTGGTACCATCAAATCATCTCCTTTGAATCGAGGTTCTTTACACCTATCATTTGGACAATGTGTATGCGATGCATATTCATTTCGATATAAGATGCAATCATTAACACATGCATGTATTTTTCCCCCCTAAAACCTAAATCACGTATGTATTTTTTAGCTTCATAAAAATTCTTTGGAATGGCTGCTGGATTTGGCAAAGCTTTTCTAAATATATCAAGTAAGGCATCAAATGATTTGATGGACCAACCACTCGTTGTCTTTAAATGCAAAATATTAACAATGAACGAAAACTTTGAATAATTTTTATATCCCTTATAAAGCTCTTCGTGTGATTCATCCAACAATCTACGAAGGTTCTCGGAATCTTTGTCCAGACTACTAGAAGATTCATCATGGGTCTGCCAATTATCACCCCAAGTACTTTGGCCTATGTTATTTAGCATCTCTTCTAGATCATCATCGTTCATATCATCATTAGGCCCATCATCATTCATATCATCATTAGGCCCATCATCGTCACCATCTGATATGTCATTGTCACTATCATTTGAGACATCATAAGTCTCACCATGATAAATCCACCTATCATAACTAGTAGAGATCCCCTTTTGCATCAAATGCGAAAATACTCTACTTTTCTTATGGTGACGATAATTATTGCATATTTTGCAAGGGCAAGGTATTTTTGAAGTTTGGTCTTTGTTGCGGTACGCAAAGCTAAGAAACTCATGAACACCTAACTCATATCTTTGGTCCATTGTCCTACGTACTATTTTCATCCAAGACTTATCCATATTTTCATGTAAAAAGAAACGAATAAAAACCCTGAGAAAACATAGGTGTGTTAAAATGTTGTTGCAAGCAATTTAAAATAATATCACAACATTAACAAAGTATCACCAGCAATTACTATCCTCAGCCTATAATTTACTTAAATATGATGAGTTCAAATTTGGTGCGAAGTATTGCTGGGACAGATTAGAAACAAGTGAAATCAGAGGTGCCATTATTGACTAGCAACTCATTAATTTACATATACCGTATGAGGTTTATGATAGTCATGCAAAATCATATTTTATCTTAATACAAGAATCTAAAAATTGTCATGCTAGATTATTGACAGAAGATGTCAAGCCATGTAAACATTTCAGCATGATATATAGTCAATAATATCACATCACCTCCATAAACATATCTTGAAAATCAATTCAAATAGAGCTATCAATAACCGTACTCTGATCAAGAATAGCTGTACAATATATCAATTACAGCTCTATATATAATTATATATCATGAATTAGTGAAAATATATCATATACAGCTCAATATGTATCGTGAATCAAGGAGAAAAAAGAGTAAAACTCGAATTAAAGTGCGAGTAAGTCAAATTAACGTTAAAACGGCAATATATATCATAAATCAATGAGCAAATATGAATGAAAAATAAAGGAATTAGGGCAAATATGATACCGTATTTATCGAGTTCTATCGTCAGATAACCGGTGTTCGTGAATTCATAGCAAACAGCAGCGATTTGGGAGGAACAAATTAGGGCAAATTTGATGTTGAATGAAAGAGTGCGACTGAACGAACTCAACGAAGTATTATCCAAAAGTGATGTCGGGTCGAAGGATCCGCGCGTTCTTAAAATTGGGGATGTCGGGTTATAACCACCGGGTGTGTTTGAAATTTTACGTTATAAAATTGGGGATCATGATGCTCACGTTATAAAGTAATGGTATTTTGATAATATTATATTTATGTTACTTTAAATCAACATATAGGACTTTTATATTATTATTACTATTATTATTATTATAATTAATGAAGTAATGATTAGTTATATTGATACTAATATTAATATTTAATAATAATAATATATTAATAATGCACGATTAGCATCTATCAAAATAATTTTATAAGTTATCAGTCAAGCAAATTTTTCGTGACTAACACTGAAATACTTAGTGACAACTAATTTCGACATTGCCTATCATATTATTGTAATGAAATTTATTTGCGTCACTAATTTTTGTCTCTAAGGTTAACCGAATGTGTTTGACATTTAATTTAGCGAATGATTAATGACAACTATAAAATTTGTCACTAATTAGTGTCGACATATTTTTCTCGTCACTAAGTTGAGTAAATAGTGATATAAATAAAAGTTGTCACTAAATTTTTGTCACTATAGACCATTTTTCTTGTAGTGTAATTATTTGGTCTAACTCATAAACTTCAATAAATATATAATCTAACTATTTTCGCTCAATTCATTTAACTTTTCGAACTTAAATATTTACAAACTTTATTTATTTTCATAACTCTTTTAACTACTTTGTCCCAATCATATTTAGGTACAATAAACTTTTATACAAAAATTACCTTATTTACTCTATTTTTAACTCATTTTTGTTCATTTTCTAATTCAAGCTCTATTTCTACCTATTTTGTAAATATGAACGAAATAACTACATTTTATTAAGTAATTGTAATAAAAGTATACAAAAACTAGGGAATATTAGTATATAAATATAGTACTATTTGATGTTATCAAATATCCCCACACTTGAGTTCTGCTTGTCCTCAAGTAGAATACATTTTCATCATCTAAAACTGATAAGCATCAAACTAATATTTAAGAATCAAAATACTCAAATTAAAAATCTGTTTCATAATTTAAAACTTTAAACAATTTAATTAACATGGATAACTATAATGTACAAATAAAAATTATTATTATTAGTGCAACATATAGTCCATGAATGATTACTAATATATTTGTCCACTTTAAACAATCTATACTCATATCTCTGAATACACCTTTATTGTTAATATGTATATTACTTATGATTTTCACATATGATATACTCTTAAATTTAATCATGCAATTTACTTCTATATTCAAAATAAATATATGAAATCCATTTTTAAGAATCAAGACATTGGTGACAGGTCTACATTTTCATGCAACAGAGCGATATAACTTGATTCAGGTTTAAGCAAAACCAGACTTGGTCAAACCATTTTGGCGACCTCATTAGGTATCTTTTATATTTAAGACTTTTCAAGTACTTTTGACTTGTGTTTGCTTAATGTTAAGTATATATTAATAGAGACCATGTCTATAATTTCGTATAACAGAGGAAACCATCAATATATACCCCCAAATGTATTCATATAAGTATCAAGATATATAAAATTATCGCATGATAAATCTAAGAATTAAGACTTTTATGTCATACATCATATTATGTATCATAAAATAATATACAAATTATTTATTAATTTCTTAAAATTCAGAAATACTCATATAGATTGCCTATTAGTATATCATATCATGTAACTATATATTACTTATTATTAAGTTTCTTACATTATATGTACAAAACAGTTAATCCATATTAAAGTCTAAACTTTTAAATATAAAAAAAAAAGGTGGTAAGGTTCTCCTATACAGTTCTCGTATGCATTTGCTTCCTGGTAAGTTGAAGACATGCTGGACAGGACCTTTTGTGGTAGAGAAAGTTTATCCTCTTGGTGCTGTTGATCTGCAAGGTCATTCTGGAAAAACTTTTAAGGTTAATGGAAGTCGTTTGAAGAGATACTATGGTGATGCAAGGGACTCCAAGCGTGATTTGGAGATGAAATTGAGTTAAATTGTGGAGCAATATGTCGAGCTTACCGACGTGATAAACAAAAGCACTTTCGGGAGACAGCCCGTTATTCTGTCATTTTGTTATTTTGTTTTGTTGTTTTTGTTTGCAGGTTTGAACTTTGTGGGTGTGTTCCCTGGAAATCCTCGCGAGACTACAACTCGTCCACTCAGGATACTGAGGGGTTTAAAGGCTTGTTGCATACGCTAAATGCAACCGTGATGCCTACGGAAGTGTGCCGTTGTATTTTATTTCAGAATCAGTTCATTCATGAATTTTTCTTCTTAATCAGGGGAGTTTTTCTGTTTCACTTCTTTTCTATTCCCTATATTATTGTTTTCTTTTGCAATGGGGACATTGCATACTTTTAAGTGGGGGATGGGGGAAAAGAAGTAAGTCTATTTGTCCCTAAGATATGAATGGTAAATATTGGCAAATTTTAAAGCTAAAGGGCATTCTACATGTTAGTCATTTTTCAGCCCAAATTTTTCTTTTAAAATTGTTTTCTGCGTTAAAGTTTAGCGAATCTTGTAACATATTTTGGGAATGCAAAGAATGAAATAAATTTAATTTTAAATATTAGATAGTTCATTTTTTGATGTATCGATAGGCAATCTTTATGGAAGTTGTTGAGCTATTAAGAAATTTAATGAATAAAGTAGGATTTATCCTATGAGGATCTTTTAGCAAGGTATGATAATCGTAATTCTCATATGATAGCGTGTTATAATCCATAATTTTGGGATCCTAATTATCATCATTTGGGAATATACTGGGTGTTGTCTCCTCTGTTGTACGAAAGTACAGACCTGGTTTCTGTCAGTATATTTGAAAATTAAAGAAAATAAAGAAGAGTACAAAGGACTCATAAATTGAAAAAACCAAAGCCAAGTTATGTCGCTCTGTTGTACTGAGGTACAGACCTGTCACCAATGTCTTGGTTTGAAAAATGATTGATTTATTTGGATGTTCATTATTTGGAGAATTGTGACACGTTATTGGTATAAGAGTATTTTGCTATCTGTGAATCTAGGGTAAAACCTGCTAGAATAATAATGAGTTAAGCTCAATTTCTGAAGTTTAGATTGTTTAAGTGGACAACAATATCGGTAATCTAAGTGAATTATCTTTTATGCATAATAATAATGTATTAGAAGTTGTTTTCCCTAGAGAGTTTCTTGATTGCTAAGCTTTAAGGTAGAATCGATTTTAAGTTAGCAATTTGGTTTGCCGAATGTTGTGTAGTATGTAAGTCCTTTTGCACTTTTGTTTGCCGTTCATATTTAAAGTTTTGAATTTTCAACTGATGGTTTACTTGAGGACAAGTAGGATTCAAGTGGGGGATGTTTGATGAACGCTAAAATGTGCTATTTTATAGTACTAATTACCCCCTTGTTTGATAGGTTTTTAATGCATTTTATATGAATAAGATACTTATTTCGTTCATATTTGCATTTAGGAGTTAATCCGGAGCTTGGATCAAAAAGGAACAGAAAACGAGCTAAATCATAAAGAAAATAAGCTAAAAGAGTGAATATATGAAAGATTGGATTTGATTGAAGTTGTATGTGAAGCTCAAATCGGAAAAAGAATGAAAGATGAGCTGAAAATGGAAGAAAAGTTAAATGCTGAGTTTTCTGCGCGCTGTTAGTATTTTGGCCATAACTTCTTCATACGAACTCCGATTGAGGTGATTCAACTTGGAGAATTTAGCTAACTCAGAGGGCTACAACTTTCGTTTTTGGCACTTTTTTTGAAAATGCATCCATACGGCGTATGGATGTCCATACGCCGTATGGATTGAAAACTGGGCCGAATCAAGATTTCGCGGGCTGGACTTATGGGGTTTTGCATCCATACGCTGTATGGATGACTTTTTTAGCTATTTTAGTCCGATTTTAGGGTTTTCACTTGATAACTTCACACAAACTAAAACCATTCGACCAGAGACGATTAGAGGGGGTTTTTCCCTCATTTCGGGAGCATTTTGAAGGTAGAAACGAAGAGGAATCGAAGCCCTTTCAATTGTTCAATCATTCTTTCGGTTTTTCGGTTCGAATACTTTAATCCTTTTCATTTGATTATGATTTCGGTTATGTTTATGGATCTGATTTTCTGTAAGAATATGATTGGCTAGATTTCTATTGCATTTGTTTAGATGATGATACTTAGATGATGGTTTGATTATTGAATTGCGAATTACATTGGATTTTATGAATTTTTATGTGTTTATTCGATGATCCTTAGTTATTGATTGATTATTATTGATTACCTAGCGTGGTTTCTTGATTGATTGTGATTGAGTTCCATTTGGTTAAGAGATTATTGATAATTGTTGATTGAGGTTAGCAATTATTGCTGAATAGATTGAGTTTGACAGGTTAGGGTTAATAATCAAGAGTAATCATTAATGAATAAGATAACTATTAGTTATAGACTTTGTTGATTCAAGTCATAAGAGTAAATCACATAAACGGCGTAGGTTTAATTTAGAACATAATTCGGTGGGCAACGTTAAATTGAACTGTTAGCGTGTTGAAAACAACCTATGTGTCTTTCTTAATTGTGTTAGATTAATCTACCTCGGAAAGGGGATTGTCTTAATAGTTATATCGCAATAAAATTCATGTTCTAGCAATTCAATAAAGTGATAACCAGATTCTAAGGAAAGTAGTCTAAGTAAATGCATTTCTTTTATCATTTGAATTAAATATTTTATTTAATTAATTATTTTATCATTTAGTTATTTTTCTATTTAAGTTTTATTTAATAAATCATTTTTCATAATTGTTTGCCAATTGTTCGATCGGAACTAAAACGCCCCAATATTTACAGTTTTCATTATTTGTATCAATTTCCAATTTATTTAATATTGACATCCGTTCCTCGTGTTCGACTCGGACTTATCAAGCTATACTATATTATGACCAGGTATTCTTGCCTGAGTTGTGTATAGTCAGTAAGATATTTCCATTTATAAATAGTTAAACTTTGACTCTGTTTACACCGCATCAAGTTTTTTGGCGCCGCTGCCGGGGATCACTTTTCCCAGCTGCCGTATGGAGGACGTATGAAAACGCTGCCGGAGACCTGATAAATGTTTGATACACCCGGCCATATGTGGTCTTCTGTGTTTCATAGAATTCCTCTTCATCGGGGAAAGGCTCATCATTGTCTGATGATTCTCCTGCAAGGTCGTTGGCGAAGGCGTTGATGCGACTAACTAGATGTTGCGGACTCAGGTAGGAGTTGGCTCGATAAACCTCATATTCAGTCTCAATGTCCTCAATAATATCCCTCTGACGTTGTGTGTATTCAATAGTAGAATCTCGTATAATCGCAATCAGAGTTCGGAAATCCTCCCCGTGTTCTTCAATAGCACTAAGCATTTCTTCTGGTTCAGACACGATCGGGATTTCGGTATTTCCTATAGTAGGAGGAGGGATAATGACTGGAGGGGGAATGATTGGAGTGAGGTGAAGGCGAATGGAGCGGGTATCAATCGGAACATCAATGAAAATGATATCGTCCTCGTCACTCTCGGTTGCTGAAGTGTCTGGAAACTCAACAGCGTCGGTGAGTGGTTGAGACTCGTCGGTGATCTGTGATACTGGCTAGGAAGAGTCCATCTCGATATCCCTCTCGTCCTGGGAATCAGAATCATCGCTTGATCCAGATGTACCTCCAAGCTCAAAATGTGATCGAGGCTCGGATGAGTCAAGGGGTGGAATCCCTCGAGGAGGTATATGTGGCTTAAGTAGAGACTCATCATCCAGGGAGTGGTCAATCGAAGGTTCCTCTGCGTCGCTCTCCCGCAGAGGGATGAAGTTCAAAGCATAGTCTATCTGCATGATCTCTGCGGTCGGAGGGTGTGTCTCAGGAATGTGTGGCGGTGTAGCTTCCTCTGGCTCTTCCTCCTCTTCTTCTTCCTCTATCTCCTCTTCTTCTTCCTCAGTTTCTTCTATCTCTTCTTCCTCAGTGTCGGAAGTAATCGTGATGGGCTCGTCAGACATAGGGGTGTCTGGTTCAGAATCATCATCCGTGGTAACTCTTCCTGTCGAAATCGCACATATCTCCGCATGCTCTGTGACAGACTGATCAGCTTGATCGATCTTGAAGGTGATAGTCTCTCCATGAGATCTAAGACTGATAGTCTGAGAGTAAACATCTATGATAGTGCGTGCGGTGTTCAAGAATGGTCTACCTAAGATGATAGGGATATGGACATCCTCCTGAATGTCCATCACTACAAAGTCTATGGGAAATATGAACTTATCAACTTGAACCATGATGTTCTCAGCTATTCCCTTAGGGTGTCTAATGGATTGGTCAGCTAGCTGGACACTCATTTTGGTCGGTTTAAGGGGTCCTAATTCCAATCTAGTGTAAAGTGAATAGGGCATCAGGTTGATACTGGCTCCTAGATCGGCTAGAGAGTGTATCATGCCCGAGTGATAGATCGAACAGGGAAGGGTGAAGCGTCCAGTATCTCCTAATTTCTCAGGGATAGAGTTCTTTATAAGAGCTGAACATTCTGCATTCAGTGGGACATTGGGTACTTCGGGTACCTTATCCTTGGTCGACAAGAGTTTCAGGATGTATTTTGAACTGGAAAGGGTTCGGGACAAGGTGTCCACGAACTTTCCATCGAGACGGAAGTCGTTAACCTTATAGGCTTTCTTAAGACGGCCGGGAAACGGGATGCGTACTTCCCTTTGTGGTGTAGGGACAGACGGGGTCTCGACTGTCGGCGGGACAGGAGTATCTTCCTTCACCGAAGAAGGAGTGGGAGGTTGGCTCGGTGCCACCTTCTTGTCTGTAGTACTCATCTGTTTGGCCTCTTCTACGTGTGGGTTCTGTACAGTGTTACTAGGGAGATTACCCTGGGGCCTAGAGTCAAGACGTTGGGCTAGCTGTCCTATCTGGGTCTCAAGATTTTTGAGAATGGCCAGTTGGTTCCTAATGAATAGGTCGGTTTGGTCCTGCCTAGCGCTAGTCTTTTGGTTAATTTGGTGTTGGCCTTGGATGAACTTAGCGAGGGTATCATCCGTACTAGTAATGGGCACTATGGTCTTAGAGGGTTCGGTCGATTGAGCTGTGTCAGGTGCAGTCAATGATAGTGGTTGGTTATAGGTGAGTTGGGGTTGTTGTTGGTAAGACGGGTACCTAGGTTGGTAGTTGTCGCACCCCCAAATTTAGTCAACGATGGTTAGCGGAAGCATTTGGATCAAGTAGGGGCGCCGACGTAAACGTTGGACATTCATACATATCAGAGTATATGATTATCGCAGAACATATAAGTTAAGATGCAATTAAAGTAAATTATTTACAAAAGCTACGATTCATCGAATCGTAAAAGTATTTAAGTAGTTAAAGTTTTACAAAAGTGGATTTCGTAAATGTGACTAAAACATATTAGTTATTGATGACACGCAAAAAGTCAAGTTTTTATGTGTCATTATCTCACCTTTTTAGCCCAAATCATGATGAATATATCTAAAATCAATACTTTATCATTAAAACTCATCACTCGGGCTAAAATATAGACAATTTTCAAAAGTCATCTAAAATGGTGGAAAAACACGATAAATGTAACGAAAACGATCATAAGCATTCTCGTTCACGCTTTTAAGCACTTTTTAAGATCCACTAAGAATTATGACCTCTAACTTATGTCATTTTCTTCGTCAGGAGAATACGATCGCGTGGATATAAAGAACGCTGAAAACGGACACCTGAGTAAAAAGTTATGGCCTAACGAAGAATCCAAGGAACCGGAGAAGACCAATACGGGAAAACCAAGCCGGATACGGGCGGAACAAGCCATATACGGCCATGCACTGACCGTATACGGCCTGGCATGACCGTATATGGCCTTGTCCAGCCGTATACGGCTGGTGTTCCCCCGTATACGGCCTCGTTCTCCCGTATTCAGCCCATGTTCGCCCGTATCGTGCCATTTCCACCCGAAATACGGGAGGTCCCCTCGTATCGTCCTCCTCCCCCATACAAGATGCGATTTTGATACGGCTGAGCGATACGGTTGAGCATTTGGAGGTAGGAATACGGCTGGATGATATGGCTGAGCGACTACTATATATATGGGATCATTTCACCTCATTTCAACACACACTTCACACTTCATCATTCCTTCTCTCTCTACTCTCTCTAGAAATAATTAGATTAGGTTAGTATAATTAAGCTAGTAGATTAGCTTCTAGCTTGGTTGTAATGGAGGTGCTCCGAGACTGCGATTGCGCAAGATTTGTAATTACGCTTTGTCAGGTTTTATTATAATCTCTATCTTGTTATTTTAAATATGTTGTGCTGCTGTCATAATTATTTAGAATTGCTTGCTAGAATTATTGCCATGCTTAGCTAAACAAATCTGTTTTTGCTATGATAGTCGTTATGCTAGGGTAGTTATACTTTAATATGCAATTGGGATGCACCATTATGAAACAACGGAGGTAACGTTATACGGCTTTCATTTGTATAGCGCCGGAACCATCACGAATGTGTGTAGTACGGAACGTGGAAGCTATGAAAGTCGTGGGCACAATCCGTTGTGGAAATAAGGATTCCAATTGTAACACGCCGTTACTCTGTCCGTATGCTGTTAATATATATTTGAATCTATGAAATAAGTCTCCAATGTTTATCTATCCAACTTATGCTGTGGTTTGTAACTTACTGCTGGTACATAACTGGTGGTACGCCGCTTATTATTCTGTGTCTGATGATCGTTGAACTCGACATGGCCGGTGTTCTCCTGGTTGAAATACACCGGAGGGAGACACGGAGCGTAGGATTAGAGATAGGTTAGATTCATTTCATATAACAAATATTTTAGAGAGAACTTTCGGAATATTTGTGACTTAACCAAATTATCCAGTAACTCTGCACGTATAAACTGATCCTTGTATGCTGCTCTGCTGCATGTTCTTGTTTGATTGTTGCTTTAGGGTTTGCATGCTAGTATCACCTGTGCTGTTGGGTATATGATTAGGTTTTTGAATATAAATTGATTGCATACACCAGTTTAACATGCGTAGAATAGTTATGACGATTTATATAAAATAATGATGAACAATTTAATCAGCCGTTAGACCAGATCATCCCAACTTGTTCCGGTGGGAAACCCCTGTTCATGTTTTTGTTTATTCAACAATTCATGCCATGATTCGGATATCTCGGATGTCCGAGATTGGGGAACAGGATTCGAGGATGGTTGTTGGTTAAATTGGTTGCTACATTTGGGAGAACTTCCGGTGTAGTTTACATTCCATAACTGCTATCTTCGTGACATGTTATTTATCTGATTACGGACAACTCTACGTTAGATAGATAATAGGCTAGTAATTATGGCACATTAGGATATATAACTCAGGATAGATAACAAGGACCTTTTAATGTTGTAACGGAAATACCGTAAAACAGCTGAATACTGGTATAAGCGTTGAATACAAATACGTGGGAGCTAAGGAAAGGCTGTAGGTAGAATACTTTGCTGTCATTGATTGTTCCAAGTACGCCTATTAAGTCCTGACTTCGTCATCATGACTAGTACCTTAACTAAAATAACTACCCCTAAAATAGCATATAAGATTGTCATAGCAAGCACTTGCGTTAATCTGTAGTTCTCGTAGCCACCTCACCTCCCCTATCTTTAGTTTTAGTTTTTAAATTAGTTAGTTAAGAACAGAAAAGTAACAAAAACCCCTATCAAACTCTTGATAAACCAGCTAAATTACGAAGGATAATCAAAAGACCTAGATCCTATGCCCGTTGTAGTTTGAAGAACGACCCTAGGTCATACTTACTACTGTACTCCCATAGTTTTAAGTATACTTAGGCCCAGCAAAATATAAATTTTAAAACCCACTGATTGGCGTGCCAGGAGGAAGGCCCGCAACGACGCGAGTCAAATCGCAACCGACCTCTCGGTGCCCATCAGGTTTTTGGCGCCGCTGCCGGGGACTACAACGACCGATTTAGGAATTTAGTTATCTCAGTTATTTAGCGATCCTTTCGGAAGATCAATATCATTCGAAAGTTACCTTTCCGTTTTTTTATTTTCCTTTTCAGTACCCTTTCCATTCCAAAACTCTATTTTCTACCAAAACCCCAAATTCTTCAGCCATGACGACTAGTCAACATGTCTGGAAATTTGGAACAACTGTCCAAAGCCCTGAACCAAACTTTCAATCCACATCTTCTGTTCAGTGGCAAATTAAAACCCCTCCTATTCAATCTTTGTCTACTCTACCTTCCACTCAACAACACTATAATGAAACTTTGATTAACTTTATGATTGAACAAAATAACGTAAATAGACAAGTAATAGCTTTTCAAGATAAAATTGATGCTTTACTTAGAATTTCTGAAGATTTAATCAAGAACATAGAAGTTAGTCTTAAACAATTATTTTCAAAAGTTGAGGAGAGTCAAAGGAAAATCGCGATCAGTAACGCTGTCTATCTCTCATCCTATGAGCACGATGACATCTTAGTTGTTACGAGAGGAGGTAAAGAAACCAGAATTGAACAAACCTCAGATAATTCTTCAAACAAACCTTCCACTTCTACTGGTCCAATTCTAAGTGACACCCCTGTCACTGCACCTGATCCAATACCTTCTCAAGTTCCAGAAATCATTCCACGTACTCGAATTCCCTTTCCTTGTAGGCTTAAGAAGGAGAAGCAAGAAGCACAGTTTGAGAAATATCTTGAGATGTTTAAAAGCCTGCACTTAAACGTTAGATTACTAGATGTTTTAGTAGAAATGCCTAGTTGTGCAAAATTCTTCAAAGAACTTCTTTCAAATAAAGAAAAATTAAGGCAATTAGTTAATATACCCTTAGATGCTGAATGCTCTGCAATCATGTTACATGGCCTTCCACCAAAACTAGGAGATATTGGCCGTTTCACTATTCCTTGTTACCTTCAAAATATCCAAGTTAGTAATGCCTTAGCTGACCTAGGTGCTAGTGTCAACTTTATGCCTTACTCATTATATAAGAAACTAGGATTAGGAGAACTTCTACCCACTCGTATGACCATCCAGTTAGCTGATAGATCAGTTAAACTCCCTCGGGGGATTGCTGAAGATATTATGGTCCGAGTAGGTAAATTTATCTTCCCAGTTGACTTTGTCATTATGGATATAGAGGAAGACGCCCACGTTCCCCTCATCCTTAGCAGACCTTTCCTAAACACTGCCAAGGCTGTTATTGACGTAAACGAAAAATCTTTAAAATTGAGGGTTGGAGCGGAGGAAGTCACCTTTAATGTCGATAAATTGATGAAACAACCTGTGGGAGAAGATCTTGGTCTTGTGGATTCCATGCAGGAAATATATGACGAGCATATGGAAGAGATTCTAGCAGTTAGCAATCCCAATCCTCTTCCCAACACAGTCATCACTACAAGAAGACTATGCCAGGACGATGTTGGACTCTGCTCAGCTATCTCTAACGAACCAGCACACTCTAAGGATCTGCTATTTCCTTTATCTGAAATGAAGTATCCTCTTTCACCGCCTGTCAGCACTCCCACGAACAACTCTTTTGCTGCTGTTCCCTTAGGCGAAGGCATTCCTCTACCAATCTTACAAAGGGGTCAAACTGATTCATCTCCTTCAGTAGCTGAAATTCTCAAATCTTTTAAGGAGATGGAATCAGAAATCTCAGCTAAGCCGCAACTATCTGAAGGTTGTGCGCTACAAAATCCAGAAATCACCATAAGTACGTCTTCAACAGCTCAATTTCAGAAGTTTGCATTTACCGACAACAACGATATCATCTTTACTGAAGATAGTGCAACTTCCTCATCATCTACAAGAAAATACGAGCTGAAGAAGAACGCACTTCCTAATAAGACAAAGTTAGTAGAAATAGCATCAGCCACTGCAGCCGACTCATCTCCAAATGAACCAGAGTTCCAGATGGAGTATGATTTGTTACAAAGAGACGAGATCGCTCGAATGAAACCTTCCATTGAAGAACCACCTGAATTAGAGTAAAGGAACTACCCTCTCATCTGGAGTATGCTTTTCTTGAAGGAACCTCGCATTTACCCGTTATAATTGCAAAAGGTCTTACACCCGAAGAGAAAGCAAGACTCATCCAAGTGTTGAAGTCACATAAGAAGGCGATTGTATGGAAAATCTCTGACATCCAAGGGATTAGTCCAAACTATTGCACTCACAAGATACTAATGGAGAACGACTTCAAACCATCCATACAGAGACAGAGGAGAGTCAACCCGAAGATTCAAGACGTGGTCAAGAAGGAGGTTATCAAATTATTGGATGCTGGCTTGATCTATCCTATTTCAGATTCCCCATGGGTCAGCCCTGTTCAGGTTGTCCCCAAGAAAGGAGGAATGACCGTTATCGCAAACGAAGATAATGAACTTATTCCAACACGGAGCGTCACCGGTTGGAGGGTATGCATCGACTATCGGAAGCTAAACGAAGCCACTCGAAAAGATCATTTCCCTCTATCGTTCATCGATCAAATGTTGGAGAGATTATCTGGGAACGAGTTCTACTGTTTTCTTGATGGTTTCTCTGGCTATTTTCAGATTCCTCTCGATCCTAAGGACCAGGAAAAGACGACCTTCACATGTCCGTACGGAACATTCGCTTACCGACGCATGCCTTTCGGGCTATGCAACGCACCTGCCACATTCCAGAGGTGTATGGTGGCGATATTCCACGATATGATCGAACAGTGCATGGAAGTATTCATGGAGGACTTCTCAGTCTTTGGAGATTCCTTCACTTCTTGTCTTTCCAACCTTGAACGAATGTTAGCCCGATGCGAAGAATCAAATCTTGTCTTGAACTGAGAGAAGTGCCACTTTATGGTGAAGGAAGGAATAGTTCTAGGACACCGGATATCAAAGTCTGGAATTGAAGTTGACAAAGCTAAAGTTGAGACCATTGCCAAACTTCCGCCACCTACTTCTGTTAAAGCCATTCGCAGTTTTTTAGGTCACGCCGGATTCTACCGTCGCTTCATTAAGGATTTCTCCAAGATTGCTCGACCTATGACACACCTTCTCGAGAAGGACACTCCGTTTGTCTTTTCAGATGACTGCCTGGAAGCTTTCAATATTCTAAAGGATCAGCTCACACATGCACCAATCATGGTTGCTCCTGACTGGAATCTTCCATTTGAAATCATGTGCGATGCCAGTGACTTTGCTGTTGGAGCTGTCTTAGGGCAAAGGAAGGATAAGCATTTTCAACCGATATACTACGCCAGCAAGACACTCACCGATGCTCAAGAGAACTACACTACTACAGAAAAGGAGCAGCTTGCGGTAGTATTTGCTTTTGATAAATTTCGTTCTTACTTAATATTGTCCAAAACTATTGTCTATACAGATCACTCAGCATTGAAGTATCTTTTCAAAACGCAAGACGCTAAACCAAGACTACTTCGATGGATTCTGCTTCTCCAAGAATTCGATATAGAAATCAAGGATAAAAAGGGAGCAGAAAATGTCGCAGCAGATCATCTCAGTCGATCGGAAAACCCATCGATGGAAAAGCTTAATGAAAAAGAAATTCAAGACCAATTTCCTGAAGAACAACTCATGATTGTCGGAGACCACCAGAAGGGTTCACAATTCAACTATGACCCTTGGTACGCAGACTACGCTAATTATCTGGTTGGGGGAATTGTGCCAAAAGGAATGCCCACCTCTAGAAAACGCAAATTCTTCAGAGACATTAAGAACTACTATTGGGACGATCCATACTTGTTCAAAGTATGTCCGGACCAAATCATAAGAAGATACGTTGACGAGAGGGAAGCAAGGAACATTCTCCACCAGAGCCATCACGGACCAACTGGAGGACATCATGGAGCAAATATGACCGCAAGGAAGGTATACGATTCCGGCTTCTATTGGCCGAGCATTTTCAGAGACGCTCACGACTTGGTAAAACGTTGTGATGCTTGCCAAAGGTTTGGAAGTATCTCACGGAGGAGTGAAATGCCACTTACTAACATCCAGGCCTGCGAGATCTTTGACATATGGGGTTTGGATTTCATGGGACCATTCCCAAAATCCTTCGGAAAAGAATACATTCTGGTAGCTGTCGATTATGTCTCTAGATGGGCCGAGGCACAAGCATTTCCTACAAATGACTCACGAGTAGTGACCAAGTTCCTCAAGCAACTCTTTTCTCGTTTCGGAACTCCTAAGGCGTTCATCAGTGATCGGGGCACGCACTTCTGTAATGCTCAGTTTATGATGACATTACAGTATTATGGTGTCACCCATAAGACCTCGATGGCCTATCACCCGCAGACGAATGGGCAAGCCGAAGTGACGAACAGAGCGCTCAAAAGGATCTTAGAACGAACAGTGATGAATCATAAGGAAAGATGGGCCGATAAATTAGACGATGCTCTGTGGGCGTTCAGAACTGCATATAAGTCACCATTAGGGACCACGCCTTACAGACTAGTCTATGGGAAAGCGTGTCATCTACTGATAGAGTTGGAATACAAGGCTTACTGGGCGCTGAGGGATTGCAATCTAGACCCTTCCACAACAGGATTACATCGCAAGATGCAGCTAAATGAACTAGCCGAATTGAGAGACCAAGCCTATGATAGTTCTTTACATTTCAAGGAGCGAACCAAGACTATTCACGATGATAAAATTAAGTATTCTAAGTTCAAACCTGGAGATAAAGTTCTTCTCTTCAATTCGCGCTTCAAGAAATTCTCAGGCAAATTCAGATCGAGGTGGAGCGGACCATTCGTGATATCAAAAGTCTTTACCTTCGGAGCAGTCGAACTAGAAGCACCGGACGGTAATTTTAAAGTCAATGGCCACCACTTAAAACACTACATCGAAGACTTTCCTTCCAGTAAGGAGGTCTACATCTTTGAACCACCTTGAGCCGATAAAGTAGGTAAAAGAGTCAAGCTAGTGACTCGTTAAACAAGCGCTCTTAGGAGGCACCCCATTGCTTATCTTTATAATAGCTTTAATTTTATTTCTCAATTTATTTTTGCTTAGTATTATCATCCCTGAACTAATAAATGCAGGATAAGCTAGATACCCGACAGCACCGCACTCTTACATTTACATCGGAGATAAGTTTTATTTGACTTATGCAAATGCAAGCATTCAGATGATTTAAACTTTTAAAATAAAAATCTTTCACAAAAGTCATCTGATTCTGTTGCATTTGTATAAACTTATAAACCTTAAGCATTACCTGTTTTTCTTTATGTTTCAGGATGGACGCTTTAGCTGAGACCTCAGGACACACTGCTCAGACTCCACGGCAGAAGAAGAAGAGACACCGCAGAGGAAAGAAGAAGCTGACCATTGTTCCAGAGGAGCATGCTATAGATGTGACGAGCCCTCCAGTCTTCTACTATGGGATTACCACGGCCGACCCAGCTGCGACCTGGGCGATTCTTCGAGAGCTCTCCATCCAGCATGACTCTCACTCTGACATCAGGGAGAGGGTTGGACTCCCGAGACTTCCAGACCAGTCTTTCAGACTTGGTCAGGGTCCCAGACCACCTCTTCCACCATGGTCATTTTTCCCAGCTGCACCTACTACAGAGCCCACTCTTCCTGCTGATGCTGAGATATCCTCTGATCTCCCTATTGCCCCCATGATGCCTGGTTCCACTATTGCCACGTCACCTACTTCAGTTCCAGATTGTGACGCACTTGCGACATTTGACCCAGACATGGATGATTTGCTAGACGACCTTTAGTTTATTTTATTGCTTTATGTTTTATTTATGTTAAACTTTTATGATGTTGAAATGTTGAACTGGTGATTGTGACTATGTTTATGGTATTGCAGAACTTAGCCTCGTAAGGAATGGATGAGCTTTAAACAGAGTCTGGTCCACCAATCCAGCAGATCACTAGCACCACTCCTTCACGAATCTGGTCCTGATTCCAGTGCTCACCAACCGTAGGGAAGTACCTCTCCTAAAACTTTTCTAGTTTCTGCGTAACTTAGATATGCTTATGCCCACTTAAATCTCTAAGTGTGGGATCCTCCATACTTAAAACTTTTAAATTCACATTTTTCCTAAAGACAAAACCCTAAGTGTGGGATTCCCCCAACTTAGTGCAGAAACATTGGGGACAACGTTTATTTTTAAGTGTGGGATAGCAGTATATCTCTCGTCTAATATCCGTAATGATGATTTAGAAATACGCAAGTCCTCAAAATGATTTTCAATCCTTATTTTTGCCAAAATTTTCAAAAAATTTAAACTTTTTGAAGTCACAATTGTAAGAAAGAGTACAGAATATTTTTACAAGTATTCAAAAGTTGGTAAAAAAAGGTCGAATCATGTCGGACTCCAAACAATTTAAGATGAGGATCTAAGAGGGGCATCGCACGACTGGACACATATAACCTATTTTTGCGGTGAGGAATTTTGAGCCTTATAAGCATTCATTTTAAATGCTTCACTGTTCGTTTGTTGTGTGTGACCGGTGCATGCATTTCTGAATTAGAACTTGCCCCGGGTATGCGTGTCGAGATCACATTAACGGGTGTCATACGTGACATAGGTACAATTAGAGGATCTTGACATTCCCTAGGATTAAACCCCATTTCAACATATCTCTTCCAAGCCCAAAACCCTTCCAACACTCATTTTCAGTGTTGATGATCCGCCTAGAAAACCCTGTTGAGCCTTAACCTTTTCATTTCTTTCAACCTAAATTTTTAAACCCACTCATCCCCATACCTATCCAAAGCTTATCTTAGAATTTTTAAAATCTTTTTGAAAAATGCTAATTAGGTATGCTTTTTGGTTTCTACCCCAAAGTCACAAATATAGTGTTTACTTAAAGCTACTCGTGTGCGTTTACATGATCAATATTCAAAAGAATTCGAGAGCCTTGTGGTGTGAAAAATTGACACCAAGTAAAACTCAAAAAATGAAAAAAGGGTCAGAAAAGCAAAAAAATGAAAGAAAGAAAGGATGTCTGCAGGGCAAAAGCAAAAGAAAATAAAATAAAAATCCCTTAGAAGATCCCTGGCCAAGAAATTCTAAACCAAAAATAGAATAAAGCTGAGTGCTTAAATCTCTCGAAAACTTCGATTCTTCAAAAGCGTAAAATCTTCATGTGTTTTCAAAAGATAGAAGGCAAAATAGCTATCTTCTGCCTTTTTAGTTATCCGTTTCCGTTTTCATTAAAAAGTATGTCTAAATAGAATTTTTCATAAGTTTTAAAGGTCCTGAGATAAGTAGAATCATTAAAACCATTTTTTTTACCCTTATCCATACCCTTTAAACCCTCACCATACATCAAAACCCATTCGAATGTCCTGGGATAATTAGTACCGTCCCCGTCTAAGTGATGGAGATACGATCCTTGGGCAAGCCTATGACGACGAATGCTGCACGACTAGTATTTGAGCGATTTTTCATTTGGCTTAGGATAATAGGAAACCCGATACACTTGAGTGAATTGAGTGACCACCAGTGAGATCGCCCAGTCGTGTATATTCCACATCCCGAGAATTGAAAGTATGCCTAAGTGAACCATCTTAAAGATCTTTGGATACTTCATGTGAACATCTTTTCTTTATCTAACTAGCGTAATACTTGTTTTCATTCTGTATAACTTCTTCGTTATGGCTTTAATAAAAATCTTAAACATGAAATTTCGGCAGGTAAGATTGAAGTTTGCTTGAGGACAAGCAAATGTCTAAGTGTGGGATATTTGATGACACGCAAAAAGTCAAGTTTTTATGTGTCATTATCTCACCTTTTTAGCCCAAATCATGATGAATATATCTAAAATCAATACTTTATCATTAACACTCATCACTCGGGCTAAAATATAGACAACATTTCAAAAGTCATCTAAAATGGTCGAAAAACACGATAAATGTAACGAAAACGATCATAAGCATTCTCGTTCATGCTTTTAAGCACTTTTTAAGATCCACTAAGAATTATGACCTCTAACTTATGTCATTTTCTTCGTCAGGAGAATACGATCGCGTGGATATAAAGAACGCTGAAAACGGACACCCGAGTCAAAAGTTATGGCCGAACGAAGAATCCAAGTAACCGGAGAAGACCAATACGGGCAAACCAAGCCGGATACGGGCGGAACAAGCCGTATACGACCATGCACTGACCGTATACGGCCTGACATGACCGTAGACGGCCTTGTCCAGCCGTATACGGCTGGTGTTCCCCCGTATACGGCCTCGTTCTCCCGTATTCAGCCCATGTTCGCCCGTATCGTGCCATTTCCACCCGAAATACGGGAGGTCCCCTCGTATCGTCCTCCTCCCCCGTACAAGATGCGATTTTGATACGGCTGAGCGATACGGTTGAGCATTTGGAGGTAGGAATACGGCTGGACGATACGGCTGAACGACTACTATATATATGGGATCATTTCACCTCATTTCAACACACACTTCACACTTCATCATTCTTTCTCTCTCTACTCTCTCTCTAGAAATAATTAGATTAGGTTAGTATAATTAAGCTAGTAGATTAGCTTCTAGCTTGGTTGTAACGGAGGTGCTCCGAGACTGCGATTGCGCAAGATTTGTAATTACGCTTTGTCAGGTTTTATTATAATCTCTATCTTGTTATTTTAAATATGTTGTGTTGCTGTCATAATTATTTAGAATTGCTTGCTAGAATTATTGCCATGCTTAGCTAAACAAATCTGTGTTTGCTATGATAGTCGTTATGCTAGGGTAGTTATACTTTAATATGCAATTGGGATGCACCGTTATGAAACAACGGAGGTAACTTTATACGGCTTTCATTTGTATAGCGCCGGAACCATCACGAATGTGTATAGTACGGAACGTGGAAGCTATGAAAGTCGTGGGCACAATCCGTTGTGGAAATAAGGATTCCAATTGTAACACGCCGTTACTCTGTCCGTATGCTGTTAATATATATTTGAATCTATGAAATAAGTCTCCAATGTCTATCTATCCAACTTATGCTGTGGTTTGTAACTTACTGCTGGTACATAACTGGTGGTACGCCGCTTATTATTCTGTGTCTGATGATCGTTGAACTCGACATGGCCGGTGTTCTCCTGGTTGAAATACACCGGAGGGAGACACGGAGCGTAGGATTAGAGATAGGTTAGATTCATTTCATATAACAAATATTTTAGAGAGAACTTTCAGAATATTTGTGACTTAACCAAATTATCCAGTAACTCTGCACGTATAAACTGATCCTTGTATGCTGCTCTGCTGCATGTTCTTGTTTGATTGTTGCTTTAGGGTTTGCATGCTAGTATCACCTGTGCTGTTGGGTATATGATTAGGTTTTTGAATATAAATTGATTGCATACACCAGTTTACCATGCGTAGAATAGTTATGACGATTTATATAAAATAATGATGAACAATTTAATCAACCGTTAGACCAGATCATCCCAACTTGTTCCAGTGGGAAACCCTTTTCATGTTTTTGTTTATTCAACAATTCATGCCATGATTCGGATATCTCGGATGTCCGAGATTAGGGAACAGGATTCGAGGATGGTTGTTGGTTAAATTGGTTGCTACATTTGGGAGAACTTCCGGTGTAGTTTACATTCCATAACTGCTATCTTCGTGACATATTATTTATCTGATTGCGGACAACTCTACGTTAGATAGATAATAGGCTAGTAATTATGGCACATTAGGATATATAACTCAGGATAGATAACAAGGACCTTTTAATGTTGTAACGGAAATACCGTAAAACAGCTGAATACTGGTATAAGCGTTGAATACAAATACGTGGGAGCTAAGGAAAGGCTGTAGGTAGAATACTTTGCTGTCATTGATTGTTCCAAGTACGTCTGTTAAGTCCTGACTTCGTCATCATAACTAGTACCTTAACTAAAATAACTACCCCTAAAATAGCATATAAGATTGTCATAGCAAGCACTCGCGTTAATCTGTAGTTCTCGTAGCCACCTCACCTCCCCTATCTTTAGTTTTAGTTTTTAAATTAGTTAGTTAAGAACAGAAAAGTAACAAAAACCCCTATCAAACTCTTGATAAACCAGCTAAATTACGAAGGATAATCAAAAGACCTAGATCCTATGCCCGTTGTAGTTTGAAGAACGACCCTAGGTCATACTTACCACTATACTCCCATAGTTTTAAGTATACTTAGGCCCAGCAAAACATAAATTTTAAAACCCACTGATCGGCGCGCCAGGAGGAAGGCCCGCAACGACACGAGTCAAATCGCAACCGACCTCTCGGCGCCCATCAGTTATACAAAAGAAATCTCATTTCTTCAAAAGATGGCATCCTAAATTCACCATGGGTCGCCTAAGTTCCAAGATGCGTGTAGTCTTACTTGTGCAGCTAATTCCCTGAAAAACATAGTAAAAAGTCAACAACAATGTTGAGTGAATTCACAGGTTTTATGTTTAATAAGTGTTTGTTGTAGGAAAGTTCGTATCCCAAAATATGTTAGTAAGAAAGTATGTATCCTTAAGTAAGTGTTGTAGGAAAGTAAGTATCCTAACCAAAAGTATTCGTAGGAAAATATGTATCCTATTTCAAAAGTATTTGTAATATAAAGTTTGTAGAAAAATAAGTATTCCTGATCCAAGTCTGTAGGATCCAGGAATAGTAGGGAGAGTAAGTGTCCCTTGATCCAAGTCAGTAGGATCTGATCCAAGTCAGTAAGATCCAATACCCAAGTCAGTAGGGTCCAAAACAATAGTAGGGAGAGTAAGTGTCCCTCGATCCAAGTCAGTAGGATCTGATCCAAGTCGGGAGGATCCAGTACCCAAGTTCGCAGGGCACAAAACAGTTTGAAAATATTGTTTCATCAATAACAGTTTGTATAAAAGCCTAAAAGCATTTGATAAATAGTTTACAAGTATAGTATGAAGTCATTCATAAGTACAGTTCAAAAGTACTCAATCTATCAAGTAAACATGGATACATTCATGTAAACAATAGTTTATAAGTATAAAAGCATAAAAGCATTTATATACAGTTGTAGCATACAGTAGTAAATCATTTTCTATGTTTTTCACCCCTGGTTTAAAAGCAGTAAAACAGTAAAAGTAGGGGCTGTGAACTCACCTCGTGAGCTAAGTAAAATGCGAGTGCTAGCAAAGCCTAAGCCCAAAAGTACTCCTAGTCGATGATCTCCTAACACCCTAAACGTATGAGATTATAAGTATAAGTATGTGGATGTCGTAGTTGACCATCCATGCTAGCGTTCATTAAACTAGATATGTCCAAAGTATTCATTTGTCGTTTAGTTTTGTAGTTTAGAAAACATGTACGGCCCGTTGGTGACGGTTTTGTAATAATAATTCCTAAAGTGTTATTATTATGTTTGTTTAATTTCGTTTATTTACTTGTAAATTTATACGTTTTTATTTGAGTGTTTCAAAGCGTGTATACTTATCCATAAATATCATAACATAATTTTTGTTCAACTTTTATAGTATAACAACTAAATATTTGTTTCGATCCAAAGTCTAAAGTCTTACATTTCGTTTCACGTTTTTCGTACCGAGGCTCGTTTTGGTTGACTTGGTCAAACGTATTCGGTTTGACCCGAAACTTTTACACAAATCTTAAAATAGTTAACTAAGCCTTAGAAAATTGTCGGTACGTTTTATAGTTGGCCCGAAGTGTCGGTTTTTATTTCATTTCCAAAACAGTCCCTATTTTCATGATTTCGGTTTTGTCGGTTTGTTTCGCCACTCATTTCGACACTTTCTGGTCCGAATTAGTTTTCACCATTTTTACCAGCTGTTCATCTATGTGTCTAGTTTAATACATAATTTTTCCGGCAATCATAGGGTTCATTTAGTTAGGTAAATAATTCCGCGTAATAACCGAACTCGTTTATCGAAAACTTTCAGGTCAGACTCAAAGATCAGTTTATTCACAAAAATCCGTACAGATCTGGAAAATGTGTAAAACACAAAAGTTGTAGCTCTTTTCGATACGCAAATGTTAAAAAACAATTCGTTGTCTAATTCTTCCTAGAACTCCAGATATGACCATTTTACTAAACTGACTTTTCTGGGACAGATTATGCATGTTCATGTATGTGTTATAAAAACGATTTTTAAGCTATAATTTGAACATAATCTTGTTAGATGAGCTTGGAAACATGTAAATTACTAACATGCAATTAGATCTATCAAGAAAGAATGAGTTCTTACAATAGAGATGATGAAGAGAGGTAGAAAAGAGACCGAAAACTCGTTTTCTTGAATTTTCCGATGTGGCGGCCAACGGTGGTTGTATGACGGACTTATGGCGGCTCAAGGGTGGTGCTAGGGTGGCTATGGGTGGTCTTGTGACTGACCCCCATGTTTTTAGAGAGAGAGGGAAGAGAGAAGGTGGAGAGAATACTTGAAAATGTGTGAAGTGAATGAGTGAAATGAGCTCTTGCATGAGTGATATGTGGTCTTGTAAGAGAATCACTATGATTGCATTTTGCATGAAATTTGAGTGGGCAAGAGTGGAGGTGGCCAGCCCCATGGGCCCCACTCCATGAGTTTGTGATTTAATTTCTAGTCTTAGACCATGTTTACGTATTTTGGTCGTTTACTCGTTTTTTTTTTCCGTTAAATCATTAAATCGCCTAAAGTTATTTTGCGTAGTTTTAATTAACGATATATTTTGTATAATTTTTCATTCAAGTATTGTTAAAATACTTTATTTTGAGCTATCGAAATATTTATCTAGTTTTGTTTGGTTGTCGAATTCGATTCGCGCGTTTTTACTGCGTTTGTTACGTTATAATCAAAACGTCTAAGTTTTTAGTGTACTATTATATGAAAATAATAATATAGGATAAATAACTTCTAAGAATAGATTCAAGTTATTTAAAGAAATGTTTTCACCAACGTCCGTATTTTTGTCGGGTTCATTCCGAATGTTGTGTACGTAATTATACTAATTACGAAATATGTAATACTACGCGTATTAACTAGTTGGGCTTTGCTAGACTTACCTCTAAAATTTGTTGTGAATTCACTTAAGTAGGGAATTAGCCTAAAATGCAAATGTTTAGTGTACTTAATTGTATTCAAAATTGCGGGGTGTTACAGTAGTTGGGCTGAAAGGGTGGTTGGTTCCTAGGTGGGTATTGGGTGTCTCTAGTCCTAGGCGGAGAGGTTCGAGCGAAGCCAGGTGGATTTTGTTGGCGAGCTGGAAATTGAGCATAGTAAACCGTTCCGTCAGCAGGATCCTCGTACTCAACCCGATAACTTTCTGTTGGGAGGTTGGCACAGTTCTGGCATGCATGAACTTGATGGGCGTGCTGGGATGGTTTCTTCATTTCGCCGATCTGCTTCGTCAGGTGCTCGATCTTCTCTGTCAGAGACTTGATAGCTTCGGTCTGGAATGGATTGGGTGCAGCAATCGGTGCTGATGATGAGGAATGCTCACCGGAGTTCCAGTCGTGATGGTGCATCGTCATATTCTCGATAAAGTTCCAAGCTTCCTCATCGGTGAGTTGCATGAAGTTGCCCTGAGCAGCGGCGTCAAAGGTAGTGCGATGGTTCGGAGCGAGACCGTTGTAAAACGTGCACAGCTGGCTAGTTTTCTCTATAAGGTGGTTAGGGCATTTGTTCAACAGACTCTTGTATCTCTCCCATGCTGTGTAGATATACTCATCATGAGCTTGGTGGAAGTTCATAATGTCATTCTTGTACTTGGTTTGCTTAGCCGGAGGAAAGTACTTAGTAAGGAATTTTGTAGCCATATCCGTCCAGAAGGTGATAGAGCCGGTCTCTAATCCCTCAAACCAAGTCAAAGCGTGGTGAGTAAGCGAATAGGGGAATAGGTATAGACGGACTATATCCTGATCAACCCCGTTCTGCTTGTACGAGTTGGTAGTCTGAATGAATCGGTTGATGTGGGCGTTAGGATCGTCATGGGGTAAACCATGGAATTGGCAGAATTCCTTGATAAGCTGAACGATATGATGTTTAAGCTCGAAGGACGCGCCGTCAATGACCGGATAGCTGATGGGTCCACCTCGACCTTCAATTGATGGTTTGGTGTTGTCGGCAAGCGTGACACGTGCAGCCATCGGTTGTCGGTTGCGGATGCGTTTCTCCTTGCGGATCGTTCGGATGATCGTCTCAGGATCGGGTACGAAAGTGAGAGATTCGAATCCGGATGATCGGGTCAAATATCGTTGTGTGTTGTGGGAAGGAATTTTTGAATGGAACAAGGAAAAAGGAAAAATCTAAATTAAACTACGGGGTACTAGAAAGAAAAATTCGTCTGGGACGTCTTCAGATCTTACGGCTGACTCCCCGGCAGCGGCGCCAAAAACTTGACGCCAGCCGAACGGTCGGACTTTAGGAATCGCTTCCTGTCGTTGCGAGCCTCCCGCTTGGCTGGGTCAGTGGGTTTTAAAATTTGTATTTGCGGGGCCTAAGTATACCTATTTACTATTGGTGTATAGCAGCAAGGATGACCTAGGGTCGTTCTCTGAGTCAGTGTATTGTGGATCGTGGACGAAACAGGCGTACTTATCGATCTAGCAGGTTTTAAAAGATTTGATTGGTGGTTTGTTTTTGGTTTTTTTTTTTTTTTTTAAAACTTAGGCAGAAAATTTAAATTAAAGCGGATAAAATAAATGTAGATAGCAGATAATCTGCAGAGGGTGTTTGCTATGATTTCGGTAGCCTTATTGATTGGAATGATGTATGATGTATGAAAACGTGTTCTAAAGGTTTGTATTTTATTTATTTCAGGTATCTGTGGAGTAAGCACTAGCCCCCTACTGATAGAGTTCTCGATCAGTATGTCACTGGGTGACTAGGCTATCCTAATTCTGATCGGAGTAGTTTATCCAGCCCACAACACTAACCGGTGAAGGTATAGTGACCCTTATCTGGGATGAAACCCTGGGTACATGAATAAGGCGACAAACCAACTCGATGTCCGACCTTTCTTAACCCCACAATAATATCTAATCTAAATAAAACATTTAAGACCAAGTTTATAGAGTGTGCTTGATTACTTTCTATCGATGGTTTGGTGAGTCTGGGTGTTGAGTCATAACTTGTGATTCACATAGACCGATAACAACGACTCTTTCCGTGATTATTACACTGTACTCCACCGAAAGTGTTTCCATTGATGAACCAAGGACCTAGTCGGTACCAGCTCTGCTAAGCACAGAGTTGCCGTTATTCCACAAGGCTTAGTAACTGCGGCTTTTCCTCGGCTTCCACGTGTTAACTACACCGGAGGTGTTGTCGACGCTATACCGAGTAATCAGCCGACTTACGGTACCTTACATTGCTTCATAAAGGCTAACCCAGACTACTTTAACTAAGTTTGTATTTAAGCATAATATTATCCATCTATGATATAAACCAGCCCTTACTTTTAAGTCCCAATAAATCCCTAACTTGTCAACAGTGTAATATTCACGTTCAGTTGGAAAACCATATTTCCACGGGCACAGTGTACTTTGCGTTCAGAGTAGAAAGCAGTATTTCCACGGATCCAGTGTACTTAGTGTTCAGTTTGAAAACCATATTTCCATAATCACAGTGTACTTTGGGTTCAGATTAGAAAGCAGTATTTCCATGATGATGATGTACTTAGCGTTCATTTAGAAAGCGATGTTTACACGATTAACAAATCAGACCATGTTCATGTTTGACACAGATAACTAAGTACCTTTGATGGGGTTCGCGACGTCCCATCATTAAGGCCGTAATCACGTTTACTGGTTGAAAGGCGATTAGTTTAATAGGTTTAAAATCATAGGTAGAAAGTAAATCAAAGCACTATAACATCATTCCAACCAATTTACGACTAACTACATCATAGCAAACACGCAATATCACTACTTGCTAATCATGGCAACCAATCCTAAATCTAGCATGACAACAGTAATAACAATCATCATAAAGAAATAGATAAAGGATAGATATAACCGTAATAAGAGCGTAGCTGAATACAATTGAACGTTACACGAGCAGAACTTCTAGTACGCGCCAAGCGATATTACAATATTGCCCCTCTAACTAGCTGCTAATCTACTACTAATTATATCCTAATCTAGAGAGAGAGTAGTGAGAGAAAGTGTGTGTGAATGTTGGTGGATTGATTGTGTGATGGATTGTGTGTATTTGAAAATGATAAAATGAGGCTTCTATATATAGAGATCGCACAACCGTATCCGTAGACCGTATCCAAACCATGAAACGCACAACCGTATCGCAAAGGCGAATAAAAACCTGATTTTTATCACCCAAACGCACGATGCGGCTGAGCTAGGGTGAATACGGCTGAACTGGACCGTATACGGCTGTGCATAGGGTGAATACGGCTGACCTGGCCCATATACGGCTGAGCACAGGCCGTATACGGTCTGCACAGGCCGTATACGGTCTGTGTCCAGCCGTATACGGTCTGGCTCAGCCGTATACGGTCTGTGTCCAGCCGTATTCGGTCCTTCGGTTCTTTGTTTCTTCGATTTGGCGTAACTTCTTCGTCGTTTATCCGTTTTGAGTGATTCTTACGCTCATGGTTTCGTAATTTCCTAACGAAGAAAATGACATAAGTTAGAGGTCAAAATTCCAAGTATAGCTCAAATTGTACTAAAATACGTGAACAGAAGATTCAATGATCGTTTGTGCTCTGCTTTACTCATTTTTAGGTTGTTTTTTTGCTGATTCTTGAAACATCTTCTATATTTTAGCCTTATTGATGAAATGTGATGTTTAAGTTCATTTTTGAGTGTTTTCATTAATAATTGGGCCAAAATGGTGAGATAATGGCACACAAAAACATGACTTTTTGCGTGTCATCACGAATCTGTTAGGATGACGAGGAATCGTTATATGATTCAGTTATGTCTAGTACCTTAAGATTTTGTTCCCGTTCATATGAAAGTATTATTAAACCATAATTATTATTTTACTTATTATTCTAAATACTTTGTAATGTTACCATAACCTAGCTCCCGGTGTGACATGCTAATGGGATTTTAATTAGTAGGGAATCTAGTGTTTACATACAAGTATTCAAGAATGATAACTAACTAATATCTTTCAAAACAGTTTCTCCAAATATCATCCCATAACTTAATTAACGAAATCTCAACAAACACTATCTTTATTTTATCTGCATTACGTTTTATTTTTATTTCGCTTTTATTTATTTACTTGCCTAAGTTAGTTAATATAAAAACCAAAAACTTTCCCACTATTTTATAAACCCTTCACTAGTTTGAAAGCCCTCATCTACCACGCCTCAGTTTCAATTCAGTCGGTTTGAAGAACGACTCTAAGTCATACCTACCACTTACTCACCCTTAGGATTAGCATCGTTAGGGAAAACTTAGGCCCCGTATTTACAAATTTAAAACACCCACTTATCGCCGCCTCAAAAATTTGATGCGCCCCCAGCGGTCGGTAAGGATGTTTCCCCTTGTCGTTGAACCGGCTGCCGGAGGCGGGCATCAGTGGGTATTTTAAATTTGTAATTGCGGGGCCTAAGTTTTCCCTAACAATGCTAATCCTAAGGGTGAGCAAGTGGTAGGTATGACTTAGGCCCCGCAATTACAAATTTAAAACACCCACTGATGCCCGCCTCCGGCAGCCGGTTCAATGACAAGGGGTAACATCCTTACTGTCACACCCCAAAAATCCATAATTGTGTTTATTTAATGTTTAGCGGAAGCAAGTTATAATTGGCGGAAGCATTATGTGTAAACAGTTTAACAACGGGGTGATGACTTTACAATTGTGCATTCATCGTATCAGAGCATATGATCATACAGAACATAATATATAAAGGATGCCAATTTAAAATAGTTATTACAAAAGTAATACGACTATGTAAGTCGTACAGTAGTAATAAAGTTTAAAACATTTAAGTTTTACAATACATATGTTAAGATAAGATTTCATAAGTATAACTGCAATGTCTGCAGTAATACAGAGGAAATCCTCAAAAGCTGTCCCATAAAGTATGGCATCCTAAGTAGTCCAGGGTTGTCATCCTGAATGCATGCGATCCTTACTTACATAGCTAATTTCCTGTAAAACATAGAAAGAAAGTCGTCAACAAATATGTTGAGTGAATTCACAGGTTTTGTATAAATATGTGGTATGTTAAACCATTTGTGTTTAAGTTATTGAAATGTTATTCAATAAATAAATGTTTGCAGGTTTTTGCAAAATATAAGATTGTAGGGTTGTTACCCTAAGATATAGTTTTATGTAGGTTGTTACCCAAAATGTATGTCTGGTTGTTTACCAGAATATAAGTATAATCAGTAAGTATACTGAAATAAAACAGTTGTAGGATATGTTCATCCTAATAACATGTGGGAAATGCTTAGACTATAATCCCCTGAAAGGTGAGCTAAACCTCGCAGGTTAAAGTAACGCGACCTAACCCTATAACCAAACCACAACCAAAACTTATGTTGTTTGCCTGAAGGACAATTAAGTATACGCTCCATCCACAGGAGGGTCGTCACGGCAATAGTACTATTCGTATACTCAGTGGCTA
Source organism: Helichrysum umbraculigerum (assembly GCA_949592205.1). Classification (NCBI taxonomy): domain Eukaryota; kingdom Viridiplantae; phylum Streptophyta; class Magnoliopsida; order Asterales; family Asteraceae; genus Helichrysum; species Helichrysum umbraculigerum. The sequence goes on along the minus strand of CATIUR010000001.1, from coordinate 66,238,370 downwards.
GAGTCACCTAGCTAATGGTTATAGTCTGCATGACATAAGGTCTTTCATGCACACATTTCAAGTCTGGGTCCGTACTAGGATATGTTGTCTAATTCCCAAAACAGTTGTGAAATATATATTTTCATATCAAACAATTGTATAAAGCAATTAAAGCATTTATATAATTTGCTGCATATGTTTGCATGCAGTTTCTATGTTTACACCCCTATGTTTAAAACAGAAAACATTTGTAAAGTAGGGGCTGTGAACTCACAGTAGTTTGCTCGGAAAGAAAGCTAGCAGCCAATCAGCTATAAGCCCAAGGTATGTTAACCTATACAATAAATATATTAACATAAGTACATTTGATTTGTTTTAAATCACTTATGTTAACAGTTTGTTCGTTCGAAGAAATGGTTGATTTCTTTATCATGTAAGTCGTTGTATTTGTAGGTGGCATTGAGTAGAAATATTGTTATTATTTCTTTCATCGTATACTTGGTTAAGTATATGAATCAATATGTAATTGTCTAGTTTAACGGAAGGTCGTTTTGTTTCCATTTGTACATATACTTTGTATATAGTTGTTCGTATAATTTGAACGTTAATCAAATATCATTGTTTGTACATATATTTGTTTTATATATGTATTCGTATGTAAATATACTTGTTGTATATTATTAAGTTGTACGTTTGTTAAATGTGAACTTCATTGTGTATATATATATTTGTGAATATATATTTTTAATTGTCATATGTATATATGTTAAATAAATACATTGTTTATGTATATCAAAATATATATAAGTTTTCATTTGTTTAAGAAAACGTATACGTTTGTGTCAATAACGTGTGTCCTCGTATATATTTATATATAATGTAATACGTTGTTTACGTATTTAAAAACGTTATAAGTTTTATTTGTTATAAAACTCGATAATGTATTTATTTTGTTTATAAAATAAATATTATTTGTTTTTAATATCGTCACGTTTGTTTAATAAGTTTAAGTGTCCCGATAATGTAATCGTTTTCACAAAACGTATATTTTACAAAGTCCATATTCATATATACGTATATGTATATATATATATATCGTTCGTTTGTACGAGTTTAAATAAGTCCAAAGTTCGTGTCTCGGATATATCTCATTAATGTTTTATTAATAGTTTATAATGTCTCGTGAATGTATCGTATAATTGGAATCGTTAACGGAAACGATTATGTTTTAAAAATCAAAGTCAAAGTTGTTGACCAGGTGTGGGAATCCGCCGGATTCCCTTGAATCCGCCGGATTCAAGTCAAAGTTCGGAATACGCCGGATTCGGGTGAATCCGCCGTATTCATCGTGGTTTTCATGTGGTTTCGTTTTAGGTTCGGGAATACGCCGTATTTAAATGAATACGCCGTATTAAACGGAATACGCCGTATTCGACTTGTTTAGAAACGGGAATCCGCCGTATTCCCGTGAATACGCCGGATTCGTTTGGTTTTCGGTTGGGAATACGCCGGATTCAAAGGAATCCGCCGTATTCGTGGCTCGTTCCAGTCCCCTGTTCGCGTCTGATACAATATATACACGGATCAACTTGGTTCCAAACCATTATACATCAATACCAAACGTTTATAACAAGTTTACATGTTGTTTTTATAAGTTATTACCTCATTTTAACAAGTTTAAGTATAACGATTTTAGTTTTAAAGTTTTGGGTTTTATAGACTCATTTTCAAGATACATCAAGAATCAACAATTTGATGTGTTATATGTTTAGATTATGATGAATAAACATGTTAGATGGCGAAATTAAAGTAAAGAAATCAAAAAGGAGGATGTTTCCTTACAAAGAAAAATGGTGAGAATGATGAAACGAAGAAGATGATGATGATGATGATATGTTCCTGGTTCCACTTTTGCTTCTTGATGTTGTTGCAGATGAAGAAGAAATTGAAATGGAATAATGGATGATGAATTATCGGTGTGGGTGTGGGTTTGTTGATCAGAGAAAGAAGAACGGAGGGAGTAATATAATTTAAACGAGTATGGGTTATTTACAGAGCCGGTCTCCTCAATTATTTGAGTTTGGTGGCCGGTTTGTGTACAACAATTTCGAGTACGGGTATAATTATAGCAATATAAAAATAAACATTTTACATTTTGTTAGTACATGTTTAGTGTCTGTCAGTTGGTCTAGCTCGTAGTTCGTATTTAGTTTTGGATTCCTGACTTCTGCGACGTAGCGCACTACGTCGCAGGTGCGACGTCAGGTATTGGGCCTGCGACGTAGCAGACGTCGCATGGGCTTGGGCCTGCGACGTAGCGTGCTACGTCGCAGGTGCCAGTTTTTGTATAAATACGATTTGTGTTTTCTGTTTTAGGGTTGACGAAACCCGAAACGCTATTTGTCGAAATTCTCTGTAATCTGATCGACTATAATCAATAATATTACGTTCGTTTGATATTCATTGCGTATTGATTGTTCGTGTGTTTAGTTAATAATCTAATCGTTGTTTCCGCCATCGATTGGATTGACTCGGTTCGTGCTAGATCTAAGTAAGGGACAAACAACTGGTATCAGAGCAGAAAGTGCTCGTTTTGGCGATTTGGATCGAGTTTGGGATATAAAAGAACGTGATATTCGTGAGTTTTCGTGTTTATTACGTTTGTTTTGTGTTTTTACAGGTTTTCGATCAGTATTATTGGGATTCTTGAAGGTTTCAGTCGTTCGACATTCGTGGTTTTGGTTTTAGGGTTAAAAATTCGTTTTTTAGGGTTTTTGGCCGCTGCTCAGCACGTTTTGCGACGTAGCAAAGCGACGTAAGCTGCGACGTCGCGTGCGACGTAGTGTTTTTGAACTTTAATTAGTTCGTGCGACGTACCGTTGCGACGTACCTCTCTACGTCGCTATTTTGACTTTAATTAGTCTTTTGCGACGCTGCGTTGCGACGTAGCCTGATTCTGCGACGTACCACTCTACGTCGCACTTTCTGATTCTTAATTGAATCATTTGCTTTTTGCGACGTACCCATCTACGTCGCATATCCTTTTTGCGACGTACCAATCTACGTCGCATATTCTTTGTGCGACGTACCCCTCTACGTCGCTAAGATCAGAAGTTTGATTTTTCGATTAAGTATTTAAAATGGCAGCTGATAAAGAGGATATTAGAGGACTTCGGGAGATGATTAAACAAAGCAATGACATAGGTTCAAGTAATAAACCTCCACTTTTTACTGCGGACATGGATTACGTGTACTGGAGAGACCGAGTTGAGCAATATATTGATTTCCATTGTCCAGAATTATGGGGACCATTACGTGAGCGTTATGTAGCTCCATTAGCTGAAGGAGAATACCGGGGTATTCGGCCTGCTAAGCCCTATAAAGCCATGTCTCCCGAGGAAAAGAAAGATTTTGATACTGAAAGAAAATCTTTCTCAATGATTAAAATGTGTTTAACGAAGGATGTGCTATGGCTTTTCAGAACTCATGAAACAGCCTTTGATTTGTGGAAGGCTATTGAAACTCGTTGTGGAGGGAATGATAAGTACAAGGAAGCAAAGCTCGAACTGATTAAGAAACAGTACGATATCTTTGACATCCTTCCTGATGAAGACACGACTTCTTTATTTACTAGGTACTCACGGTTAGTTGGTGAGTTATTTGAAGGGGGTTATACTTTTCCTTCAATTGAAGTAAATAAGAAGCTGCTGGATGTGTTGCCGAGTTCTTGGGATATTAAAGTTCAATTTTTAAAGGAAAATGAAGAACTTGCAAACATGTCTTTGGATGCGTTGATAGGGGATCTTCAAGCTCACGCGATGGAGATCAAGAAGAAAGAAACTAGGTCTGGTTCTGCTGTTCAGAATCCTAGTGTGTATGGTGTTCAGATCAACTCTGGAAAGACTTATGGATCTGGAGTTGCCTTTGTATCAAATACAAATGCTTCATCGAATTCTTCTTCTTCTGATGGGATTCATTCGGTTTTTATGACTGGACCTTCTTCAAATCAACAACAGGTTCAAGTCTCACCTGCTATTCAGGAGCAAGCTGCCATCTACACAGCTTTCTTAAGCTCTTACAAGGATTTGGTTACTCAACCGAATCTAACTTTGGAGTTGACTAAGGAGGACTATGCTCAGCTTGATGAAGACGATCTGGAGCAAATGGATTTGACTTGGAATGTGGCAATGATCACCCGCAGAATTCAGAAGTTTTTGCAGAGAACAGGGCGTAAAAGCTTGGAGGGTGATGGAAAGACTGGCTTTGGATTTGACAAGAGTAAGGTCCGATGTTACAATTGTCAAAATTTGGGTCACTTCGCCAGGGAGTGCGAGAAACCCAAAATGCCAGCATCGGGATTTACAACACCGTCTACTCCTCCAAAGGCCAAAGAAACGGAAGTTACCAAGAGAGGGATTGCTGATAATGCCCTGATTGCTTTTGAGCCTACAAGTCAAGATTGGACGCCTGTCTCTCAGCATTACCAACAGTGTCTGATGGCTCACATTGTGAATGAGGTACATGATGAACCGTTAAATTGTATTTCATGCATAAAGTTAACTGAATCTTTAAAGGCATATCAGACAGAGACAGCTGAATTGAGGAAAAAGAATGAAAAACTAACCGACTCAAATAATTTTTTAAAAGCTAATGAGAAACTTTATGAAAAACATCTTGAGGCTCATCGGTTAGATACTCAGAAATATAAATCTAAGGTTTTTAGTCAAGAAGATGCCATTAAAAGCTATCTTGTTGAAATTGAACTTTTAAATAAAGAACTTACAGATTTAAAAGCTGAGTATGAGAATTATAAGAGTAAAATCTTAGGTTCAAATTCCTCAACAGTTGTCTTCAATGAAATCCTTAGCAAGCATGGTACTAAAGGGAAAAAGAATGAGGGATTGGGATACAACTCAGTTCCCCCTCCTACTACTTGTTGTCCCCTGCCTGTTAAGGAAGGCTTTGAAGAGATTCCAGTTGACTGGTCCAAGCTCTATGGTTTAAAAGCTAAAGATGCTAAAGAGACCAAAAATAACAAACCGGCAAAGGAGAAAACCATGCGGCCAGAGTACCCCTTGCCAAAGTTTGTTAAGTCAGTGCATGAATCTCCAGTTAGTGATAAGGAGAAAGTTGAAGTAAAGAATGAATCTCCTGTTAGTGTTGAGGAGATTGTTGAGATTGAGGACATTACGGATCAGGAGTATCCGGAGGTTAAGAAGGTTGCATTTAAACCTGAAAAAGTGATTTCAAAGGTTGAACCTGAAATTAAGGTTCAACCAAATAAAGGAAAAGCAAAGGTTTTAAACACGAAACAACAAACTTTACAGTCACCTGTAAAGATTTTGCAAAGAAAATCAGTACATGAAAATGTTTCGTATGATAAACCATCAACATCAACCTCTCAACCAAAACAAACATTTTCTAAGATGTGTACTCAATGTTCATGTTCTAGAAATGTTTCTCCACCTCCTGTGGTAATTCCTCAGCCTCAACCGTTTGTTGAGACTCGTTCTTGTTTCTACTGCAAGAAACAAGGACATTTAATCCGTGATTGTCCAAAGCTGTCAAATCAGCGATATGGGAGAGAGATGCCTAGGACATCTGTTTATAAAAACTCTTTTTCTAAATCTCCACCTAGGCGTTACTCTACCTCTCCCAAGCCTGTTTCGAAACCAAGTAATGTTGAGCAAAAATCTTTGCCAATTCAAAAGCCCAACATTACTTCTATTACCATTTCCGAATCTTCAAAAGTTTGGAAACGTAAAGAGTCTGATGTTGACTCTTCAGTCGTCAACAATAACACATCAGATAAAAATTCTAATTTGTTTAAAGATAAAATTCTATCTGACGTGATTATTGTTGATGACCACGGTCGACCTAAGTCTGTAAAGGCTTGGGTCACCGTTTCTCACTAATCTCCTTTGTTTGTGTGTTGCAGCAGTCGGAACGCGTTAAAGATAGCGAATGGTATTTGGATAGCGGCTGCTCGCGACATATGACGGGCGATGTATCTCTTCTTGTGGATATTAAACCACATGCAGGAGGTTATGTTGCCTTTGCTGGAGATTCTGGGGGAACTATTTCTGGAAGAGGAACCTTAACTAACGGCAATGTTAGTTTTGAAAATGTGAACTACGTGGAACAGCTTACGCACAACTTGCTAAGTGTTTCACAGGTCTGTGATAAGGATTATACAACTGCGTTCACAAAGACTGAGTGTGTGATACTGAAGCCTGGGTATGTCATTCCGGAAGAATGGGTGTTACTGAGAGCGCCAAGAAAGGATGACACCTACATTTTGAATATGAGAACTGTTGAGACATCGAACGAGTATACGTGTCTCTTGTCTAAGGCTTCTGAAAAGGATTCACTGCTTTGGCACAGACGAATGGGACACATTCATTTCCGAAAAATGAATTTCTTGACTAAAAATGACCTAGTGCTAGGAGTTCCAAAACAGTCATTTGCTCTAAAGGATGACTGTATCTCCTGCCAAAAAGGAAAGTTACGTAAGAAGTCCCATAAGTCTAAGCAGGTGAATTCCATAAATGCTCCATTGGAATTGCTGCATATGGATCTTTTCGGTCCAGTTTCTACAAAGAGCATTGGTGGTCGGTCTTACTGCTTGGTAGTTACTGATGACTACTCAAGGTTTTCGTGGGTTTACTTTTTGACCACGAAAGGGGAAACTCCTGAGATACTGGTGTATTTGTTGGACAAGTTGGCAAATCTGAGCAACTTGAAGGTGAAAAGGATACGAAGTGATAATGGAACTGAGTTCAAGAACTCAACTCTCGAATTGTTTTGTGCTACAAGAGGTATTGAGCATCAATTTAGTGCTCCAAGGACTCCACAACAGAATGGAGTTGCAGAAAGGAAGAATAGGACAATTATCGAGACAGCTCGGACTATGTTAGCTGACTCCAAGTTACCAATCATATTCTGGGCTGAGGCAGTTAATACTGCCTGTTATGTTCTCAACCGAGTACTCACGGTTAAGAAAAGGAACAAAACGTGCTATGAACTTTTTAATAACCGTAAGCCAAATCTACAGTTCCTAGAACCATTTGGGTGTCCATGCCTGATCATGATTACAAAAGATAAGGTCTCTAAGTTTGGTGATAAAGCTGTTGAAGGGATTTTTCTTGGATATGCAGTCAACTCTCCGAACAAAAGAGTCTTCAACAAATCAACGAATCAGATCGAAGAGCATTTTGAAGTGAAGTGTTTAAGGTATACGGAACCTCCTCAAGGAACGGGTCCGGATTGGTTTTTCAATTATGGAAACCTCTTCAACTCTTTCAACATTCCGGAAGAAGATGAAACGGAAGAGTTGGTTTCTATACTGCATGAGCTTGATATTTCTCAAGATACACCCGTTACTAATAAACCATCCGACCCATCTCCTAATGCAACACCCGCACCTCCACCGACTAATCCTACACCTCCACAACCTACACCTACTCCTTCACCAACACCCACACAACCGAAAACAACTACCAAATCACCACCATCAACACCATCTCCTACTCCACCATCTTCGGCAGCTCCTTCTAAAACAGTTTACAACTATACAAAGGAGCTTCCATATGATCCAAATATGCCTCCTTTAGAGGAACCTCAAGAAGAAGATGAAGTGGAAGAAACAATGAACTACTCTCACTTATTTTCTCATGAAGATGAAGGAGAAGAGGAAGAGATAGTCATTCCTGAGTCTGCTACTACTCCTGAAACTGAGGGAGATTTGAACAATTTGGGTGTGGATCTTGTGCCAGGTGCCATACCAGCAACACGTATACATAAGGATCACCCCATTGATGATATCATTGGTGATCCTCATGCATCTGTTCAAACACGACAGCAAACAAAGCAGACTTCAGCTCAGCAGCTTTTGGGACTTATAGCTCATATTGATTCATGTCATTTGTCTCAAATTGAACCGAAAAAGGTTGATCAAGCCTTAAAGGATCCATCTTGGGTCGAGGCTATGCAGGAGGAACTACAGCAAATAAACAAGATGAATGTTTGGGAAATTGTTCCTCTACCCAAGGGTGCTCACTTGACGGGTACTCGTTGGGTTTTCCGTAACAAAATGGATGATCGTGGGGCTGTTATTCGAAACAAAGCCCGTCTGGTAGTTCAAGGATATAGTCAACTAGAGGGTATTGACTATGATGAAGTTTTCGCTCCAGTTGCTCGTTTGGAATCAATTCGGATCTTTCTAGCTTATGCTTCTTTCAAAGGATTCCGAGTGTATCAACTTGACGTGAAGTGTGCTTTTCTATATGGAGATGTTGACGCAGTGATCTATGTGTGTCAGCCTCCCGGTTTTGAAGACCCAAAGCATCCTAATCATGTTTGCAAACTGAAGAAAGCTTTGTATGGTCTTCATCAATCTCCTCGACTTTGGTATGAGCGACTTGCCACGTACTTACTGAAGAATGGTTTTGATAGAGGACAGATTGATAGCACGCTTTTCATCAAAAGGGAAGGAGCGGATTTGTTACTTGTGCAGGTCTATGTGGACGACATAATCTTTGGATCAACTAATGATCAGTTGTGCAAGGATTTTGAAAGATTGATGAAATCTGAGTTTGAAATGAGTGCTATGGGGGAACTCACGTTCTTTCTGGGACTACAGGTTGAGCAATCTGACAATGGAATTTATATCCATCAGTCAAAATATGTCATTGACATGTTAAAACGGTATGAATTGCTCAACTGTAAACACTATGGCACTCCAATTGAAGCAAGACACAATCTTGGACCTAATGAGGACGATGAAGACTGCAAGGAGAAAGACTATCGATCAATGATAGGCTCTCTCATGTACCTGACTGCCTCAAGACCAGATATCGTGTTTGCTGTTTCTCTCTGCTCACGATTTCAAGCAAATCCGAAGGTGTCTCATATGAAGGCAGTAAAACGCATTTTTGGATATCTCGCTTTTAGGCCATCTCTGGGTCTATGGTATTCAAACGAGAAAGACTTCGAGTTAACTGCCTATTCGGATTCGGATCTTGGTGGCTGCAAGATAGATATGAAGTCAACTACTGGAGGATATCAGTTTCTTGGATCGCGCTTAGTTTCTTGGCAGTGCAAAAAGCAGACTGCGGTTGCTATTTCCACAGCTGAAGCCGAGTATGTTGCTGCTGCAAGTTGCTGTTCTCAGGTTCTCTGGATTCAGCATCAGCTGCGTGATTACGGGTTCAATCTCTCTATGACTCCTATTTATATTGATAATACAGCTGCTATATCCATAACTCACAATCCCGTACAGCACTCTAAGACCAAACATATTGAACTTAGGTTCCACTTTATACGGGATTGCTTTGAGAAACACCTTATAGATGTTGTACATATAGAGACCCTTAAGCAGTGTGCGGACCTTTTCACAAAAGCCTTTTTGCGATCACGTTTCATTGAACTGGTCAATCTAATAGGTTTAAGGTTCTTTCAGTCAAAGAAATGATTTGTGACTTGGATTTTTTTTTAGATTTTTAAATTCAATTTAAAAAAAAAAAAAAAAAAAAAAAAAAAAAAAAAAAAAAAAAAAAAAAAATCGCAACAGCCACTCTTTATGCTCTTTAGTATTAAAGAAAACGCAAGGTTGCTACATTTTTAAAATAGACGTTGAAGTTGTGTCTGTAAACAACTTGGGATATGATAGTACATCGGGTGACATGCACAAAATGGAATTTTAAGGTTTATCTTGGATGTGTCAGTAGGTTTATCTGACATACTTAAAACAGTTTTTATCTAAATTATATTCATCATACGATGTATTGGTAGGCATGCTACACACCGGTTTGTGAGTGAGTAAGAAGTAATGATAAAACTTGTCTATTACTTTGTGAAAAATGTTATCTGATGTATGGCATAAGTCTTAATTGATAAATGGAAGTACTAACGTATACTGTCATAATTATGTAAATGTAAAATGGGCATATAGTAATAATATGGTTATTCGCCTAACTAATGGTGACTATTGTTGTACTCACGTACAGACCTGAATCCATTAGTTACGCAAATAGTCTCAAACTTGTTATGTTCATACTAAGGGACCCTCTGTTGTACTTTGTACAGATCTGGGGCCACTAGTATCTTCATAGTCGGTTTGATGTATGCCTAAATATAAATATCAAGTGTATGTTACGAGAAAACCGAGATAAACTTGGTCTTGTAATCTCTACCATGTGTGAATATGCAGTGTTTGTTTTACTGAAGTTTATCAGTATATCTTATAATAGGTTTCACAAAATTAATATTCATTCTAACAATAAAGGTTAGCTCACAAATACGGATGTAACATGTTTAGGTGGACAAACAATACCAATAATTGTCTTGAAATAATTTTTATAACAGGTGTTTTAAATGTGCCACGTAAATTTAAAGTGGACAAATATACTGATGATCGAAATAACACTTACTATTCCTAATAAAGGCATGTTATTCCGATATGATCCCTAAGCAGACAAAACAACTCCGTCACCAAAAATAGAGTGTTAGTTATTTCTATTTTTTGTAAAATTAAAGAAAATACCAAAAAAGATTTTATAGTTTATTTTATTTTGTTTTATTTTTATTCTAGGTTATTTTCCCAAGTCACGAGTTATTTGATTTTATTTGCTAAATATAACGAGTAAACGGTTTGAAAAATTCAAATATGGATCACAACTGTTTTATGCGACGTCCGGCTCTACGTCGCCTGCGACGTTCGGCTCTACGTCGCCTGCGACGTCCCAGCCTACGTCGCACATAGGGTTAGACTTTAAATAGTATCCACTGCGACGTAACTCGTCACAGTATTCACTATTCAAGAGCGACGTAGCCTGCGACGTACCAACCGGCGATTTGCGACGTAGCAATTCTTCGAGCTTTTTCGTGATTTGTAGCTGTTGTCGTTCCTATTCACTCACGTAGTTTTCATATACTCGTTATTCCGCACACTTAGGTACCATATTTACCTGTTTTCACCGTGTATTATATGTTTAATTGCTATATAAGTGTTACGGGTTTCAAGGGTTTTGGTTTTGGTTTGAATTCGATGGTCAATTGGATGTTAAAATGGTTATAACTTATGTTTTTGCCATCACCATCGTAGGGCGCACCTTATTGTGTGATCAATTTTGAAAACCCCTAAATTTGACAATTAGGTTTTCTGGGTTGGGGATGAATGTTCATCGTTGCGACGTACGATGCGACGTAGTCGCCTACGTCGCTTTAAATTAGTTATTATTAATTCCTACGTCGCCTTTCCCTACGTCGCTTTTTCTGCGACGTCCGATGCGACGTAGCTCTCTACGTCGCTATTTTAAATAAAGTGATTAAATTCACAATAAATTGCAAAATGCGACGTCCCGCTTTACGTCGCTCGAATTTTATGCGACGTACGGCCTTACGTCGCTTTTCAATTTATTTTGAATTTAGGCGACGTACTTTTCTACGTCGCTCTGTGTTTATGCGACGTATGGTGCTACGTCGCTAGTTCCAGGAGTTTGAAAAAGGTTGTATGAAAAATGAAAATTTTTGGCTAACCTTTTTCGAGTTGCAATATGTTTCTGTTTTTGCAGATATGGCTTTGATTTTTGAAGCTCGTCACAATACGGCTGCTTATCTTGTTGATACTGCTGATAAAGCTGCACCGTATCGTCCGATGATTGCATTTTTGAGACGTTCTAGGGTAATCCACGCTATTTCCGATACCACGGTGGTTTTTGGAAATCTGATCAACCCATTCTGGCGGAACGCAACTGTCGTTACTGAAAACGACGTTATACGCTTGGTCTCTACTGTTCTGGGTACGGAGATCATTATTACAGAACAGAGCATTCGGGAACTTTTACAATTGAACGATCAACCGGATATGCTTATCAGTTTTGATCATATTTTTGTTACCGGGGCTATGCAACGGATTGGATATCCTGGGATTCCCTCCGATCAGTATCGCAAAGCGAATCTCACGCGTGTTTGGAGATATCTGATGCACGTGATTATCGTTTGTTTGGGGAATAGAAAAGGTGGAACGGATGGGATGAGTCGAAGTTTAGCTTCTGCTATGTTGGCATTAGTATACAACAAGCCGTTCAACTTCTCGGGATTTATCTTCAAGGAAATGGTTGATAACGCGAATGCAGGGGATCAGAAATGGATTTTATATCCACGTTTTGTTCAGTTACACATTAATCGTCATCACCCAAATCTTCAGGCACAGGGTGATCCCGATCAGTTATTAAAGATTTCACCGATGATGAGTCGGATTTTCACCATTTGTGCAAGTTTTGAGAAAGGGGTTGCGGCAGCAGCGGATGTTCCCTTGTTTGGTGCCATTGTGGACGCGAATTATGTACCGCCACCGGAACCTCAATATATGGATGTTCCAGCACCTCAGCAACCGCAGCAACCGTTTGTGAACATTCCAGTTCAAGCTGCGGGGGAGAACATTTCTGCTCAAGCTGCGGGGGAGAACGTGGATGCTATTTTGGAGAATATTGAGCAGTTCGGGCATGTGGATTCGGACAATCCAGCATCGCATGATACGGTTGAGAGTTCTGATTCTGAAGAACCGGTCACTGCAGGTCCTCAGGATGGGGGTCTGACGCCTGAGCATTCTGATGGTACTGTTCCGCATCCCTCTGAGATGGAACGTATCAGGCTTTCAGATTCATTTAGATATCTACGTATTCAGCGTCGGATCAGACAAGGACGCAAGTATGTGCCTCCAAGGGATACTGGAAAGCGTACACGCGACGGTGATGATCCTTCTGATGAGACTTATCGACCGCCTCGTCGTGTTCGTCGCTCTTCATCTACACGCGTTCCAGTTAATCCACAGCAACAGGATGTCTTTGAGATTCAACCGACTCCAGCTTTCATGCAAAAGATCATGGAAGATATGCAGCTGATGAAGCAAAAGCTGGAGGCTCAGGATGAGAAGATTGCTGAACAAGCTGCTTTGATCGCGGTTCAATCTAAAGAGCTTGAGGAAACGAAGAATAGGGTTCATGTTTTGGAAGGCAGGTTACTTGCCTCGGGGGAGTCTGGGTCTGGGATACCCACTTTAGAGTCAAGTCAACCTGAGTCTGTAAATCCCAATCCTGTAATTGAAAATATTAATGAAAATATTTCTGTTTTGGATTACTTTTCTGTTGATGATATTCCAGGGCAACCGAGACCACTGGCAGTTGATTACTCATTCGCTGACTTATCATTTATTCAAAGGATGGCCAGTGGAGTTGGCTCTGAGGAAGAAACTGAGAATGTGTTTGAGATGAACGAGGATGTCTCGATTGAAGAAGAGCAGTTGAATGAAGATGAAATATATGATGATGCACAATCTGGGGAAACTTATGATGATGCACCAATTATTGAATCTGATTCAAGTGAAGACGAGAGTCCTGAAAAAGCGCAACATGGAGAATCTAGTTCTGCTGCAACTCCAGCTCCAGAGACACAGGCACCGGACTCAGCAGCAAAGAAACTAACTGCTGAAGAAAAGAGAGAGAGAAATAAGAAATGGTGGCCTAAGGGACGAAATCCAGTCCCTATTCCAGTGAAATGTCAAGTGTACCGGGTTAGTCGGAATTATACCGGTGTTATTAAAAGCTGGAAGTGTCAAAGGAATCTGTTTATAATCAAGAGAGAAGATGGAGTTCAGTATTTTAGGATGCGCTTTGATAGATTGAGCACGTTGCCAAAAGGAGAGATTAATCGATTAGCTCAGCTTAAGTTGATTAATCCTTTCGAGAATGACTATGCTGAGTTCATTCAAAGATGTCTACGTCGGGAAGTATTAACAAAGACTTATTCGAAATTGAAGCCGACGTTGGGAACTCGGTATACGTGGAAGAAAAAGATTGATCCAGTCACCAGGAAGCCTTTGGTTAAAATTCACTATTCGCCGGCTAAATGTTTGACTGAGATACCTCTGGAATCAGTTCCTTATTATTTTCTGAGAAGACTTGTGAAATGGGAACTTGATCCACAGACTGGCGAAGCGGTTATTACTTTCGTTCCAGATTCTGAACCGTGGCCAGAAGTTGGAGGTATATGGAATTTGAAGCAAGCGACGTTTAGGCTGTATGATCCGATGAGTTTAATTAATTTTCATGAAAAAGATTTAAGAAAACTCTATGATAATCGGATTCGAGTTGGTCAGAAGAATGAATTCAACAGACGATTAGCACAGCAGTTCTACAATGTTGTTACTGTTTGCGTAGCTAATGGAATTCATGCCGACGGCCAGTTTCCTGCGGGCTGGGTTTAATGAAGATTTTTGAAGACCAAGCTGAAGACACGGGGGAGTTTGTTAGTACATGTTTAGTGTCTGTCAGTTGGTCTAGCTCGTAGTTCGTATTTAGTTTTGGATTCCTGACTTCTGCGACGTAGCGCACTACGTCGCAGGTGCGACGTCAGGTATTGGGCCTGCGACGTAGCAGACGTCGCATGGGCTTGGGCCTGCGACGTAGCGTGCTACGTCGCAGGTGCCAGTTTTTGTATAAATACGATTTGTGTTTTCTGTTTTAGGGTTGACGAAACCCGAAACGCTATTTGTCGAAATTCTCTGTAATCTGATCGACTATAATCAATAATATTACGTTCGTTTGATATTCATTGCGTATTGATTGTTCGTGTGTTTAGTTAATAATCTAATCGTTGTTTCCGCCATCGATTGGATTGACTCGGTTCGTGCTAGATCTAAGTAAGGGACAAACACATTTTTATTTTGTAGATGTTCTCCTGGTTCGTAATTTATAATCAGAATAATGATGTTATCATTATTTTAAATAGTTGTAAAATTTTGTACATTTTACTGCGCGTAACTATTTGAGCGCAAAATTTCAGTTTATTTAGGATTTCATATTTTGAGGTAATGTTCTAACTTCTTCTAAATGAACGAAAAAATTTGTATTTTTATGATTTGACGTCGTATGCGCGTTTTAGAATTATTTCTGTTCGTGTTATAACACGTTTTATGTTAAACGTAAAATTAGACCTTTATATCTATATGTTATAGATATATAAATACTCGTAATTAATAATTACATTATTAATTAAGTTTGTATCACAAAAATTTTGTTATTTATTTTTGTCGGGTTCGTTCCGATATATTTGTACGTAACTTTAATTAATTACATATTTTGTAATACTTTTTGTTTAAAAGTATTGGGCTTGCTAGGCTTACATCACATCAAATAGTTTTGTTAAAACTTAATCAGGAAATTAGCGTAAGAATGCACATGCTTAAATGTTAATTAATACCTAATTTGGAGAGTTGTCACATTCTCCCCCCGTTAGGGAAATCTCGTCCCGAGATTTAATTTGTGTCGTGATTCGTGGTCACGGGTTCAAATAGGTGGGGATACTTCTTTCGTATCTCGTCCTCACGTTCCCAGGTGAACTCTGGGCCTCTTTTCGAGTTCCATCGAATTTTGACAAGTTTGATCCGACTGTTTCGGAGTTTCTGCGTTTTCGTATCCATTACTTCAAGCGGTTCCTCCACGAAGTTGAGTTTTGCGTCGACGTAGATTTCGTCAGGAGGTATGATTAACGCTTCGTCAGATAGACACTTCTTAAGATTACTCACGTGAAACGTGTCGTGAATATTACTAAGTTCTTGCGGCAGTTTAAGCTTATAAGCTACAGGACCAATCCTTTCTAGGATCTCAAAAGGTCCGATGTAACGTGGGTTCAGTTTGCCGCGTTTTCCAAATCGCACAACTCCTTTCCAAGGAGATACCTTGAGTAGGACTCTGTCACCTACTTGAAACTCTAAAGGTTTTCGTCTATTGTCTGCATAACTCTTTTGTCGGTCTCGTGCCGTTTTCAATCGATTAAGCACTTGAGATATTTTGTCCGTTGTCTCTTGGACTATCTCAGGACCTGATAATTGTCTGTCATCCATATCTGCCCAACAGAGTGGGGATCGGCACTTGCGTCCGTACAACGCCTCAAAAGGTGCCATCTGTATACTCGTATGATAACTATTGTTGTACGAGAATTCGGCTAAAGGGAGATGAACATCCCAGTTTCCTCCAAAATCAATCACACAAGCTCTTAGCAAGTCTTCAAGCGTTTGAATCGTTCGCTCGCTTTGACCATCGGTTTGTGGATGGTAGGCGGTACTCATGTCGAGTCTAGTGCCTAAAGCTTGTTGCAGTGTTTGCCAGAAGCGAGAGGTGAAACGTGCATCTCTATCAGAGATGATGGACAATGGAACTCCATGTCTAGAAACAACTTCTTTTATGTAAATTCTAGACAGCTTTTCCATCTTATCCGTTTCCTTAATGGCAAGAAAGTGAGCTGACTTTGTCAGTCGGTCGACAATCACCCATATGGAGTCCATTCCGGATGATGTTTTCGGTAGTTTCGTGATGAAATCCATCGTGATGTGTTCCCATTTCCATTTGGGCAACTCAGGTTGTTGCAAAAGCCCGGACGGTTTTTGGTACTCAGTCTTAACTTTTGCACAAGTCAGACATCTACTAACATAGGTGGCAATGTCTCTTTTCATGCCAGGCCACCAGTAAAATCCTTTTAGATCGTGGTACATCTTATCTGCACCAGGATGTATCGAGTAATTGGACTTATGAGCTTCGTCCAATACTAGGCTACGTAGCTCATCAACACAAGGAATCCAAATTCGATTCATAAAGTATAATACTCCATTTTCCTTAGACTCAAGATGTTTCTCCATCCCTTTAAGGGATTCGTCCTTCATACGTTCTGGAGTAAAGGCTGCTTGTTGAGCATCACGAATTTGGTTAATTAGATCCAAGTGGATTGTCAGTCCTAAGGCTCGAACTCTCCGAGGTTTCAATCTTTCCTTACGACTCAAGGCATCCGCTACTACATTAGCTTTGCCTGGATGATACTTGATTTCACAGTCGTAATCATTCAGCAATTCAACCCAACGTCTTTGTCTCATGTTGAGTTCCTTCTGATCAAATATATGTTGGAGACTTTTGTGATCAGTAAAGATCGTACACTTCGTACCGTATAGGTAGTGTCTCCAAATCTTAAGGGCAAAAACGACTGCTCCTAGCTCTAAATCATGCGTCGTATAGTTCTTCTCGTGAATCTTCAATTGACGAGACGCATATGCAATGACCTTGTCGTTTTGCATCAACACGCAACCTAATCCTTGATGTGAAGCATCACAGTAGACAACAAAATTTTCTACTCCTTCTGGTAAGGACAGGATAGGTGCGGTGCTCAATTTCTCTTTCAGCATTTGAAAAGCATTCTCTTGCTTCTCGCCCCAATCAAACTTCTTGTCTTTTTGCGTTAGGGCGGTAAGTGGCTGAGCTATCTTCGAGAAATTCTCAATGAATCTTCGGTAGTAACCGGCTAGCCCAAGGAATTATCGTATTTCAGTTGGGGTTTTTGGGGCTTCCCAATTCTTAATCGCCTCAATTTTGGATGGGTCCACGTGAATTCCTTTGTTATTAATCACATGACCAAGGAAATGAACCTCACGCATCCAAAACTCACATTTAGAGAACTTTGCATAAAGCTTCTCTTTCTCCAGTAATTCAAGAATCAGCCTCAGATGTCGTTCATGGTCTTCCTTCGTTCTCGAGTATATCAAGATATCGTCAATGAACACTATGACGAACTTATCCAGATAAGGTTTACATACTCTATTCATTAGATCCATGAACACTGCTGGCGCATTCGTTAGCCCAAATGGCATAACCAGGAACTCGTAATGACCATATCGAGTCCTAAACGCAGTCTTAGGGATATCTTCATCCCGTACCTTCAGTTGATGGTAACCCGATCTCAAGTCGATCTTTGAGTAATAACTTGACCCTTGCAGCTGGTCAAACAAATCGTCGATGCGTGGCAATGGGTATCGGTTCTTAATCGTCACTTTGTTCAGTTCTCGATAATCTATACACATCCGCATTGATCCATCCTTCTTTTTGACAAACAACACCGGAGCTCCCCACGGTGAAAAGCTCGGTCGGATGAATCCTAAATCCAACAGTTCTTGCAACTGTGCAGACAGTTCCTGCATTTCTGATGGAGCTAAACGGTAAGGCGTACGAGCAATCGGTGCAGCTCCCGGCACTAGGTCGATATGAAATTCAACCTGCCGAGGAGGTGGTAACCCTGGTAGCTCGTCAGGAAATACTCCTGGGTATTCGCGTACTACGGCCACGTCGTCTATGCGTCGCTCCTCGGGTTTCTTATCTACAACATGTACCAAAAATGCTTGGTACCCTTTTCGTAGATATTTACTTGCCTTCATGCATGTAATCGTTTTCACCACACGATTACTCTTTTCCCCTTGAACCATCAACATTTCTCCTGACGGTAAAGGTAACCGTACAATCTTCTTATGACAGATGATCTCTGCGCGGTTCAGTGACAACCAATCCATGCCAACCACTATATCGAAGCTCCCTAGTTCTACCGGTAGTAAGTCTATTTTGAAAGAATGACCTTCTAACGTTAAGGTGCATCCTGGTACTATTTCTCCTGATTCAATCAACTTACCATCGGCTAGCTCTACAGTATATTGGTTATCTAGCTTAAGGGATTCGATCTCTATTAGTGGTCTAAACTCAGTGGACACAAAGCTTAAATCAGCACCAGAATCAAATAACACAGAAGCAAAATGGTTGTTTACAAGAAAAGTACCAGTGACTGTGTTAGGATCCTGACGTGCCTCTGGTGCTCCTAACATGAACACGCGTCCACGAGCTGGCTGATTGTTGTTGTTGTTAGCATTGTTGTTGTTGGTTCGGTTGTTGTTGTTACCACGGTTGTTTCCATTGTTGTTGCGGTTACGAGCGTTGTTGGCGTTACGGTTTTGGTTATTGAGTCGAGGGCATCGGTTTCGATAATGCCTCGTGTCGCCACACTCAAAACATCCTTGGTTCTGGCGAGCAGTGTTTCCCTTAGGGGCAGGGTTTACCTTACAGTTTTGGGTTTTGTGACCCCATCCCTTACAGCTGTCGCAAAACCAACACTCACCCTCGTGGTGTTTGCTACACTTATCACACTTAGGTTTGTTACCCAAGTATGGCTTCGATTCCACAATGGTGGCAGCGTAAGACTTTGGATTTCCAGATCCTTTCTTGTTGAATTGACCCTGACGGTCATTCCACTTACGCTTCTTACCTCCAGAACTACCAGCTTCAGTACTGCTCGGCTCAACCTTAACCGACACAGTTTTCTTGGTCAGTGTTCCCATCCTAACTGCTTCATCAGTCAAACTCTGCGCTAAGGTAACAGCGCTCCTGAATGTGTCAGGTTTGGAGGACGTAACTAAACTCCTGATCTGTGGTGCCAGTCCATACACATAGCGTTCAATACGCTTGTATTCAGGTGTTACTATATGTGGCACAAGACGAGCTAGTTCTTGGAACCTGGTTGTATAACTAGTGATATCAGCACCAATCATAGCAATGTTCCACAGCTCAGTCTCAATTTTCTGCATCTCACTGCGAGGGCAGAATTCTTCCATCATCATACTCTTCAATGTTTCCCATGTCATGGAATAAGCAGCTGGTCGTCCCATCGACTGAACTTGACTGTTCCACCAAGTCAAAGCTTTATCAGCTAGTGTGCAGGCAACATACTTCACTGCAGTGTCTGGTAGACAATCACTGATGTCCAACACAGAATCCATCTTTTCTATCCAGTGTATAATACCAATAGCACCTTCAGTGCCACAGAAAGGAGGTGGTTTACAAGCCTGAAATGTCTTATATGAACACCCTTTGCGGTTATTCACAACAGTCTCAGCAATAACAGGGGTCGATCCACTGTTATTAATCCCAGTCTCACGGTTTCGACTTGCCTCATACTCGGCAATACCTTCAGCTATGCGTCTAGCTATTAACTGCTCAGTAGTTTCCTCGGTGTTAGGTGGTGGAATGGTTTCAGATGTAGGAGGTACAGTTGTTTTCTGACTGTTCCTAGTAATTCGTCGTTTTGGCGGCATAGTTCAGTTCTGCGATGAATAAAATGCAGAAGTCAATGCCAAAATAATGAATGTGATGAACAAGATTTCACATTGTCTATCAAATGAATAATATGGAGAATTTGAGAGAATAATGTTTCACATTGTATATCGCACGACTTTGAAACACCCATATGTACTTTGTACAATATAATCACGTTGGCCAGGCGTCATTATATAATGCCAAATACATATTTCTTTTCATCATCGATCAAGCGCAAACAATGTTTTAGGGAATTCAAGATAAAATCAATAATTCAAAGTGTAGTAGGTTTTCAAAGTTTGCAAGAAATGGCTTCAACAATTATTACGTGATAACTTTTCTATCACCTGTATATAGAGATGAATATAATTCGCACGAAATTTCGAATCGAACCTAAGTTATATTATACATTAACTAGAACGTTCTTACATCGTTTCATTGCAAAACTTGATGATATCTTCTATATCCATCAAGAGTGATTTCCAATACAACACGAGTTGTTACAGTACTAATTAAACTAAACTTAGCTATACCTAGATCTTAACAAAACAATTATTTTCCTACGACAGTTCTTCATCAGTTCTTTATTAAACTATCTTTAGCTATGTTCTCTGTCGTAGTGCAGTTCTTTTCCTTTCACTCCTGGTCCAGGTTAGGAGAGGAGTAATGCGTTTCTAGCATAGTCTTATATCGCAGAGTCGTATGACAGATCACCTCATTCTCAGTTGAGCACTTGCTCAGACGTTTAATCCAAGTCTTGACTCTCTTCTTGCGATCACTAGCTACTTTCTTCCAGAAGCGAATTCTATCCCTAACTCGGACAGACATAGGCCTCTTTAGAATTCTCAACTCAGTTTCATAGTTCTTGCATTTAGATGCAAGTTCCCAGTTTTGACCATCTAGCTCTTCAACTTGGTCTCTAACTCTCTCATATTCCTCTATGTCAATCAATCCAAATTGGTGGTTTTCAATTTCTTCTTCCACCAGTTCCACTATCGGAATTGTTTCGGTATCGACATATACATATAGTATCTGCTCGTCGATGGTTATGTCATCTTCTGATGAATATCCACTTATGACAGGTTCTGCCATTTTTCCAGTTTCAAGAGATCTATAGGTTACAAAGACATATTTCAGTATCCATAGTTATGTAGTCTCTATTGTCAATCCGTAATCCAATCACAATGCACAGTAACATAAACAATAATAATAAACCAAACACATATGTCATATCATATAACTGATCATAGTTAGTTCACAAGTTTTTATACAAAACAGGATGGGTCTATCCTAGATACCCATCGATCCAAAGACTAATCAAAGCATGACGGGTCTGTCTACACACCGTCGATCCAAATGATATACAAAACATGACAGGTCTGTCTATACCCGTCGAACCAAAGTTCCAAGTCTAATACATAGTATATATACAATCCTAAGTAGGCACAACCCGCCCTACATAGGTCTAACGAAAATACGGTAGAAATGATCCCACGGCTGTCCTCAACACAGCCATCACCACACAAACACCAACCACAAGTCCTGCAATCCTAACATGTCTCTCAAGTGTCCTCACACGAGCACGTGCGGACTCAGCTATCTCCTGGGCAGTAAACACATGGTTCAACAAAAAGTGATGATGCTCATGCATACCAGCCATGTCCCCATACAGACGAGAGATCTCATCCTGTACCTGTCCAAGGTGAGAACCCCTGCTCGAAGTAATACATAACAATGTACGCATAACAGCAACTAATGTAGGGAGAGTCTGCTCTATCGGCTCTCCAGTGGTAGACAGTGGTGCTGGGGGTCGTGAGGACTCTCCTGTCTCAAAGGTGGAGGGAAAACCCTCTAATGACCTCCAGTGCCTCAACATAGGAGTCATCCACTCTAGATGAGCAAACCTGGGTGCCCTCTGTGGAGACTCAACAGACTAGTCCGCTGGTGCTAACGGACCTATAGGAAAATCTCGGACACACATCCTCGGTGTCCTCCTATATACAGGCCTGCGAGAAGTCTCACCGGCCTGATGGTGAATACCTGTAGTGATAGGGGTAACCTCATGTGCTGTCGGTGGTGGCGCGATGTAAGCGTCACTAGAGTCGTCTGACATGTCTCTCAAATGAACAGATGACTCATCCCCTACAGTGATCGCGGGACCCTCAAAAGGAGCCTCAGTCGGCTCTTCGTCCGAAGCGTAAACATGGTAAACTGATTGACTAGACATACTGTGACAAAGGAAATTGTGTGTGACGTGTCAGTCATATGTTAGACGTATGCAAACTGTATGTATGAATGCATGAATGTTCTAGCCAAGGCTATAGTCTAGGTCTCTAAGGTTTTCAGTCACCTAAAGACTTCTAGTTCGCTATAACCAATGGCTTTGATACCAAGTCTGTCACACCCCAAAAATCCATAATTGTGTTTATTTAATGTTTAGCGGAAGCAAGTTATAATTGGCGGAAGCATTATGTGTAAACAGTTTAACAACGGGGTGATGACTTTACAATTGTGCATTCATCGTATCAGAGCATATGATCATACAGAACATAATATATAAAGGATGCCAATTTAAAATAGTTATTACAAAAGTAATACGACTATGTAAGTCGTACAGTAGTAATAAAGTTTAAAACATTTAAGTTTTACAATACATATGTTAAGATAAGATTTCATAAGTATAACTGCAATGTCTGCAGTAATACAGAGGAAATCCTCAAAAGCTGTCCCATAAAGTATGGCATCCTAAGTAGTCCAGGGTTGTCATCCTGAATGCATGCGATCCTTACTTACATAGCTAATTTCCTGTAAAACATAGAAAGAAAGTCGTCAACAAATATGTTGAGTGAATTCACAGGTTTTGTATAAATATGTGGTATGTTAAACCATTTGTGTTTAAGTTATTGAAATGTTATTCAATAAATAAATGTTTGCAGGTTTTTGCAAAATATAAGATTGTAGGGTTGTTACCCTAAGATATAGTTTTATGTAGGTTGTTACCCAAAATGTATGTCTGGTTGTTTACCAGAATATAAGTATAATCAGTAAGTATACTGAAATAAAACAGTTGTAGGATATGTTCATCCTAATAACATGTGGGAAATGCTTAGACTATAATCCCCTGAAAGGTGAGCTAAACCTCGCAGGTTAAAGTAACGCGACCTAACCCTATAACCAAACCACAACCAAAACTTATGTTGTTTGCCTGAAGGACAATTAAGTATACGCTCCATCCACAGGAGGGTCGTCACGGCAATAGTACTATTCGTATACTCAGTGGCTAGAGTCACCTAGCTAATGGTTATAGTCTGCATGA
Organism: Helichrysum umbraculigerum; assembly: GCA_949592205.1. NCBI lineage: Eukaryota > Viridiplantae > Streptophyta > Magnoliopsida > Asterales > Asteraceae > Helichrysum > Helichrysum umbraculigerum. The sequence goes on along the minus strand of CATIUR010000001.1, from coordinate 66,215,117 downwards.
CATAAGGTCTTTCATGCACACATTTCAAGTCTGGGTCCGTACTAGGATATGTTGTCTAATTCCCAAAACAGTTGTGAAATATATATTTTCATATCAAACAATTGTATAAAGCAATTAAAGCATTTATATAATTTGCTGCATATGTTTGCATGCAGTTTCTATGTTTACACCCCTATGTTTAAAACAGAAAACATTTGTAAAGTAGGGGCTGTGAACTCACAGTAGTTTGCTCGGAAAGAAAGCTAGCAGCCAATCAGCTATAAGCCCAAGGTATGTTAACCTATACAATAAATATATTAACATAAGTACATTTGATTTGTTTTAAATCACTTATGTTAACAGTTTGTTCGTTCAAAGAAATGGTTGATTTCTTTATCATGTAAGTCGTTGTATTTGTAGGTGGCATTGAGTAGAAATATTGTTATTATTTCTTTCATCGTATACTTGGTTAAGTATATGAATCAATATGTAATTGTCTAGTTTAACGGAAGGTCGTTTTGTTTCCATTTGTACATATACTTTGTATATAGTTGTTCGTATAATTTGAACGTTAATCAAATATCATTGTTTGTACATATATTTGTTTTATATATGTATTCGTATGTAAATATACTTGTTGTATATTATTAAGTTGTACGTTTGTTAAACGTGAACTTCATTGTGTATATATATATTTGTGAATATATATTTTTAATTGTCATATGTATATATGTTAAATAAATACATTGTTTATGTATATCAAAATATATATAAGTTTTCATTTGTTTAAGAAAACGTATACGTTTGTGTCAATAACGTGTGTCCTCGTATATATTTATATATAATGTAATACGTTGTTAACGTATTTAAAAACATTATAAGTTTTATTTGTTATAAAACTCGATAATGTATTTATTTTGTTTATAAAATAAATATTATTTGTTTTTAATATCGTCACGTTTGTTTAATAAGTTTAAGTGTCCCGATAATGTAATCGTTTTCACAAAACGTATATTTTACAAAGTCCATATTCATATATACGTATATATATATATATATATATCGTTCGTTTGTACGAGTTTAAATAAGTCCAAAGTTCGTGTCTCGGATATATCTCATTAATGTTTTATTAATAGTTTATAATGTCTCGTGAATGTATCGTATAATTGGAATCGTTAACGGAAACGTTTATGTTTTAAAAATCAAAGTCAAAGTTGTTGACCAGGTGTGGGAATCCGCCGGATTCCCTTGAATCCGCCGGATTCAAGTCAAAGTTCGGAATACGCCGGATTCGGGTGAATCCGCCGTATTCATCGTGGTTTTCATGTGGTTTCGTTTTAGGTTCGGGAATACGCCGTATTTAAATGAATACGCCGTATTCAATCCAGTTCGGGGGAATCCGCCGTATTCAATCGAATACGCCGGATTCGTTTGTGTTCATCAGATAGTTCGTGTGAAGGTTCGGGAATACGCCGTATTCAACGGAATACGCCGTATTCGACTTGTTTAGAAACGGGAATCCGCCGTATTCCCGTGAATACGCCGGATTCGTTTGGTTTTCGGTTGGGAATACGCCGGATTCAAAGGAATCCGCCGTATTCGTGGCTCGTTCCAGTCCCCTGTTCGCGTCTGATACAATATATACACGGATCAACTTGGTTCCAAACCATTATACATCAATACCAAACGTTTATAACAAGTTTACATGTTGTTTTTATAAGTTATTACCTCATTTTAACAAGTTTAAGTATAACGATTTTAGTTTTAAAGTTTTGGGTTTTATAGACTCATTTTCAAGATACATCAAGAATCAACAATTTGATGTGTTATATGTTTAGATTATGATGAATAAACATGTTAGATGGCGAAATTAAAGTAAAGAAATCAAAAAGGAGGATGTTTCCTTACAAAGAAAAATGGTGAGAATGATGAAACGAAGAAGATGATGATGATGATGATATGTTCCTGGTTCCACTTTTGCTTCTTGATGTTGTTGCAGATGAAGAAGAAATTGAAATGGAATAATGGATGATGAATTATTGGTGTGGGTGTGGGTTTGTTGATCAGAGAAAGAAGAACGGAGGGAGTAATATAATTTAAACGAGTATGGGTTATTTACAGAGCCGGTCTCCTCAATTATTTGAGTTTGGTGGCCGGTTTGTGTACAACAATTTCGAGTACGGGTATAATTATAGCAATATAAAAATAAACATTTTACATTTTTATTTTGTAGATGTTCTCCTGGTTCGTAATTTATAATCAGAATAATGATGTTATCATTATTTTAAATAGTTGTAAAATTTTGTACATTTTACTGCGCGTAACTATTTGAGCGCAAAATTTCAGTTTATTTAGGATTTCATATTTTGAGGTAATGTTCTAACTTCTTCTAAATGAACGAAAAAATTTGTATTTTTATGATTTGACGTCGTATGCGCGTTTTAGAATTATTTCTGTTCGTGTTATAACACGTTTTATGTTAAACGTAAAATTAGACCTTTATATCTATATGTTATAGATATATAAATACTCGTAATTAATAATTACATTATTAATTAAGTTTGTATCACAAAAATTTTGTTATTTATTTTTGTCGGGTTCGTTCCGATATATTTGTACGTAACTTTAATTAATTACATATTTTGTAATACTTTTTGTTTAAAAGTATTGGGCTTGCTAGGCTTACATCACATCAAATAGTTTTGTTAAAACTTAATCAGGAAATTAGCGTAAGAATGCACATGCTTAAATGTTAATTAATACCTAATTTGGAGAGTTGTCACACTTACCGACCGCTGGGGGCGTATCAAGTTTTTGGCGCCGCTGCCGGGGAACCAACTGTACGATCCTTAGGCGTTAAGACGAACTTACTTACTAGTGAACCTTTAGAATTCCTTAAACCCCTACGTCTTTCTTTGTTTTTCCTTCCTTTTACTACTTTTAGAAATTACCACCCCTATCCACTCAACTAATCAACCACCTGCCAATGAGACTATGACAGCTACACGTATAACTCTCGCTGAAGACTCTAAAACTTTGATTGAAGGTCTAGGAGGACCAATTGTCTATCTGGAAATTGGAAGAGGATCATTCGAATTAAAGTCCCACATTGTCCAGTTAGTCCTAAACCTCTGTCAATTCCGTGGCCTACCAAATGATGATCCCAACTCACAACTTGACAAATTCATTTCCTTATCCAACTCCTTTAAGCCAACTGGGGTTAATCAGGACATAGTCTACCTATACCTATTTCCCTACTCACTCACTCTTAATGCACAAACCTGGTTCGAGGGACTAGAAATTAACTCTATAACCTCTTGGGTAGAATTAGCAACCAATTTTTTTGCCAAATATTTCCCCCCATCAAAACAAGCCATGTTTAGGACCAACATCATAAACTTCCTTCAAGTGCATGATGAATCAATCTACGATGCATGGGAACGCTTTAAGAAATTGCTTAAGAAATGTACGAATCATCATTTTGAGCGCTCAGACCAGTTGCGCATTTTCTACAATGGTCTCTTCCCACATCACCGTCCTTTACTTGATACCGCCTCTCGAGGCAGTTTCATAGACTGTACGGCAAATGAAGCTTCGAGCCTTATTGAGAAAATGACCATACACAACCATGATTGGAACAGTGAAAATCACCCCTTAATAGTGAATCCACCTACTACAATCGGGAATGAAACTATCCAAACTCCCACTCAGCAGGTGGCAGACCTAACCAAGGAGATTAAGGAATTGAAAAGTCAACAACAACAAGTCTGTCAAGTTCAAACCTGCCTTAATTGTGCTAATCTGAACCACTCAGCCCAAATTCCTCAGTCTCATCTAACTCCACCCAATACTAACCCTTCCTTTAACCCACCTAGGAATAGCCCACTAACTTACCAACCTCAACCTTTAAAACCCTCTCCTTCACAGACCTCTAGTTTTGACGACACCCTGATACAAGTCATTCAAGGAATCTCAACTAGACAAGACCAAACTTATCTCATCTTAAGAGACCATTTGACTTTGTTAAAAGCTTTCGAATCCCAGTTAGTACAATTAGCACAACGTATTATCACTAAACCTCAGGATAGTCCAACTAGTTGTCATAAGGAGGCTTCCCACATTCAAGACTCTCAGGTAGCACATAGCCCACCTTCTGTTTCTTCTCCGGTGAAGGAACCACCTATTGTCCCATCGACAATGGACTTAGAGTGTACACCAAGTAGGAAAGTAAACATTCCATTTCCGGCTCGTCTTAAACAACGACCCGACAAGCTTAAGTCTTTTAAGCTTGATAGGAAATTCCTAGATACCGCAACTGAAGTTCATTCTAAAAAGTACTTCAGAGAACTCCTTACAACCAAGGATAAGGTACCCGAAGTACCCAATGTCCCACTGAACGAGGAATGTTCAGCTATCTTAAAAAATACCATTCCTGAAAAACTCGGAGATACCGGACGTTATACTCTCTCTATTTCCATCTACAATTCAGGCATCATCTGTTCTCTCGCCGACTTAGGAGCTAGTATTAATCTTATGCCATACTCGCTTTTCAAGAGGCTTGAGTTAGAAAATCTTCGACCTACCGAAATGACCATACAGCTTGCTGACCACTCGGTCAAATACCCTAGGGGAATAGCTGAAAATGTTTTAGTTAGGATTGACAAATTTCTTTACCCAGCAGATTTTGTAGTAATGGATATGCAGGAAGACGTACACATCCCAATCATACTAGGAAGACCTTTCATGAATACGGCAAAGGAAATCATCAACGTCTTCGCACAAACCATCAGCTTACAGTCTCAGGGAGAAACCATCACTTTCCATATCGACAATCCTAATGCTGGAGACCAAGCCAATATGTACATGATCTCCATGAATAAGACCAAAGAGGACAAAGAAACTGCAAAGTCAACAAGTGAAAGGAACTCAAGCATGGAAATGGCAATCACGCCATATTTCCCGATTGACCTCCGACGAATAGGACAAGAGATGAAAAATGCATCTCCATCAGCAAACAACCCAACGATGGAAGAATTGATCAGAACGAGAAAGATGGAAGAAGAAAACAAAAGAAGCAGACCGCCACTGAACCTATTTAACACTGATGAAATGGCGGAAAGTAACCACAACCATCCCATGAGAAGAGAAACACTGGAGGAATATTCCAAACGTACAAGATACCAACCGCAAACCATCATAGATCACAAAGTGCTCGAAGAATTCATCCAAAGATTCGACAAAGGGGTAGGAGGAATAAGTAACGCAGTCAAATTACTTACTCTTTCCCCTGCTAAACTGCAATTCTGCCAGCAACAGAAACAGACTTACGCTAGGATCTACAATGCCCTTAAAAGATCTAATATCCCATTCACCTCAATACAATGGGAGATGTTAGGATCCATTAGAGCGCATATGAAAGAGACTACTGGACATCCGAGCAGTCGTGCCGACATCTCAATGATGAATGACCTCACATCATTGCTTAACTTGCTAAGTAGAGAAGATCACCTCAGTTCCAAGGAGAGCGGATCTATGGTTATCAACTCCACCATGGAAAACAAATTGAATTAATGATTGAAGAACTTAGTGATCTCGTTTGGGAGGAATCAAGGCGCGAACAACCCTTTAGGGTTACATATGAATCACCACTTGATATTGCTACTTTTGTTACGATCCATCTACGGGAGATTCAACAACGGAAAAATAACTCCAGAGCAAAGTTCATATTCCACTCAGGATACAAGGATATACTTCATAAGCTTACTCTAGTTTTCTCAGAATCCGACTTTCCATTCAACGACCATCACCACCGGCAAATCAAGAACCTGTGCATATCTATCAGAAGATTCAATGGAGACCCCAAGACCGAAAACTATGGAGACATAAAACTGCAATTCTTGGCGTTTGTATGCTCTCTCTGGCAAAACCCACCGCCAAGAGAGGTTGTTAAGAAAGATACAACCACCATGACTGACCCTAATGGGACTGTCACTAAAGCAGTTGACTACATCCCCTTCGGACTTCAAGGACTTGAGAGAACAATGTTAGAGCATCTTCTGAACTACAAGGCATCATCGAGAGATAGTCCACTCGAATTGATTACTACAATAATCAATCACTTTATGATAATCTATCCACCTCGATACACTTTTCCGCAACCTAGGGCCCACAACGTCAACAAAGGGGATCCGATGGATGCATCCATCCCCATCTAGCTAGAAGAGAAGAAGTCGAGCTCTCGACTTTAAAAGAGCGCTTCTCGGGAGGCAACCCGTGTTTTACATTTCCGCAATTTTACATTCCAAGAAGTGATAAAGTCTCCGACTATCTTTCACACTTGGATATACAAACAAGTTTCTGCCTGACGCATCAAATTTTTGACGCCGCGCATCAAAGAAAGTATATCCAACGTGTTCACACCTACGAGACCAATCACAAGAAGACTTGATCAAGAGTGAACCCATCAAGATGATGTTCGGCAAACGCATACCAAGGAACACTGCAAATACTGGGGAGTACTTCTTTACCAGTCTCTTTCCTTCGTTATAAATATACCATATCCAATATGCCTATCACTAAGTGTGGGATTTAAACCCAACACACACTGCTAAAAGAATACGTCTTAGATGTTTCAAATCCTAACTGTGGGATCTTTACCCCAGTCAGAGCTTAGAATAACATCGAGGACGATGTTCCTTTAAGTGTGGGATAGCAGTAGTTACACTACTGTAAAATGGATAATGGTATATGCTTGATTCTAAACTCGCTGCTCTTTAGACCATCCTTCTCCAAAAAGTAAACAAAATTTTCAAAATTGAGTTAAAAATATGTTGAAAATGAAAATTTTACACAAAGAATGATTTACTTTGGGGAAGAAGGATAAATAAAATATGAATTCCTTTGAAAAATTAGTTTAGTAATCCCATAAAGAGCATCGCATGACTAGACACACAACAACCCAATTTTTGATTCGTGAGGTATCTTGAGCCATATAAAGCATTCACTTTTAATGCTTCACTTTTTCGATTCTTGAGTGTGCCGATGTATGCGTTTAGAATCAGAACTTGCTCTTGTTATGCATTTCGAATCCGAACTAGTGAGTAAAAAGGAGATCGAATCACATCATTCTTAAACCCATCCTTACACGCAAAAAAAAAAATGAAAACACGTTATTCCTACCCTCTCGAAAGCATCCCTCAAACTTCATAGAAAGTTCCAAAGATGAAAGAAGAGAAGCTACAAGGATATGACGTCGAAAAAAAAAATTCAAAAGAAAAGAATTCGAAGAAAAGAAAGTCGAATGGAGAAAAAGACTCCTACCAAAAATCACGAGAAAAGGGCGTCAATTTTCAGCTTTCCTCTTCACAAAAAAATATATTACCAACACAACCCCCTCTCACCTCTCATATCACCAACACTCCACTCCAAAAAGCTTACATCACCCCTCCTAGAATGATTGTGGCTAGATTGACTTCACGCTCACTTAAAAGGTAACGATTTGATTCTCGATCAAGCCTATGACGATAAACGATACATGACTGGCGTTCTGAGTGATTGATAATATTAGAATAGGAAACCCTAAACACTTTGAGTGATTTGAGTGACCACCTTGAGAGGATCGCCTAGTCATGTATCCAAGATCAAAGATCACAAGCATGCTCCTAAAGATTACAATCCTTCCTTTTCAAAGAACAAGTACTTTACTTTCCTAAAACCCCTTAGTAAAGAGTTCTACCTTAAAATTTTTCATTATCTGCTTATCTTTAACCATGTTTAAAGACGAGTTTGCTTGAGGACAAGCAAAGTTCTAAGTGTGGGATACTTGATATCGCGTAAAAAGTCACGTTTTTACTACTGATATCTCTCTCATTCTGGAATGATTCTTGGCATATTGACTCAAAACCATTAAAAATCAGTAGTATTATGCCAAGATGGTCAAAACAAGGTTGCACGATGAAAATCAAGTAAATCGGATGAAAAACGAAGATTCTACACACGTTTGAAGATTCAAGACATCAAAACGAGATTTCAAGACAAAAGTGCCCATCACCAATATCCATCTTAACCAAGATGTTAGTTTTCAAATTACGAATCCAACAGAAGAAGAATCAACAAAAACGGACGAAGAATGAAGATTCTACGTACGCCGGAAGATCCAAATGATTCGTACAGCACATCTGAAGTTCAGAGATGAATTCTTGGGATATTTTTACATCAAAGTCTTCTTTTTTGAATTACGAATCCAACAAAAAAAGAATCAACGCAAACGGACGCATAACGAAGAAGTTACGCACGAAACGAGCAACGAAGCAACGGGCGACGACCGGGGCTGGTGGCAGCCAGCCGCCGCCGGCCAGCCACCAGGCCGCCGGAGCCAGCACCCCCCCCCCCATCCGGATTGCGCTTTTTGGTCCTTTTGTGTACCCGGTGCTAGGCCTTTGCACAACTTTATGTACCTCGTGCCACTATATGCGCGTACCTCGTGCCACTATATGCGCGTACCTTTTGCTATTGTGAGCTCCTACTTGCTAACATGCACCAAAACTCTCCTATAAATAGGAGGCTTTATGTTCATTTGAAGATGCACCTCCACACCTTCCATCCTTGGACAAATACATTTTCTTTCTATAGCTTCTAGCTTTTCTTTCTTTGTTTATTTTCTTACTTTAAAGTAGTATTAGGCTAGTTAAAATAGAAGCAAGGAACGAGCTTGTATTCCTTGGTGAGGAACGCAATTGTAATCTGTGGTGTATGCTTGGAGCAATCATATTAATTCAAGTCTATTCCTTCTCGCATTTAATCCTGGTTCTTTCTATCCTTATCTATCTTAATTAATTACGTTTTTATTGATTATGCTAGATTTAGTTATTGCCATGATTAGAGAGTAGTATACTTGTTGTGTTTGTTTGCGATGTAGTTAGTTAATTATGGGATGATTTATAACTAAATATTAAAGATCGGTAGTATTACTTTGATCGTCTTATTGCATGTTCTTGTTTGATTGTTGCCTTAGGATCATCATAGTAGTAAAATATAAACGGTCTTAATTATCGTGAAATATTATGACGGCCCCTATTCGACTGTTACTCGATATAGTACTGGAAACACTTCAAGGTGGAGTACAAATGTATGGAAGTCGAGGAACGACTGAAGGTAGTCATATTACAAAACGGTATAATATTACGAAGTAATATGATGGCCCCTATTCGACTGTTGTGCAGTATAGCGTTGGAAACACTTTAGGTGTAGTACAAACACGTGGAAGCTGTGTAACGACCGAAGGTAGTTATATTACGGACTAATATATAAAATGAGAAACCTAGTTTAATTAACCTTTCTAAATAGACTTTTAAACTTCAAATTAATCTATCACCTTTCCACCAATAAACGTGATTACAACACCTTTTTAACCACGTCCAATTAAAAGGTAGTCAGTCATCTGTGTCAATACAATTTGTCAAAGATATGAAACTATGGAACCATAAGGATACATGGGGGATTATCGTAGGACAAGACATGGCCCAGGGTTTGAAGCGATGGAATCACTTAAAGTGAGGAACGCTGTGAATAACTAGGGGATTTATTGGGTAGTCTTAAGCAAGGGCTGGTTTAAAGTCATAAATGAACTTTTTAAATATACGAATCTGTTAGGATGACGAGGAATCGTTATATGATTCAGTTATGTCTAGTACCTTAAGATTTTGTTCCCGTTCATATGAAAGTATTATTAAACCATAATTAAGATTTTGCTTATTATTCTAAATACTTTGTAATGTTACCATAACCTAGCTCCCGGTGTGACACGCTAATGGGATTTTAATTAGTAGGGAATCTAGTGTTTACATACAAGTATTCAAGAATGATAACTAACTAATATCTTTCAAAACAGTTTCTCCAAATATCATCCCATAACTTAATTAACGAAATCTCAACAAACACTATCTTTATTTTATCTGCATTACGTTTTATTTTTATTTCGCTTTTATTTATTTACTTGCCTAAGTTAGTAAATATAAAAACCAAAAACTTTCCCACTATTTTATAAGCCCTTCACTAGTTTGAAAGCCCTCATCTACCACGCCTCAGTTTCAATTCAGTCGGTTTGAAGAACGACTCTAGGTCATACCTACCACTTGCTCACCCTTAGAATTAGCATCGTTAGGGAAAACTTAGGCCCTATATTTACAAATTTAAAACACCCACTGATCGCCGCCTCCGGCAGCCGGTTCAACGACGAGGGTAATTCCCTTACCGACCGCTGGGGGCGCATCAGTGGTTAATGTTTTCGGCTCATTTTGATTACCAACGATCTGGCCCGATTAGTAAACTTAACCTGGCCCAAATATAAATGTAATGATTTTGGCCTACTTTGTTTAGCCCAAAAATAGTTTGGCCCAAATATAGTTTTCAACCCATATATTATTACGTATAAAAATAATTATTTTGGTCCATTATATATTTGACATGTTTGGCCCAAAAGTTCTAATGTTTAATATTTGTATAAAAATATTGTCACGTGGTCGTGTACAAATTTTTAGGACCAAATTATTTGTCGTACTTTTTACAGCAAAAATAACCTAACAAAAATTTTAAGTCACGTAGTCGTTTATATGTTTGTACCAATTAATATCGAAATGTCCGTGTGTTTGGCTAAAAATGCGATGCAACTCGTTCGGGTACGCAACATAGTCGTACAGCTCTTTTAGTCCAACCGTTTAGTTCTATCTCAATCTAGCATATCCTCTATGTATAACTTGCACTTATAAGATTTATATTAGTTAATTGACAATGTATTAAAATCCTTTCCAAAAATGGAAAGGAATCAAAATAGTAAGAATTGATATCCATTAACAAGACCATTTGGCTATCAAATTTTCAGCAGATATTTACTCTTCGAGGGTTGACCCCAGGACTTTGCTCCATAATTGGACTGTACTGCCATGGTTTTTTTTTTTTTTTTTAGGGATTCCTATTCAAAGGGATTAGTTAAATAGATTATTTAATGGCATATGTGTTTAGGTGCATATGAAAGAACCCGAGACCACAGCACATGGATCTAGGGCTGTTCACAGTTCGGATAAAACCGGATTATCCAATTGGATAACTCGGATCGGATCATATGGTTTGGATAATTGAATTTTTGGATCAGCTCGGATCAAAACCAAACTTATTATTTTGGATCACGGATTGGTTTTGGTTAGTATATTACAAACCGGATTATCCAAAAAAATCAAATAACAAATAAATATTTATTTTTCAAACATTATATGTATACAGGCACTTACAAAATAGTTTACTAACTTATTAATATTCTATAAATATTCAAATATAATAGATAGTTAATAGTTAACAAAATTGTTTACTTATATATATAGGTAATTTATAGTTTTGTTTTACATTTTACTATTATATTACACACACATGTATATGTACTGGGAGGTTTAAATGAGAACCATCCATTTTGTATAAGTTTATTATAATATCTAACATATTTTTAGTAGATATTGTAAATATATATCTATGTGTTTGGATATCCAAAAACCAAACCTATCCAACCAAATAGTAATTCGGATGGATTGGTTTGGTTTTTAAATTTGTTTGGACGGATCGGATTCATATTTTCAAAACCATAATCCATTTGGATTCATGTATACGGATCGGTTTTGAACCGATCTATCCATTTGAACACCCCTACATGGATCATGTGGTCGGTTAGTTATATCAAGTTTTTACACATTAACATTAAGTTATAATCACTATATAATCAATGAAATATATAAAGTTTACATATGAAATTTAAATTTGAAAACCTTACAGTGGTAATAATAATGGTACTGTGATGATGATGATGATGATGATGATGATGATGATGATGATGATGATGATGATGATGATGATGATGATACGAAAATGATGATGATCTTGTTGTGGTTAGTTTGGAATTATAGTGTGAAAGTGATGAAGCTTCCTTGTTCCTGTTTGTTCCAGCGGAGAGATCAAAGAGGGCGAAATTAGGTGTAGTGAATTATTGATGTATGTATTTGGTGTGTATTCTTAATTGTGAAGGAAAGTGGTATATATAAAAATATGTATACTGAGTTGAAAATGAAGCGTGGCTTCATAAAGTCTCTTGTCCTCCAATAATTCGAGTTAGATGATGGTTTTTAACCTATTAATTTCAGCTACGGGTATAATTAGTTGTACCCAGTGTACAAATCAATTATTCGTTATTTAAATTTTTAACTTAATAATTGATAATTGTAGAAATGAAATACTTTATTAAAATGATTAATAAAATTATTCACAGTAGTGGTACTGTACAGTTAAATTGGGTGCCAAATTTCAGTTGAATTTGGAAATTATATTTTGAAGTATTCTTCCAAATACTAAAACAGGAATAAGAAAAATAATACTTTTATTATTTTCGACCTTTAGGTACGTTTTGAAATTGTTTCTGTTCGTGTATAACGCGTTCTAAATAATCGTCTAAAGGTTTCCGTTTTATTTTTGTTCTAACTATTTTCTATAATAATTTCAAACAAAAATTATTCGAAAGTATTTTGAAGTTCTTTTTGAACTTTTGTATTGCGCTCGATACGTTTATTATAAAACGTATAATATATTATATTATTTCAATAATATAAGTTAATAATATTTGTAATTAATAATTTTTGAATTATTATCTATTTTGTATCACCAACTTTATTGTATTGAGTTTGTCGAGTTTGATACGTTCATTTACTACAGTAATTATATAATAATAACTACTATTTAACTAACACGACACGTATTATATAATAAGTTTTGCTAAACTTATCACACAAAGATAGTTTTGAATTCACTATTCAGGGAATTACTCTAGGTAATGCATGTACTTACGTAAAGATTAGTACCCTAATTAGAGGATTGTCACAGAGGTGTAGTCGTGCATCGACTGTTTCGGGTCTTTCTTTGTTTAGGCGGCATGATGACGTTCTGCGATGAAGGAAATGCAGAAGTCAATGCCAATAAAAAGGATGTGAAGAATGAAGCTTCGTATATTTTAGTTATTGAATATTCAAGAAGAATTGACAAGATCCCCATCACGTATCTTACGACTATGAAACGCCCATATGTACTTAGTATAATATAATCACGTTGGCTAGGCGTCATTATATGATGCTAAATACATACTTCTTTTCATCAACCGTTTAATACGATCAGGTTTGTATGAGATCAGAGTGAGTATGAATGAATCGAACATAGTAGAGTTCAATAAATGGGTCAAGCGTGTCGATATGTCGTAACTATAGTTAGAAGTATGCAAATGTGTTTATGCATGTGCGTTCTAGCCAAGGCTATAGTCTAGGTCTCTAAGTCACCTAAGAAATCTAGTTCGCTATAACCAATGTCTCTAATACCAATCTGTCGCACCACCAAATTTGTTAATTGTGATTACCGGAGTGTTTTGCCGAAGCATTACATCGAGTGGGGGCACCGACGTATACAAAGTACATGCATACATATCAGAGCATATGATTACAACAAAACATATATATTAAGATGCCAAGAGTAATAGTTACAAGGTTTTACGATTCATCGAATCGTATAAGTGTAAAAGTAGTTAAGTTGTACAAAAGTAGATTTCGTAGATATGACTAAATCAGTTTAGTTATATAAAAGAAATCTCATTGTTCAAAAGTTGGCATCCTAAATTCGTCATGGGTCGCCTAGTTCCAGAAGTGCAGGCGGTCTTACATGCGCAGCTAATTCCCTGAAAAACATAGTAAAAGTCAACAACGTGGTTGAGTAAATTCACAGGTTTTAAGTTTACGTGTAAAGTTTTGTAACCAAATATGTTTGTAACGTTTTGCCCTAACAATTTAAGTAGAGTTCATCAACGTGAAGTTTCGTTTGGGATGTAGCCCAAAAATATCGTTTGAAAAGTATTGTCCAAGAAGTAGGACCTATAAATGTTTGCCAAAGAAGTATGGACTTTATATGTGTGTTTGCCCAAGTCGTAGGGACTTTCTGTGTATATTTGCCCAAGAAGTAGGGACTTTATATGTGTGTTTGCCCAAGTCGTAGGGACTTTCTGTGTATATTTGCCCAAGTCGTAGGGACTTTTTGTGTATATTTGGCCAAGTCGTAGGGATTTTCTGTGTATGTTTGCCCAAGTGGTAAGGACTTTCTGTGTATGTTTGCCCAAGTCGTAGGGACTTTCTGTGTATGTTTGCCCAAGTCGTAGGGACTTTCTATGTGTTTATGAAAATGTTGTTTCATAAAAGTCAGTTTGTATAAAAGTCTAATAGCATTTCATGAACGGTTTGTAATATGGTATGAAATCTTCATAAATACGGTTTAAAAGTACTCGAGCTGTAGAGTAAAACATGGATACGTTCGGAGTCAACAATCTACAAGTATAAAAGCATAAAAGCATTTTTATATAATCATGGTAAGCTATGGCAATAGTAAAACAGTGACTATGTTTTCCACCCCTGTTCAAAAGTAGCAAAGCAGTAAAAATAGGGGCTGTGAACTCACCTGGTGAGCTAAATGTGTGCGAGTGCTAGCAAAGCCTAAGCCCAAAAGTACTCCTAGTCGATAATCTCCTAACGCCCTAAACGTATGAGATTATAAGTATAAGTAGTTGGCCACATGCCAAACATGTTATTCGTTCACTCGTTGAAAGATCTTTGTTTGTTTGTAAATTCGTACGTTTCGTTGGTGATGGTTTTCGTAATAATAATTCGTAATGACATTATTATAAATTTTGTATCAGTGTATACTTTGTAAAAGTATATATGTTTAGGGAATTGATAAAAGAAGCCCTAAGGGCCTTGGATAAGAAAATTTTAAAAATATAATTAATTCAAATTTTAAGACAACATTGTATATTCATCCACGATTGTTACTAAAATGCAACCACTTTCCATTTTTTTTGGGTCATTCTTTCCTGTGAAAATAACTACCTTCGTCAATTTTAAAGTTATAAACTCATAATGAGAAGAAAAGGAATTTGAGTATCTGCTTCAAAATTAATCCATCTACCATCTTTTAACGATAATAGATTATCAAGCATTAATTAATTGATTGCTTTTATATATTAGTTTTTATGAAAAATCATTGATCATGGTTCTAATATTTACAACGTCAATTTTTGGAGTAGTAGTCTAATTTCTAGTGACGGTTTCTTTTAAAGTTTAAAATGAGTTATGGTTTTCTAGTTTAGTTCCCTAAAAAAACGGATGATGGTTGCAGTTTGGTTAAAAAAGTTTGGATGAATATTCAGTCTTGTCTTAAAATTTGAATTAATTATATTTTTAAAATTCTCTTATCCAAGGCCCTTAGGGCTTATTTTATCAATTCCCATATGTTTATTGTTTCCGAGTGTATAGTATATATATAGTTATTCGTCGTGTATATATATATATATATATAACTTTACAAAGTATACGACGAAGAACAAACAACTATTTATATAACTTTACAAAGTATACGACGAACAAACAACTATATAAATAGATATATAGATATATATATATATATATATATATATATATATATATATATATATATATATATATATATATATAGTGTACGAGTTATATGTCCGAAAGTATATATTTAGATATGTATCCGAAAGTATATATTTGTATCCGAAGTTCATTATCCGAATGTATTAATGTCCGAAAGTGTGTATAAGTCCGAAAGTTGGAGTCCGAAAGTGTAAAAATCCGAAGTTTAGAGTCAAAATCACTATTCATCTGAAAGTCAAAGTGGTCAAATTTACTATTCATCCGAAAGTCAACAAAAGTCAAAGTTCGGAGTGGAAATCAGTCTGAATTTGTGATTATTATTTAAAATAGTAAACATTATCAATAGGCTCCGAAATTTTTACACGATATTCCTACATATCTTAAGTACTTCCTGTAATTTTTTATGACTTTTGGAGGTCGTTTGATATTTTTAAAAAAATCGAGAAGTGTGCAGTACTATTTAGTCCGAATTTAAAGTTGTTTCTATGGTTTGAATTTTCTGGAAAAATAGGTGTATTTCTAGAGGAAGTGTTCAACATGAAAGTTGTAGATAACGAAAATACGAAGATTTTGGCATTGGTTTCATGCATTTATCTTACTCGAGCAATTTTATACGATTTTTACCGTGGAGCACAGAATCTGTCCCGAAAACTGTTTTAATACATGTTTTGTTTTCTTAGTTTTTGGTTATGTTTTTGCTTAAGATCTTTCATATAATGAACATATAATATGTTTAGAGAGCATGAAACAAGTAAGATTAGTAGGTGTAAAGTGTTCCTTACAAAGCTTTAAAGTGGAGAAGGAAGAAGATGATGATGAAGTTTTCTTGAGGCTTGTTTCTTGCTCCTCCTTTTTGCAACTTCTTGTAGATGATCAAAGTGATTTTGGAAGAAGATGATGATGGTGATGTTGGGCTGTGATCAGCCGTGAGAAGAGAGGGAGGAAAGGAGGAAAGAATAAAGAGTGAGTTGGTGAGGAAATGGAAAGGAAAAATGGGGTTTGAGTGCTAAAGTCAATCAAGCAAAAAGGAAATGGGTGAGGGCATGGCCTTGGCCGATTTTTTTCTTGGTCAAGGGAAGGAAAGTTGGTGATTTTCTTGTCCCCTAATTATTGTGTTGATATTTAGGTATTTAACCCGTGATCGTTTACCCGATCGTAATACGTTAAAACGTATTTTAATGGTTTAGTTTGTTAGCGTTATTTCGCAATAATATATTTTGAAGTATTAATATAAATACTTAATAATGAGTTCCAAAAATAATATTTTTGACTAGTTTGGTTGTCGGGTTCGTTTTACGTATTTTGTCGCATTCGTTACGTTTTCCTAAAACGTATAAACGTTTAATGTTTTATCGCTATGCTTTTATCGTTAGCATAATATATCAAAGTAAATATCTACTATAAAAATAGTTTTATGATATTTATAAAATTTGTATCACCAACGTACATATTTATTTCTTCGAACTCGCTCCAAATGTTTCGCGCGTAATTACTAGTAATTACAAAATAAGTAATATTCCACATATTAAGTCGTTGGGCTTTGCTAGACTTATCTCCTAAAATGGTTTGTGAATTCACTTGGTCAGGGAATTAGACTTAAAAATGCATGTGTTTAGTGTATGTAATCGTGTTTAAATTTGCGGGGTATCACACAATGCATATTAACTAATATGCATCGCGATGCATATTAAAACTTCACATTATTTGAAAGATATTTTTATTGTTAATATGCATCATAATGCATATTAACTAATACGCACCGCGATGCATATTAACGGATTTGGATCTAATATTCATAAATCGATGCTATAACTTGAAGAAAGAATTTATCAAGGAAGTTTAACATTCATAGCATCGATTCCGATTAACATTTACTAAATTTCAGTTTGCTTTTTTCGAGATTTGTATGGGTGAAGGTAATATGCTTCCTGATGCATACTAACGCTTCCCCCTTCCCCAAAAAAATGCACTTCCCTCTAGATCATTCCAATATATATATATATATATATATATATATATATATATATATATATATATATATATATATATATATATATATATATATCAACAAAAGATAGTAAGAAACACCACTTGCATAAATGGCCCAGTGGTAGGGCGTCCACCTGACCTCCTAGAGGTCAGGGGTTCGAACCCTGCTCTGGGTAAACATTTATCATGTTGGTACCAGCCGCTTATGAAGCAGGGCCCATGCATATGAAGACCAATTGAATATAAGGTCATGAGTTCGGATCAATCGGGCTCTATATATGCTTGGGTGCCAGTGGAGGCGCTTTAAAGGTACGAAGCTCTTGCTCGGTGGGTGACGTAGCTACCAATATGGTAGACAAGGTTACTGGTTTCCTTGCCACAATAAACCTTTTGAAAAGATAGTAAGAAACAATACATAAAGTACGAACTCCGTGCAATCACCGGTCTCATCTTAATATTGCAAAAAAGAGATATAGGTGAAATAGTCTAAACCTGAAACTTGATATGGACCGCACGGAATCGACTTGAAAAAAGATGCGTGGTGAAAGGAATAATGGCTGGCTAAGGACCGAATGTACTCGATCACTTCAAACTGATCCGGATAGAAAGCAGGGTACTGACTTAATATGTTAAGAGGACTTAAATCAATATAAAATCGATTCAAAATGCTATATACCATATTATAACGCACGACCAAATGGGCCATTTTTAGTTTAGCTACTTAAAAATTTAAAATTAAATGTAAAACTAAATTGGTTTATAAGATAGAAAGATTAATAGCACCATATTATAATCAAGGTAGTCAAAATAGTAAGACGTCCTTTTGTCCCAACAAGAGATGTGATGTTCGAACCTCTCTATGTAAAACATATTAAAGGTGGCTAGAGAAAGAGTGAAAAACGGAGATGATTACAGAGATACCACGATTAAACCGTCTAACTGAACATAAAGAACCCAACCTTCTTCATTTACTTGATTCTACATCAAGTGGCATTTGCCTAATTACCAATTAGCAGTGGGATCAACTGATCAAAAAAGATATATTATTATTACATACTAGATATTAATACTGTATCATTCATTGTCTGGTAAACTAAGTACACATAAATTACACGTACATAGGTGTTGGAATATATATATCAATATGGGTAATGGGTAACGGGGACCATATATGATTATGTACGTATGTATCTATATGCTTATATATAGGGGGGAAACATTTAATGGTTTGTGTATGGCATAAATGTGCATCTGTGTAGTGAACAACACAGGTCGCATGGTATTAATGTGTGTGTTGTCGCATGTTTATGTTTAGTGTTTTTTTGCCTGTAAAAATTACCTACAAATGAATGTTGTAATAGATACACAAGATCAAATATTGGACATTTTCATACCATGTTAGAACTTATGATCGAGTTATATTACTAATTTGTTACTGCTATTAGAAAACGGGATTTTATTGTTTGAACTGTTGAAGTTGAAAATCGATCAAGTTTCTTCTTACAAATCGCTTGTTTCATAAGCTTTTGATAAACGTATAGCCAGGTAATCACTTTATAGCTTTTGATATATTAACTCAAGTCAAACAATATGGGATCGTACTGAAATCTTACGAAACTATAGGTTAGGATCAGGATATGATCAATATGTTGAATACATGTTACGATCCTATAGATCATATGTTTTCAAAGATCTATTCAAGATCGACACGTTTTCGTTGATTAAAATCGTGAAATCATAAGTTCTTAACATCAAGATCGTATTTTTAACCACTATAGCTTGAAGGTCGATAAATTTAAAGCGTTAAAGTCATTAAAGCGTAACATAGCTTTTAAATATATTTCATTCTTTATGGTTATTCTGCTCTTGTATACATGTTAATTATCCCACATTGTACATTTTACCGGTACCATTTTTTTTTATTATGTGAATCAAAATTTAAAGACCTTTTTTTTTTCTCTCAATAACTCACATACAACACAATGAATATCAAGATAGTACATTTTCCATGAATATATCATTTGTCCAACTCCAATACTTTAACTCACGAACTCATAGGTGGAGGGTCACCTAGATACCACTAGACTAATGTTATTTAAAGATATTCGACTTTATACAAAATTCGCAATTGCGACGTCTTGGAAAAATCTTTGATTCCTTGTTGGGATCCCATTCTCTGTTAGTACTAGGGATGTAACCATATCCTCGACGGCGATGGAAAATAGGATCCGGAATCGGGGACTAGGATTAATGGGAATAAGGGTCATTTGCACATCCCGCCTCATTGTCATATTTATTTGTTTTATAGATGTTGGACCTTGTGGGGGTTCAATCGTACTCCATTGATATATGAAGCGGCTCTAGTGGGTGACCCAAATACTCATATGGGGTTATTCTAGATACCGGTTATATGAAATTGTCAATTGACGTGAAAGTGACGGTTGTAGGACTAGATGCGAAGGGATGACGGATGTAGAGCAACATTGGTGCAACCCCCGATTTAACCAGAACTAATAAGTAGACAAGTAGTCATGCTCATTTAGCCAAGGCTTGCACCATTCTATTAAAGCAGGTCATGCGGCTTGTGGGCTTGTGGCCCAGAATACGGCAGGTAGGCCCAAATTCTTATAGTACCTCATTATTAATTAGAAAGTTAAGTGCATTTGGTACTTGTGGTTTACACACACTTGCACCCCGAGTCTCAAGTCTCTATACTTTATTTTTTGCATTGGAAGTTCAAAAATACAAAACTTGTTGCTCGTCCAGTTCCTCCTTCAAGAAGATTGACCAAAATACCCTTACTCATCTATTTCTTCAGTTTAATTGATTTCAAAAATGGGTAAGGGTATTTTGGTCATTCTACTTGAAGGAGGGACTGAATGCGAAATAAGTTTTTGCATTTTTGGACTGCCAATGTAAAAAAATAGAGTATAGGGACTCGGGGTGCAATGGTATGTAAATCATAGGGACCAATTAGCTCTAAATTAAACTTAGAAGGTGTTTAGGGGGGTTTATTTTCCAAGTTTATTTGCTTATTTGTAAAGAACAAGCTCAAGTTTTAGTGTTTGGAGGAGTTTATTTCTTGAGTTTATTTGCTTATTTGTGAGGGGAAGTTGGAAGCTTGAAATAAGCTACAAAATTTGGGCTTATTTACTTATAAGCAATAAGCATGGAAGATAAGCTCCCCCAAACACCCTCTTAATATAAATATAAATATAAATCATTCCAATATTTAAAGCCAAACACCCATAAAGTGACAATGACATTGTCATCCTCTGTCACCAAATGTAACACCCCCAAATTTAATGATTTGCGGAAGCACGATTTGGGTGTTACTAATCAATAACAGAGCACAAAGATACATAGTAAACGACTCTATATGCGTCGTTTTAACAAAGTATATTAATATTGAGTTTTTCACCACATTTATAGCTTTACATAGCTCGAGTTTAAATAAAATGAGATTTCAGTACATAAGTACTTGTACAAAATATACTAATGCAAGAAAATCTCAATCGTCTGTATGCTGACTCGAGCTAATAGTCCTGAAGCAGAAGCAACCTACTGCTTGGTACCTGCGATATATGCTAAATGGGTCAGCTAAAGCTGGTGAGCTCACAGGTTTGAAATCAAGTAATATAGTATGAACCGCAAGATTTAAATAATTGAATTGCATCCAGCAATTGATAATGATAATAATCGTGTATACAGCCATGAGCACATAGTTGAGCTTAACTCGAGGGCCGGGTCCCCTATAGAGAATTCCGGGCGAGGTGCCTCCACGAATGCCTAATCAACATTCGTCTTCCCAAATATTAGTACGTCCGTTTACCCGGTTAGTGCTTGCTAACCCGAACGAGGAGGGTCAATCCTATATGGTACCATATACTAATATTCACGCTACAACGTATTAACAACTATGCTGACGGAGGACTTTAAATGATTAGTTGTGAAAAACTCATGTAGTATATGAAATGTTTGTACTTGCGTTCACATGTTAAAAATGAGCAATATATCACACCCCTGAGTAAAACAGTAAAAGAGGGGCTATGAGACTCACCTGAGTCGTTTAGTTTATGAAAATAAACTGAGAATGATTAGCCGAGAATCGAAGTCCAAAGACTTGTAACCTGAGGGTGTCCACGACACGCGATGGTTATAATATGCGAAGGTATCTAATAAGACTACCTTGTAGTTGTTCGTCCAACTATAATGTCCAAATTACATTTGGTTGATTGATTCGAATGTTTGAAAATATGTACGGCCCGTTGGTGACGGATTTGTAATAATAATCTCAACTATTATTATTTTGATTTCGTGTCGTTTTACTTGAAAAATGTGTTTTGATTGTGTTTTAGAAGCCGTTACGGAATCTAAGTACGGGGGTCCGGGGGCAGCGCCCCTGGTAGCGGGGTCCAAGGGGCGGCAGCCCCTGGCGGGGTCCAAGGGGCAGAGCCCCTGGCTGGGGTCGAGCTGCCAGGTCAGCTTGGAAAATTTTTATTTCTACTATATTGCTTTGACGAAAAACGCATCTGGATCAGAATTTGGGTAAAATCAGGTGTTAAAATTTTAGGTCTCGACACTTAGTAAAAATCTGAGTTTTCAAGTCCTGGTTTGTGCGACGTTAGGTGTGACGTCGCAGGTAAGGATTGCGACGTTGAGCAGGACGTCGCTAAAGGCGACGTTTCGCAATTTAATGCGACGTTATGTGCGACGTCGCTAAGGCGACGTTATTGATTTCTGTGCGACGTTATACGCGACGTCGCAAAGGCTCCAGGCCAGATGCGACGTTACGGGCTGTTGGCCGGATTTTGTGTCGAAAACGAGTTTCCCGGCCACCGTTCGGTCCAATATTTTTACCCAACTCAAATATGGACATTATAAGCTTAAACAAACAACTAGAACGTAAAAACACTAAAAATCGAGAGATGTCGGGTTTTGTTGGAAACTTACAAAGTGTCGGATTGAAAATCCGAAAAGATAGCGTTGTAGATCGGGAAGTGGTGAACGTTTTTCTCCAAAGTGGTGATATGATCCGAGTGCGTTTTATGTTGTTATTTTGCGATTTTGTGAGTGTGTGTGTGTTTGGTAAATTGAGAGAAAAAGGGAGGAAAGAAAGAGAGAAAAGGAGAAAGTGAGGGAGAGGGGATGGGGTCCCTCCCCTTTTGGCTGATTTCGTGGGGGCCCCACCGAGGTGTGGGTCTCCACTTTTAACTCCGTGTTTGCGCTCCGTGCGGTGTTCATTTACTCCGTCGTTCAAACGTTTAATAATTATTTTACATATTAAATGGGAAGTTTTAAAATACAAATTTATTACGCGGTATTTTAGTTAAATATTTTACCAACCAATTTATATTTGAGTTATAAAAATGTAAGTTAGTTTGCGCGTTAAATAATTTAAATTGTGTAAGTTTTGTTTGTACGATACGAATTTTAAATTTGAATATTATTAAAATAATAATTTTAACATAATAGTGTTACTTAATAAAATTGGTCACCAACGTCCGTATTTATGGAATCGAAATACATTCGATTTAAATGGCGTACGATTTAATCAAATCGCATTTTCGTATATATTCAACAATATATATATAATTCGATACATTAATTAGCCTAACACAGAACTAATTACATGTATTAACAGAGAATTAGGCACTAATTACTAGTCCTAATTTGGCGGGTGTTACACCAAAAAGTTTATTATGTAAACTAATGGGGTAGTTACTTATGTAATGCCCTTTTCATTTTTATAAACTTAATATGAACTTGAATGTTACAATAAGCAATAAGTAGAGGGTAAAACATTAAAAATGGTCAATATTTTAAGGACTAATCACTATAATCAGTAATACCATTTGCAATGCGTCCATCGTGACCCTCTCGTGCTCACCACAAAACCACTAAGGTCGCAGTGGGGTGGTTCGTGGCAGTTGGTCGTCACTCACACCTCGGTGAACAGTGAAAAAAAATGGGCTCAACTTCTTAATTTTTTCTGTTTTCAATTTTCATTTCTCATATATCTAGTATATAACCAAATTAAATTGTGGGTCTCAATTTTTAGTCCTGAATATTCGTAAAAAGCTTCACTACGAGTCTACGGCATTTGGTTAGTTGTACTAATGTGGCACCATGTAACACCCCCTGTGACACCCGGTCAAAAAGGGCCAAAATTAGGGGCCAATTTAAACTTTTAAATCACGTATTACATACGTGTTAACACTTAAGCATTCAAGTATTATATATATATATATGTATATATATAAACCGAAACGATTATTTAAATAATCGCGAATACCAAATTTAACAAAACGTAGAAACTCAAAATGAAAGTGAGCGAAAAACATTTTTAAATCAAGTATTATTATTAAGGATAATAATTACATAATCCGTTTGAAATTTAAATACAGTTTAGATACAGAAAACTATCCGTACATTTTAGGTAAAACAAAGTTACAATTTTAAACATCCGAGAAAACAGTTTTATAAAATATTTCAATTAAAAACTTATACGAATCTATTTTTAGAAAATTATCATTTTAAAACATTATACTACATAACGATCGGGTACGCAAACACGGGTCGAAAATTGCCATCTACCTCAATTATTGAGGCCGGTTATATCAACCGACCTCAATAATGCAAAACACACACACGCTCATATATCACTCTCGGTCTCTTCTCTTTCTCTCTTTCGATTT
Source organism: Helichrysum umbraculigerum (assembly GCA_949592205.1). NCBI lineage: Eukaryota > Viridiplantae > Streptophyta > Magnoliopsida > Asterales > Asteraceae > Helichrysum > Helichrysum umbraculigerum. Next base: position 66,190,933 of record CATIUR010000001.1, on the reverse strand, counting down.
CATTTTAACAACAACAACAACAAAGATCAGTAACATCATCATCATCATCTAGCTTCAAAATCATCATCTTCATCATCGGATCATCCTCACGGTTTCAAATTATACTACGTAAGAACACTTATCAATACTCGTTAATTTTATGTTTATAATACGTTATATTACATGTATTAGCTTTGTATTAAGTTGTTGTAAGCGGAAATAGGATTTAGAAATGGTTTTGTATGTTTTCTGCACGAACAGAGTCGAACCAGTTACGTGAATCCGGCGGATTCGGGTGAATCCGGCGGATTCCTGCCCAGAAAACATGAACACGGCGTATTCAATGGAATACGGTCGGATTCCCTTGGTTTGTCATGAATACGGTCGGATTCTTGGGAATCCGGCGTATTCCCTCTATTTTTCTGGAATACGGCGTATTCCCCACAAATGCCACCAATCCGGTGGATTCCCCCTATATATTTCATGATCCAACGGATCAATAAACTAGCCCTGCGAATTCTAGCTAAAACAGAACATGTAAATTTTCGAAAACGTCGACGATTTTACGTATTTTAGGGTAGCTTCTCGATGAAAATTTTATTATAACGGATTGGGCTCAAATTCGCTCGGTCATTCAAAAACAACCCAATGATCAAGGCTAAGTACCTTAGCCTTGTCAGTTTTAGGCCATCCGGGGTCGTTTAGGGGCCGAAAATGGCAGATTACTGTTTTCAGACTCGTACCAAATTTTGTAAACTCAAACATAAACATTTAAACAATACATTGGATAATCCATTTACTCATTAGAATCTCGCGTGTTTAGGACTCTAAGGGATTTCAGAGATTGTCTATTCCACGTCGAATATATTCATTTGCTCGGATTGACTCAGGTGAGTCTCACGGCCCCATTTTCAATGATTACATGTTTTAATAATTGGGGGAGATGCAACACAAATTATTTTCGTGATCACTGTTATTCGGTTAGTTAATTTAGTTGTTAACTTAATTAACTGCATTGTTACTTGTATTCGGTTTACCATTTTGGTACATGGTTCGGTTATCATTGTCGGTCTTGATTTTCATTGTTCGGTATATGCACGAGTGTTTTAATTCGGTAAAAGTCCTCAACAGTGTATGATTCATTAACTTAATAAGGCGCGGTTACTAAAGGATAGTACTATCATGGGAGTGACGTCCCCGTCCGGGTTGCTAGCTACAACCAAGTTAAAAACGGGCACTTTAGTAATTGTTACGGGTGTATCACCAAAACGGGAGGCAAAGATCGGGTTATGCTTTGAATCATAGCTCAGTGCAATACAAATTGTTATTATCGGTAAATCATTGTTCGGAAACCTTAATTGGTTTAATCATTGGTCGGTAACCCTAATGGGTTAATCATTGTTCGGTTACATTGTTTATCATGGTTCGGTACATCGTTATTCATTGATCGGTTTATACTGTTAAATTATCGTCGGATAATCATGTTGATCACATCAATGTTTATTTAAACCTGTGAGATTCACCAGCTTTATAGCTGACCTTTTAGTGTTGTATTCTCAGGTGCTCATCAACAGTAGAAATGGCCTTCAGGATAAGCTATCTACTCACGAGTCGCATGCTTTTAAACATTTGGGACCACATTGCATTTACTTTTGTATTTTCAAATTATGTATTTGGAAATTACCTATAAACCTCACAGCTTTGTAAAACTTATTTGGTAATGTAATATCAATTTTCAAAACGTCTCATTTAGAGTCGTTTGCTTGTACTTTGGTGTTTTGATATTTGATTAGTCATGCCCCAAAACAGTCGCTTCCGCAAAGCATGAAATTGGGGGTGTGACAGATTGGTATCAGAGACTAAGGTTATAGTGAACTAGGTTGCATTTAGTGGGCCTAGACTATGACCGTTAGGCAGTATTCCTTACTAGGTATAACTGGTTCAGTGATTACACCATACGAGTTTAATTTAACATAGCTTAGCTAACTATGTACAATTAAATAAAGATGATGTAAGATCTGAAAGAGGTTATGTCGAACGGGAATGCATTAGTAGACTCTGATCACGAGAGAACCGGGACTCATGATTGTTTTGTGCTAGACACAACTAGGTGGATATATGTACGTATATATGGTATATATATATACGAAGTGACTATTATATATATTGTAGATATATATATATATGAATAGGCCTCGACTGTTTGGTAAAATACTGGATATACATGATAATCGGTTATTCCTAGGGCGACATTGTACGGATACCCCGTCAGTGGTCTAGTTCGGTTGATACATAGATAATCACGTTCGGTTAACACTTCGGATATATAATTCGGAAATATACTTGGTATGTATATTAACAAGCTTCGGGCACGGAATATGTTATAGACTATTAAAAATAGTATTTATATTTGTAGACTTCGGATAATCAGAATTGTACACGATGTTCGGGTATTGATTTAGGTTTCGTGTCTACCCAGTTTAGACCACTATTAGAAACTAAATCGCTTAAGGTAAACAGATGCACCATAGGGCTTGCTAATTGTAAGTTGATCTAATCAGGATAAATAGTATCGGGATGCACCCTAGTTTTAGAGGGTCATCTTTTCAATGTAAACTTACCCCGGTAGAGTTAAGAAAATTTTTACATCGTATTCGGTACACTGATTATTGAAAAATTTTCATTCCATCGTCGTATTGTTTTCATTCGTAAATCGGTATTTATCTAAGAACAAAAATTTTTCCTATTATTTTTATCAAGTTCATTTGAACAGTAATGGCAAACCCTATGACGGATAACTCTGCGTCGAATGACGAACCAATTTTAAAAATATTCCTCCGGATGTGATAGCTTCCGGCATTTTTGTAAACTTTAACTCATGAAATCTTTGGATACATATGTTTAATAATTTTCAACTACGATTATGTATATGGTTAAACTTCGGTTTTAGAAATGACGTACTTTGATGTGGCGTATGTGTAAATCTTGAAAGCTATGACAACTTTGAAAACTTGGGGATTCAAACATTTATTTCTACTATGGTTTTAACATGTGAATTGTACTACGTTTTAAACTAAGATTTGAACTATGATTAGAACTACGATTTTCACCTACAATTTCAACTACAACTTCAACTATAATCTTTACAATGTTTTCAACTATGATTTGTAACTATGTTTTACAAACTATTTTGTCTCTACTTCATGAACTACGTTATTTATTACATGAGTTTTAAATCAGGCATAACGACCATTTTATTTCCTTATACGGTTAGTGTACAATCGGATTAGCAAATTGTGGTTAATCAAATCAGAGAGTGTAAAACGTAATTACACTTTAAAATTCAATGGCTAGGCTTTCTGTCTAGATCGGTAGCTTATATATCATTGTTAATATACATGGTCAAATCGGCCATCTTGTCGGAATCATTCATTCGGAGGAAAACTAATCGTTTTCCTAATCATGGATAAATCATTGATAGTATAAGACATAGCATTCGGTTAACTAATACGGTATAAAAAAAAAAAAAAAAAAAAAAAAAAAAAAAAAACTATATTTGCTAATATAGGACGTTTATACTTCATGAACGGTGTCGATAGTTACATTGAACTCTAAGAACACCGTAGGAACTCATTGAATTCGGCGGATTATAAATCCAAATCATAGTGATACTTGTTAAGACGGACCGACCGTGTCACATGGGTAACGGTCGGGTAAAGAATCGGACTTCTCCATTATTCAATTGAGATCAGTAGGTTTAAGCCTAACAAGGGGAGAAGGATAAATCGGATGTCTTAGTATTAGACATATCACATAGTCGGCCTTAGAAACACGCGAATCTAGGGTTCACTGGAATTTCGGGACGAAATTCTCCTAACAAGGGGAGAATGTGACACCCGGTCAAAAAGGGCCAAAATTAGGGGCCAATTTAAACTTTTAATCACGTATTACATACGTGTTAACACTTAAGCATTCAAGTATTATATATATATATATGTATATATATAAACCGAAACGATTATTTAAATAATCGCGAATACCAAATTTAACAAAACGTAGAAACTCAAAATGAAAGTGAGCGAAAAACATTTTTAAATCAAGTATTATTATTAAGGATAATAATTACATAATCCGTTTGAAATTTAAATACAGTTTAGATACAGAAAACTATCCGTACATTTTAGGTAAAACAAAGTTACAATTTTAAACATCCGAGAAAACAGTTTTATAAAATATTTCAATTAAAAACTTATACGAATCTATTTTTAGAAAATTATCATTTTAAAACATTATACTACATAACGATAGGGTACGCAAACACGGGTCGAAAATTGCCATCTACCTCAATTATTGAGGCCGGTTATATCAACCGACCTCAATAATGCAAAACACACACACGCTCATATATCACTCTCGGTCTCTTCTCTTTCTCTCTTTCGATTTCATTTTAACAACAACAACAAAGATCAGTAACATCATCATCATCATCTAGCTTCAAAATCATCATCTTCATCATCGGATCATCCTCACGGTTTCAAATTATACTACGTAAGAACACTTATCAATACTCGTTAATTTTATGTTTATAATACGTTATATTACATGTATTAGCTTTGTATTAAGTTGTTGTAAGCGGAAATAGGATTTAGAAATGGTTTTGTATGTTTTCTGCACGAACAGAGTCGAACCAGTTACGTGAATCCGGCGGATTCGGGTGAATCCGGCGGATTCCTGCCCAGAAAACATGAACACGGCGTATTCAATGGAATACGGTCGGATTCCCTTGGTTTGTCATGAATACGGTCGGATTCTTGGGAATCCGGCGTATTCCCTCTATTTTTCTGGAATACGGCGTATTCAAGGGAATACGGCGTATTCCCCACAAATGCCACCAATCCGGCGGATTCAAGTGAATCCGGCGGATTCCCCCTATATATTTCATGATCCAACGGATCAATAAACTAGCCCTGCGAATTCTAGCTAAAACAGAACATGTAAATTTTCGAAAACGTCGACGATTTTACGTATTTTAGGGTAGCTTCTCAATGAAAATTTTATTATAACGGATTGGGCTCAAATTCGCTCGGTCATTCAAAAACAACCCAATGATCAAGGCTAAGTACCTTAGCCTTGTCAATTTTAGGCCATCCGGGGTCGTTTAGGGGCCGAAAATGGCAGATTACTGTTTTCAGACTCGTACCAAATTTTGTAAACTCAAACATAAACATTTAAACAATACATTGGATAATCCATTTACTCATTAGAATCTCGCGTGTTTAGGACTCTAAGGGATTTCAGAGATTGTCTATTCCACGTCGAATATATTCATTTGCTCGGATTGACTCAGGTGAGTCTCACGGCCCCATTTTCAATGATTACATGTTTTAATAATTGGGGGAGATGCAACACAAATTATTTTCGTGATCACTGTTATTCGGTTAGTTAATTTAGTTGTTAACTTAATTAACTGCATTGTTACTTGTATTCGGTTTACCATTTTGGTACATGGTTCGGTTATCATTGTCGGTCTTGATTTTCATTGTTCGGTATATGCACGAGTGTTTTAATTCGGTAAAAGTCCTCAACAGTGTATGATTCATTAACTTAATAAGGCGCGGTTACTAAAGGATAGTACTATCATGGGAGTGACGTCCCCGTCCGGGTTGCTAGCTACAACCAAGTTAAAAACGGGCACTTTAGTAATTGTTACGGGTGTATCACCAAAACGGGAGGCAAAGATCGGGTTATGCTTTGAATCATAGCTCAGTGCAATACAAATTGTTATTATCGGTAAATCATTGTTCGGAAACCTTAATTGGTTTAATCATTGGTCGGTAACCCTAATGGGTTAATCATTGTTCGGTTACATTGTTTATCATGGTTCGGTACATCGTTATTCATTGATCGGTTTATACTGTTAAATTATCGTCGGATAATCATGTTGATCACATCAATGTTTATTTAAACCTGTGAGATTCACCAGCTTTATAGCTGACCTTTTAGTGTTGTATTCTCAGGTGCTCATCAACAGTAGAAATGGCCTTCAGGATAAGCTATCTACTCACGAGTCGCATGCTTTTAAACATTTGGGACCACATTGCATTTACTTTTGTATTTTCAAATTATGTATTTGGAAATTACCTATAAACCTCACAGCTTTGTAAAACTTATTTGGTAATGTAATATCAATTTTCAAAACGTCTCATTTAGAGTCGTTTGCTTGTACTTTGGTGTTTTGATATTTGATTAGTCATGCCCCAAAACAGTCGCTTCCGCAAAGCATGAAATTGGGGGTGTGACAGATTGGTATCAGAGACTAAGGTTATAGTGAACTAGGTTGCATTTAGTGGGCCTAGACTATGACCGTTAGGCAGTATTCCTTACTAGGTATAACTGGTTCAGTGATTACACCATACGAGTTTAATTTAACATAGCTTAGCTAACTATGTACAATTAAATAAAGATGATGTAAGATCTGAAAGAGGTTATGTCGAACGGGAATGCATTAGTAGACTCTGATCACGAGAGAACCGGGACTCATGATTGTTTTGTGCTAGACACAACTAGGTGGATATATGTACGTATATATGGTATATATATATACGAAGTGACTATTATATATATTGTAGATATATATATATATGAATAGGCCTCGACTGTTTGGTAAAATACTGGATATACATGATAATCGGTTATTCCTAGGGCGACATTGTACGGATACCCCGTCAGTGGTCTAGTTCGGTTGATACATAGATAATCACGTTCGGTTAACACTTCGGATATATAATTCGGAAATATACTTGGTATGTATATTAACAAGCTTCGGGCACGGAATATGTTATAGACTATTAAAAATAGTATTTATATTTGTAGACTTCGGATAATCAGAATTGTACACGATGTTCGGGTATTGATTTAGGTTTCGTGTCTACCCAGTTTAGACCACTATTAGAAACTAAATCGCTTAAGGTAAACAGATGCACCATAGGGCTTGCTAATTGTAAGTTGATCTAATCAGGATAAATAGTATCGGGATGCACCCTAGTTTTAGAGGGTCATCTTTTCAATGTAAACTTACCCCGGTAGAGTTAAGAAAATTTTTACATCGTATTCGGTACACTGATTATTGAAAAATTTTCATTCCATCGTCGTATTGTTTTCATTCGTAAATCGGTATTTATCTAAGAACAAAAATTTTTCCTATTATTTTTATCAAGTTCATTTGAACAGTAATGGCAAACCCTATGACGGATAACTCTGCGTCGAATGACGAACCAATTTTAAAAATATTCCTCCGGATGTGATAGCTTCCGGCATTTTTGTAAACTTTAACTCATGAAATCTTTGGATACATATGTTTAATAATTTTCAACTACGATTATGTATATGGTTAAACTTCGGTTTTAGAAATGACGTACTTTGATGTGGCGTATGTGTAAATCTTGAAAGCTATGACAACTTTGAAAACTTGGGGATTCAAACATTTATTTCTACTATGGTTTTAACATGTGAATTGTACTACGTTTTAAACTAAGATTTGAACTATGATTAGAACTACGATTTTCACCTACAATTTCAACTACAACTTCAACTATAATCTTTACAATGTTTTCAACTATGATTTGTAACTATGTTTTACAAACTATTTTGTCTCTACTTCATGAACTACGTTATTTATTACATGAGTTTTAAATCAGGCATAACGACCATTTTATTTCCTTATACGGTTAGTGTACAATCGGATTAGCAAATTGTGGTTAATCAAATCAGAGAGTGTAAAACGTAATTACACTTTAAAATTCAATGGCTAGGCTTTCTGTCTAGATCGGTAGCTTATATATCATTGTTAATATACATGGTCAAATCGGCCATCTTGTCGGAATCATTCATTCGGAGGAAAACTAATCGTTTTCCTAATCATGGATAAATCATTGATAGTATAAGACATAGCATTCGGTTAACTAATACGGTATAAAAAAAAAAAAAAAAAAAAAAAAAAAAAAAAAAAAAACTATATTTGCTAATATAGGACGTTTATACTTCATGAACGGTGTCGATAGTTACATTGAACTCTAAGAACACCGTAGGAACTCATTGAATTCGGCGGATTATAAATCCAAATCATAGTGATACTTGTTAAGACGGACCGACCGTGTCACATGGGTAACGGTCGGGTAAAGAATCGGACTTCTCCATTATTCAATTGAGATCAGTAGGTTTAAGCCTAACAAGGGGAGAAGGATAAATCGGATGTCTTAGTATTAGACATATCACATAGTCGGCCTTAGAAACACGCGAATCTAGGGTTCACTGGAATTTCGGGACGAAATTCTCCTAACAAGGGGAGAATGTGACACCCGGTCAAAAAGGGCCAAAATTAGGGGCCAATTTAAACTTTTAATCACGTATTACATACGTGTTAACACTTAAGCATTCAAGTATTATATATATATATGTATATATATAAACCGAAACGATTATTTAAATAATCGCGAATACCAAATTTAACAAAACGTAGAAACTCAAAATGAAAGTGAGCGAAAAACATTTTTAAATCAAGTATTATTATTAAGGATAATAATTACATAATCCGTTTGAAATTTAAATACAGTTTAGATACAGAAAACTATCCGTACATTTTAGGTAAAACAAAGTTACAATTTTAAACATCCGAGAAAACAGTTTTATAAAATATTTCAATTAAAAACTTATACGAATCTATTTTTAGAAAATTATCATTTTAAAACATTATACTACATAACGATAGGGTACGCAAACACGGGTCGAAAATTGCCATCTACCTCAATTATTGAGGCCGGTTATATCAACCGACCTCAATAATGCAAAACACACACACGCTCATATATCACTCTCGGTCTCTTCTCTTTCTCTCTTTCGATTTCATTTTAACAACAACAACAACAAAGATCAGTAACATCATCATCATCATCTAGCTTCAAAATCATCATCTTCATCATCGGATCATCCTCACGGTTTCAAATTATACTACGTAAGAACACTTATCAATACTCGTTAATTTTATGTTTATAATACGTTATATTACATGTATTAGCTTTGTATTAAGTTGTTGTAAGCGGAAATAGGATTTAGAAATGGTTTTGTATGTTTTCTGCACGAACAGAGTCGAACCAGTTACGTGAATCCGGCGGATTCGGGTGAATCCGGCGGATTCCTGCCCAGAAAACATGAACACGGCGTATTCAATGGAATACGGTCGGATTCCCTTGGTTTGTCATGAATACGGTCGGATTCTTGGGAATCCGGCGTATTCCCTCTATTTTTCTGGAATACGGCGTATTCAAGGGAATACGGCGTATTCCCCACAAATGCCACCAATCCGGCGGATTCAAGTGAATCCGGCGGATTCCCCCTATATATTTCATGATCCAACGGATCAATAAACTAGCCCTGCGAATTCTAGCTAAAACAGAACATGTAAATTTTCGAAAACGTCGACGATTTTACGTATTTTAGGGTAGCTTCTCAATGAAAATTTTATTATAACGGATTGGGCTCAAATTCGCTCGGTCATTCAAAAACAACCCAATGATCAAGGCTAAGTACCTTAGCCTTGTCAATTTTAGGCCATCCGGGGTCGTTTAGGGGCCGAAAATGGCAGATTACTGTTTTCAGACTCGTACCAAATTTTGTAAACTCAAACATAAACATTTAAACAATACATTGGATAATCCATTTACTCATTAGAATCTCGCGTGTTTAGGACTCTAAGGGATTTCAGAGATTGTCTATTCCACGTCGAATATATTCATTTGCTCGGATTGACTCAGGTGAGTCTCACGGCCCCATTTTCAATGATTACATGTTTTAATAATTGGGGGAGATGCAACACAAATTATTTTCGTGATCACTGTTATTCGGTTAGTTAATTTAGTTGTTAACTTAATTAACTGCATTGTTACTTGTATTCGGTTTACCATTTTGGTACATGGTTCGGTTATCATTGTCGGTCTTGATTTTCATTGTTCGGTATATGCACGAGTGTTTTAATTCGGTAAAAGTCCTCAACAGTGTATGATTCATTAACTTAATAAGGCGCGGTTACTAAAGGATAGTACTATCATGGGAGTGACGTCCCCGTCCGGGTTGCTAGCTACAACCAAGTTAAAAACGGGCACTTTAGTAATTGTTACGGGTGTATCACCAAAACGGGAGGCAAAGATCGGGTTATGCTTTGAATCATAGCTCAGTGCAATACAAATTGTTATTATCGGTAAATCATTGTTCGGAAACCTTAATTGGTTTAATCATTGGTCGGTAACCCTAATGGGTTAATCATTGTTCGGTTACATTGTTTATCATGGTTCGGTACATCGTTATTCATTGATCGGTTTATACTGTTAAATTATCGTCGGATAATCATGTTGATCACATCAATGTTTATTTAAACCTGTGAGATTCACCAGCTTTATAGCTGACCTTTTAGTGTTGTATTCTCAGGTGCTCATCAACAGTAGAAATGGCCTTCAGGATAAGCTATCTACTCACGAGTCGCATGCTTTTAAACATTTGGGACCACATTGCATTTACTTTTGTATTTTCAAATTATGTATTTGGAAATTACCTATAAACCTCACAGCTTTGTAAAACTTATTTGGTAATGTAATATCAATTTTCAAAACGTCTCATTTAGAGTCGTTTGCTTGTACTTTGGTGTTTTGATATTTGATTAGTCATGCCCCAAAACAGTCGCTTCCGCAAAGCATGAAATTGGGGGTGTGACACCCCCAAAATTAACAGTTTGCGGAAGCGAGTTTTGGGTGTTACTAATCAATAATCACAAGAATAAAGGATACAGTGAACGACTCTAAATGAGACGTTCGAAAAATTATTACATTAATGCATAAGTAATTCAAAATACAAGCTCGAGTTTCGTATAAATTCCTAGAGATTCTAATACATAACAGTAAGTACAAAAGTAATGTATGAAAATCTCCAAGCTTGTAAATGCATGCGACTCGAGCTTAGTGAGCTTATCCTGCTGGGCATCCCTACTGATGCTGTGTACCTGAGAAACATTACTAAAAACGGTCAACCAAAAAGGTTGGTGAATCTCACAGGTTTGTAAGTAAGTAAATAATTTGAATCACAAGTAGTATTTTGTAAATCGTAAGCCAGCCAGTAAGTAACGATCGCAGGTCATGCTAATCGTTCACTTAAGTAATGATTGCAGGTCATGCTAATCATCTGTAAATGGGTGGTTGCAGGTCTTGCTAACCGTAATGAGTAACGATCGTAGGTCATACAAATCGTTCACTCCGTAATGATTGCAGGTCATGCCAATCATGCGTTTCCACGAACTATCATAATAGAAGCTTAACATACAGTAAATAATAGCACACCAGTGAATGTAATTCAAAACGTTCATATTAAACAAGTAAGAAAAATGCCATAAGCTACCATGATTGCAGGTCATGCTAATCATGCGATAACTCGGCCATTATCAGTATTATGAAAACAAGTAAGAAAATGTCCTAAGTCACCATGATTGCAGGTCATGCTAATCATGCGATAACTCGGCCATTATTAGTTTTATGAAAACATGTAATGCATCTCACCCCTGGGTATAAAACAGTAAAATAGGGGCTGTAAGACTCACCTGAGTCTAGCAGACAAATCAGTAAGCAAGCAAAGTAGTATCCGAACTAGCAGCCCTTAGCGTCCTAATACGCATAAGGTTCAGTAAGTAAATGGAATACTTGTAAAGTATCCATGCTAGTTGTTCCCAAACTAGTTAATGTCCGTTAGTTTGTTTGTACGTTTGTATTTGTTTGTAAATCGTAGTTTATAGAAAAGTTGTACGGCCCGTTGGTATCGATGTGTAATAATAATTCCATCCATTATTATTATGTATTCGTAGTAATTGTACAGTTGTAAAGTATACTCGTATAATTGTTTGTTTGTGTTACAACGTGTAGTGTTCGAGTAAGTTCCAATGGCTTAATCCCCAAAGGGTACGAGTGAAACCTCGTATAAGTTAACGTGTAATCCCGCACGTAAGTAGTATACAAGTGTAAGTTCGTTGGAGTGTAATCTCCTAAGTATTTTGAGTGTAATCTCGTGTGCGTGTGTGAGTGAAATCTCACGTTCAGTTTAGTATAGTCTTGTACGTATTCAAGTATTGTTGTATACTTCCAAAAGTATAGTATTTTCATGTATAAGTCGCATCGTATTTGATTTAATAGTTGAAAAGTGATTCCAACACTTATATAATATTTTGTTTTCTGATCTGAGCTATCTGCGACACAAGGCTTGTGTCGCAGACCACATGCGACATAAGGTCTGTGTCGTAAGGATTGGTTTCTGATTTAGTGTTTATGCGACACAATGGTTGTGTCGCAGACAAGGGTACGACACAACGATACGACATAGTCGTTGTGTCGTAATCAAGCGATAGGTAAACTTTGTGTCGCAGATGATACGACATATAGTGCGACATAAGCGTTGTGTCGCATACATTGCGACATAACGTGCGACATAACATGCGACATAGTGTTGTGTCGCATGAAATTTTGGTCCGATGCGACACAAGAGGTCTGTTCGGAATTTAAGTTTCCGAAAACGTATTTTCCGGTTTCCGTTGGGTCTAGAACTTTTATACTAGTTTTAATATGTTATAATGAGTTCATAGTAACTATTGGTGGTTGTTTTTAAGGTTTGTGGTGTCGTTTTCTTTAAAATGACCAAAACCGACATTTCCGTTAACGTGTTCAAAAACGAGTTTTAATTACATATTCGGACATCATTTAGCTAGGGGAACAATAATCAAGCAAAATAAAAGTAATCGGAAAAGTTTCGGGTCGCCGGAAAACTTACAAAGTTGTCGAATCGAGAAACCGAAAAGATAGGATTGTAGAGCTCGTTCTCGCGATCACTTTTCTCCAAACCGAGCCTAGCCTCCAAGGTGTTTTAGTGGTGTTTTTAGGGTGTTTTGAGGATGGTTTTAGAGAGAGATAGAGAGAGAAGCCGATTGAGAGAGAGAGTGAGGGAGAGTGTGGAGTGTAAGGGTGTGTTTTGGTTATGTTGGAAGCAAAATGGCATGGGGGGGTGATGTCCCCATGTCTTGGCCGGTTGGTGGGGTGGCCCACCGAAGTGTGGGTTGCCCCAAACTTGTTCCCCGTGTTTGCGCTCCGTGCGGTGTTCGTTTCCCCGGTCGTTTAAACGTTAAAATTATTTTATACGCGATTAAATATACGATTTAAAATACGAAATATTACTCGATACTTAAGTTGAAGTATTTTATCAAAATACTAGTTTTCAAGTTATAAAACATAACTTTGTTTTGTCTTGTCGGTTGATCGGGTTTTCGGAGAGTTCGGTAACGTTTTAGTTAAAACGTACGTTTCAGTTATATTATAAATATAATATAAAGTAGTAGTTGAAGTAATAAAATAAATTAACATTATTTAATAATTGTGTTACCAACGTCCGTATGTTTGTACAATTGTAGTTTTATACGATTTGAACGAATCGTATACGCGTATATATATTCCATCCATATATATAATAAGTAAGTAACGTATTTAATCCTATTTCATATTAAATACAAGTAGTAAACACGAAATAGGAAAATTTTTAAATTTGTCCTAAATTTGGGGTTGTTACATTCTCCCCTTGTTAGGAGAATTTCGTCCCGAAATTTGTTCGAAGTAGTAGTCGATATAGTTTGGGAAAATTGGTAAAGAGTATCGACCATTAGTCCACTGGCCATGGTCAGTTGATAATCAAATGAAAGTGTTAGAGTTCCCGGTCTCAACCAGTGTGAGGTGTTTGGGAAAGAAGTTTGTAATACAAATTATATGATCTGAATTCGTAAAGTCTGTTGTTTCCTAATTCTATTGGGTACTTAGGATCTAGGAAAGTACGTAGAACACAAGGCAATATACATAAGTTGTGAAACAGTTCGGGTAATCCAGAAATGTGCGTACCCGGGTTGAGTAAATCACAGAGTCTCGGGTTCGGGTCATCCTCCCTAGCGTTGATTACATAAGCTTTACTCCTTGTGTGGTTGGTTCGGAGTTTCAGTTTTGGGCAATCCTTCCTGAAATGCCCGGTACCGTTGCACTCATAGCAGGTTTTGGGTGCACTGGTGTTGGTACCAGTAGTGTTGGTTTGGCAGTCTTGGGCCAAATGCCCAAATTTCTTGCAGTTAGTGCAGGGACAGGAGCCATCATGGTGTAACCCGCATTTGGAACAGTAAGGTTTGCTCCCCTTGTAAGCCTTTGAGTCGTTGGCATTGACAGTTGCAGGCTTTTTATCAGAAGTCGGGTTGGATGAGTGGGGACTTACTTCCCATTTGCGTTTGTTATTTGCAGGTGGGGTTGAAGTCGAGCCACGGCGGACAGAGTTGGCCGTTAACTCGTGGGCCATGAGAATGGCGCTCTGGATAGTTCCTGGTTTAGATGAAGTCACCAGATCTTGGAGTCGTTCAGGGAGTCCATCGACGTATTTTTCGATCCTTTTGTACTCAGGATCAACCATAGTTGGGCAGAGAAGGGCCAGTTGGTGGAAGCGGTTGGTGTAACTGTGACACCCCCAAATTTGATGATTTGCGGAAGCTTGATTTGGGTGTCACTAATCAATATACAAGGCACATAAGATATAATGAACGACCACTATATGCGTCGTTTTAAACTTGTATAGATAAAGTAAATGTTTACATCAAAATAATTTACATTAGCTCGGTTCCTGAAATTGAGAGATTACATAGCATAATTACTTTTACAAAATATAATAATACAATCCAATCTCTAGTTGTATGTATGCTGACTCGAGCTAATAGTTCCTGCTTGTGCAGCCAACCTACTGCGGGGGTACCTGTGATAAATACTAAAATGGGTCAGCGAAAACGCTGGTGAGCTCACAGGTTTGTATGTCCATGTATAGTTGTAAGAACCGCAAGATTTATATTGACTTTAAAATGCAATTAAGCAAAATAAAAGTTATACTGTCCATGAGCACATAGTCTGAGCTTAACTTGATTTGTCAGGCCCACTTAAGGAAACCTAACTTGAAATGCCTCCTACGAGTGCCTAATCAACACTCGTCTTCCCAAATGCTAATACATCCGTTTGACCGGTTAGTGCGTGCTAACCCGGATGAGGATTGTCAATCCCATATGATATCATATACTAACATTCACGCTAAAAATACTAGAGACTATGCTATGGAGGACTTTAAATTGATTAGCTTGAAACTCATGTAGTATTTGAAGTTTGGCACTTGCGTTCTACTTGTAAAACAAAATGAAGTAGTAATATCACACCCCTAGTTGTAAAATAGTGAAAATGGGGCTATGAAACTCACCTGAGTCTTGAAGTGTTAATTTAATAAGCTCGAAGTAATTAGTTGTGAGTTGGTGTCCAAAGACTTGAAACCTGAATGTGTCCACGACACTTGAATTGTTATTAATTGTACAGATAATCCAAAGGACTACCTTGGTAGTTGTTATACAACTATGTATACATGTCCAAATTACTACGATTTGGTTGATTGAGTAGTTACAAGTTATTACGACTTGTTTGACTGACTTGATACAAGTTACAACGACTTGTTTGATTGAATTGATACAAGTTACAACGACTTGTTTGATTTTAAGAAAAGTTGTGAAAACTTGTACGGCCCGTTGGTGATCGATGAAATTTAAATATTTCAATGTTCTCATTATGATTTGACATGTTAACCTCGAAAAGTATGTCTCATAGTGTTTGAAAAGTCACATTGTATAGCGGGTTGAAGTTGTAATAGTTCGACACTTAGTGAAATTGTATTTTGAAATCCTGCTGTTTTATGCGACACAATCATGCGACACTAAATGGGTTATGCGACACAAGGGTTGTGTCGCATATGAGTGCGACACAATGTCCATACGACACAAGGGTTGTGTCGCATGGATGCGAAATGCTGATTCAACAGCGACATAGTGGTTGTGTCGTATGGGGTATGCGACATAGTCGTTATGTCGCAAGACTTGCGACACTAATTATCTGATACGACATAAGGTACGACACAATGAATTCTATGCGACACAAAAGCCAAAATGCGACACAACATGCGACACAAGGCTTGTGTCGCATGGATGAACACCAGCCCAGAAAGTCCGGCAGTTCGCGATTTTTCCGACCAAAACCCAATTTAAACTCGTTTTTAAGCTATAAAACTGTGTTCTATTCTTTGTAATGGACATATATAAGTTGTGTAAACATCAAAACATCAAAATATTACATTAAAATGAACAAATCTAAGTTTTTAAGAAATTTCTTACAAATGCAAATCGAAGAAGATGGAGGCCGAAAATGATGGTAGAGCTTTTGTTAATCTTGTTCTTCACTTGATGGTGGTTTCAAAAATGTAAATTTTGTGGTCGGATTTGATGATTCTGAAAATTTGATGATTTTTGGTTGAGAGAGTATTTGGTATAAGTGTGTGTTTGGTTGAAATGGAAATGAAAGAAAAATTAAAGGAGAGGTGGGGTGTTGGTGAAAGCCTCACCTCACAGTCTCCGTCCCGTACTCCGCGTGGTGTTCGTTTGTTCCGTCGTTTAAACGTTAAATAATTATTTACATTTTTATTATAAGTTTTTAAAATATGCTTTATTACGCGATATATTGTTTAAATATTTTACAAATTAATTTATATTTGAGTTATAAAATGTAAGTTTGTCTATTTAGTTTGTGCGTTTTTAATATTTTAAATTGTGTAAGTTCGGTTTGTACGATACGAATGAATACGAAATATTATAATAAATAATATTCTAAATAAAATTGAGTTATTAAATAATATTTGTATTACTTAATAATATTGTTCACCAACGCCCGTATTTATTGTATCGAAATTCATTCGATTTGAAACTTGTACGATTTAAACAAGCCGCATAATTGTAGATATATATTCAACAATATATATACAATAATTGATACATTAATTAGCCTAACACAGAACTAATTACATGTATTAAAACTTGATTAGGCACTAAATTCTAGTCCTAATTTGACGGGTGTCACAGTAACCGGTGATGTCATTTCCCTGCATCTTGTGATTCCAGAATTCTATCTCCAGTTGTTTCAGTTCATCTCTTGGGCAGTACTCGCCCCTCAGCATATTCTTCAGTTCATCCCACTGTATTTTGTAAGCATCGGCAACGCTCACAGTTTGCGCATAGGTGTTCCACCAGGTAAGGGCGGTGTTAGAAAAGGTGCTGGCGGCGAACTTAACTTTATCCTCTTCCTTGCAGTTGCAAATGAGGAATACTGATTCGATTTTCTCGGTCCAGCGAATCAGACCGATCGCTCCTTCAGTACCTGCAAAGCTCAAGGGTTTGCAGTTTTGGAAGTCCTTGTAGGTGCAGGTTTTAGGTGGAGGTGTATTGTTAGCCGTATCTTCGCTACCAGGAGTGGTTGCTCGGACAGCTAGGGCTTGAGCCACACTACGGGCAATAATACCCGCAACTTCGGCTTCAGTAAGTGTGATTTGTCGTCGAGGAGGCATGTTCCTTGAAACAACAAATAAAGAACATGTAAAGGTTCGAACAAGAATTATAATTGTGATGTTCGGGTAAGAACAAAGAAATTACGCCAAAGGTTGATACGTGGATAGTTTAACAAGAGTAGTAGAATTGTTATAATAGTAAGGATGGAATGACGAGAATCGAGTTGTCGTTTGTTTGGTGTAAGTTGAAAATGAATTTCGCAGTAGTCGAGAGAGAGTATCGTATCGGGGAAGAGAGGCCTATGTACATATATATATATATATATCACATAACCGCCTACTGTGTGTCTAGCACAATCAAGTAAAAGTCCCGGTTCTCTCGAGGTCAGAGTCAGCTATTGCATTCCTGTTCAACATAACTCCTTTCAGAACTCACATCATCTTCATTTAATTGTACATAGTTGATCAGGCTATGTTAAATTAAACTTGTATGCTGTAATTTCTGAACCAGTTATACCTACTGAGGAATACTGCCTACCGGTCATAGTCTAGGCCCACTAAATGCAACCTAGTTCACTATAACCTTAGGCTCTGATACCAATCTGTAACACCCCCAAAATTAACAGTTTGCGGAAGCGAGTTTTGGGTGTTACTAATCAATAATCACAAGCATAAAGGATACAGTGAACGACTCTAAATGAGACGTTCAAAAAGTTATTACATTAATGCATAAGTAATTCAAAATACAAGCTCGAGTTTCGTATAAATTCCTAGAGATTCTAATACATAACAGTAAGTACAAAAGTAATGTATGAAAATCTCCAAGCTTGTAAATGCATGCGACTCGAGCTAAGTGAGCTTATCCTGCTGGGCATCCCTACTGATGCTGTGTACCTGAGAAACATTACTAAAAACGGTCAACCAAAAAGGTTGGTGAATCTCACAGGTTTGTAAGTAAGTAAATAATTTGAATCACAAGTAGTATTTTGTAAATCGTAAGCCAGCCAGTAAGTAACGATCGCAGGTCATGCTAATCGTTCACTTAAGTAATGATTGCAGGTCATGCTAATCATCTGTAAATGGGTGGTTGCAGGTCTTGCTAACCGTAATGAGTAACGATCGTAGGTCATACAAATCGTTCACTCCGTAATGATTGCAGGTCATGCCAATCATGCGTTTCCACGAACTATCATAATAGAAGCTTAACATACAGTAAATAATAGCACACCAGTGAATGTAATTCAAAACGTTCATATTAAACAAGTAAGAAAAATGCCATAAGCTACCATGATTGCAGGTCATGCTAATCATGCGATAACTCGGCCATTATCAGTATTATGAAAACAAGTAAGAAAATGTCCTAAGTCACCATGATTGCAGGTCATGCTAATCATGCGATAACTCGGCCATTATTAGTTTTATGAAAACATGTAATGCATCTCACCCCTGGGTATAAAACAGTAAAATAGGAGCTGTAAGACTCACCTGAGTCTAGCAGACAAATCAGTAAGCAAGCAAAGTAGTATCCGAACTAGCAGCCCTTAGCGTCCTAATACGCATAAGGTTCAGTAAGTAAATGGAATACTTGTAAAGTATCCATGCTAGTTGTTCCCAAACTAGTTAATGTACGTTAGTTTGTTTGTACGTTTGTATTTGTTTGTAAATCGTAGTTTATAGAAAAGTTGTACGGCCCGTTGGTATCGATGTGTAATAATAATTCCATCCATTATTATTATGTATTCGTAGTAATTGTACAGTTGTAAAGTATACTCGTATAATTGTTTGTTTGTGTTACAACGTGTAGTGTTCGAGTAAGTTCCAATGGCTTAATCCCCAAAGGGTACGAGTGAAACCTCGTATAAGTTAACGTGTAATCCCGCACGTAAGTAGTATACAAGTGTAAGTTCGTTGGAGCGTAATCTCCTAAGTATTTTGAGTGTAATCTCGTGTGCGTGTTCGTTGTTAATTGATCTCTGCAGAAGATCATAATTAACAAGTCCAAGTCTAGCATGCCATAGACTTCAAGACCTAAGCATAAGAACAGAATATGCATCATTCTGATTCTTAATAGCTTTCTTATTACAAGGAATCTCGCATGTCCTGTGTCAATACTCATTCTTATTTTTAGACAAAAATCCACTAATGAGACTTAAATACCATCATAATAATGACATTTAGGAGTGTCTCATATAGTATATCTTGTATCAATCATTCAGTTTTATTTCCTACATAATCATAATGTGTATGCCTATGATCTTTCAGTTTAGTATAGTCTTGTACGTATTCAAGTATTGTTGTATACTTCCAAAAGTATAGTATTTTCATGTATAAGTCGCATCGTATTTGATTTAATAGTTGAAAAGTGATTCCAACACTTATATAATATTTTGTTTTCTGATCTGAGCTATCTGCGACACAAGGCTTGTGTCGCAGACCACATGCGACATAAGGTCTGTGTCGTAAGGATTGGTTTCTGATTTAGTGTTTATGCGACACAATGGTTGTGTCGCAGACAAGGGTACGACACAACGATACGACATAGTCGTTGTGTCGTAATCAAGCGATAGGTAAACTTTGTGTCGCAGATGATACGACATATAGTGCGACATAAGCGTTGTGTCGCATACATTGCGACATAACGTGCGACATAACATGCGACATAGTGTTGTGTCGCATGAAATTTTGGTCCGATGCGACACAAGAGGTCTGTTCGGAATTTAAGTTTCCGAAAACGTATTTTCCGGTTTCCGTTGGGTCTAGAACTTTTATCCTAGTTTTAATATGTTATAATGAGTTCATAGTAACTATTGGTGGTTGTTTTTAAGGTTTGTGGTGTCGTTTTCTTTAAAATGACCAAAACCGACATTTCCGTTAACGTGTTCAAAAACGAGTTTTAATTACATATTCGGACATCATTTAGCTAGGGGAACAATAATCAAGCAAAATAAAAGTAATCGGAAAAGTTTCGGGTCGCCGGAAAACTTACAAAGTTGTCGAATCGAGAAACCGAAAAGATAGGATTGTAGAGCTCGTTCTCGCGATCACTTTTCTCCAAACCGAGCCTAGCCTCCAAGGTGTTTTAGTGGTGTTTTTAGGGTGTTTTGAGGATGGTTTTAGAGAGAGATAGTAAAACACCCCTCGTTAATTATAAACATTTAATATAATATTTGCGACTCGGAAGCGTATATTTAAAACATACTATCAATGTACTCAAAATGTCGATAAACTTTTTCAAATCCAATACATGACATTTCAACAAACTCGGTGTTATATAATTCAAATACTTCTTTGATTATCAAAATTAAATCAGAGTAACAGCCTGTCAAACATTCCATCCAGTCCAACAACCTCCTGCCCTGCCCAATATGTCCCATCTATTTTAACCTGCAGGAAGAACTGTGGTGGAGTTAGCATAAAGCTAAGTGAATGAAACTATAAGCAACAGTCCAACCTAGCATAACAATCTGTTTACATCAATTAACAATAAACAGAAAATCAATCAATCACTCAACATCCAATCAATGTCATACACGCAACATCATGAGGATCGGTGGTCCCTGAGACACCCTAATACCGGTTTGGTACTCAAGGAACTCTTATCAATCATCTGTATTGGCCCATACAGAATTACCGATAACTTGTTGTCAATCACACACGACCTAGATCTCTAAACCAACATTTCAAGTTTCCGAGATCTCCTGTCGTCTACAATAACAACAAGTCCAACCATCAAATCAAGTTGACCTCAAAATCTTACATACTAGCACAATCAGCCAAGTAAGCAACTAATTAAACTATCATGGCAAGATATCTCTACAGATGTATCATATCAAAGTAATACTATAAATTACTGGTTGTAAATCAAATCATTACAACTAAATCACACTGAGGTTACAGATCCACTCACCGACACCTCAGCTGCAAGCTCAGAAGTCTAATATTACTGAGCCTTCTACACATCTGAGAATACAATCAATAAACAATGAGTTAGTAACTTGTATCAACTGATAATACTTATGTAATTAACATCGTTACACAATCATAACATAATTACATGTATCAAGTGATCCCTAAGATCACAGCAACAAAAGTTCAATTCGGAACATAATCAAAAAGTCCCGAATTAAGGTCCAAAAACAGTAAAATGCCATTTTCGACCCCTAAACGACCCCGAAAGGCCAAAAATCATCTAGACTCTTAGAATAGAGCTTTGATCATTGGGCCGTTTTCGAGTCACCATGTAAATTTCAACCCAATCCGAGTTAATGAAAATTTGTCAATTTCAAGTGTCGCTAAAAACACCACCTTCTAAACACTTATGCATTTTCAAAATTTACAAAACGCACTAACAAACGCGATCCAGAAAACAATGGTGGGATCGCGTTCCTCTTTGTAATTTAATTCTGTGACAAATTATAACTAAGCAACGCGATCCGGACAAATTCTTGGGATCGCGTTCCCAAGAACAAAACTCGTCCGATTCCTTTTATAACTAACGAACGCGATCCTGGCTAGGGTTCTGGGATCGCGTTTGAGCCTTTTTCAGCTCATCTTCATCCCTGATCAAACCCTAACTCGCGATTTTAATACCCAAATCACCCAAACTCGATTTCTAACTGTTTTAAACACCTAATAACTTCACATAATCAATATGCAACAGTTATAACGAAGTTCTAACATCAAATTCATGTTTTTCAATCCAAATCAATCAATTCAAAACTTATAAACTATTTGATTCGATTCAAACTTACCTCTCAATTGAAGAACACTGAATTGAAAGATAATAATGGTGAAACTAGAATCAATCATAGCTCCAATTCGTAGGTTTCAAGTTTCTGATTTGGATTTCATAAGGTTTATGTGAGTTTTGAAGTTTCATATGAAACTTTCCTTAAATGGAAAGTGATATATAAGTCGGCCCAACTTAAACCGCCTTCAATATACGGGTATAATTTAATACCCCATCTCAATCTATTGTCTGGAACCCGAAAACCATTTGCGAGTTCAAACATTTTATTGCACCGTCAGCTATATTAATTTACAACAATTAATAATTTACTTATCACATTGGAATATTCGACTCCTATTCCAATTATTTCAACTATTTCAAACAATATTATTTCCAAACACGTTTAAATACATATTTAAATCAAGAAATAATATATAAACAACTAGGTCCATTTCGAGGATGTTACAGATAGAGAGAGAAGCCGATTGAGAGAGAGAGTGAGGGAGAGTGTGGAGTGTAAGGGTGTGTTTTGGTTATGTTGGAAGCAAAATGGCATGGGGGGTGATGTCCCCATGTCTTGGCCGGTTGGTGGGGTGGCCCACCGAAGTGTGGGTTGCCCCAAACTTGTTCCCCGTGTTTGCGCTCCGTGCGGTGTTCGTTTCCCCGGTCGTTTAAACGTTAAAATTATTTTATACGCGATTAAATATACGATTTAAAATACGAAATATTACTCGATACTTAAGTTGAAGTATTTTATCAAAATACTAGTTTTCAAGTTATAAAACATAACTTTGTTTTGTCTTGTCGGTTGATCGGGTTTTCGGAGAGTTCGGTAACGTTTTAGTTAAAACGTACGTTTCAGTTATATTATAAATATAATATAAAGTAGTAGTTGAAGTAATAAAATAAATTAACATTATTTAATAATTGTGTTACCAACGTCCGTATGTTTGTACAATTGTAGTTTTATACGATTTGAACGAATCGTATACGCGTATATATATTCCATCCATATATATAATAAGTAAGTAACGTATTTAATCATATTTCATATTAAATACAAGTAGTAAACACGTAATTAGGAAAATTTTTAAATTTGTCCTAAATTTGGGGTTGTTACACACCATGACTTCCCGTCACGAATGCAAGTGCTATAACTTAAAAACTACTTTTGGTCATAAAAATCACTCTTAAAGTCGTGTTATCTTTTTCAATAAATAATTGGGTAGGGTTCAGAGGAGCAGGGACTTAATGAGGAGCAGGGAAAGCTACTTTTTGACCAACCAAGGACTGACACGTGTCAGACGCGTCCCCACCTGTCAAGCCGCCTAGGGACTGTTTTGCAAATTCAAAAAATTTAGGGACCTGCCCGAAAAATTGACCAAAAATTTTTCAAAAAATTTTAAAAAATTATTTATTCAAAAAACCTTATAATATGCAAAATTCCATACAAAATATAAAAAACAGTGAAAAATATAAAATGCAGTAAACAAATTAAAATGAACGAATAAACTGAAAAAATGTAAAATGCAGTAAACTGAATAAAAAAGTTGAAAAAACGTAAAATGCAGTAAAAAAAAGGCAGTAAACAATGCAGTAATTTAAGCGTAAAATGCAGTGATTTTTTCGAGATCTATTTTTTAATATCAGTTTTTCACCACCTTAAAACTTAAAATGCAGTAACTTAAACATATAATGCGGTAACTTAAACGTAAAATGCAGTGACTTTTCAAGATCTACTTTTCAAATCAGTTTTCCACCACTTAAAACGTAAAATGCAATAACTTAAATGAAAAGTGCAGTAAATGTTTTCCCAGATCTACTCTTTCAGATCAGTTTTCCATCACCTTAAATATAAAATGCAGTAACATAATCGTAAAATGCAGTGATTTTTTCGAGATCTATTTTTTAATATCAGTTTTCCACCACCTTAAAACTTAAAATGCAGTAACTTAAATGTATAATGCGGTAACTTAACCGTAAAACGCAGTGACTTTTCAAGATCTACTTTTCAGATCAGTTTTCCACCACTTAAACGTAAAATGCAGTCACTTAAATGTAAAATGCAGTAAATGTTTTCCCAGATCTACTCTTTCAGATCAGTTTTCCATCACCTTAAACATAAAATGCAGTAATATAATCGTAAAATGCAGTGATTTTTCCAGATCCACTTTTTTAGATCTAGATTTGAAAGTGTAAAACTAGATCTACTTTTTTCAGATCTAGATCTGAAAAGTTGATCTAGTTTTACACTTTCAAATCTAGATCTTTGGTGGTTGATGGCGACGGTAAAGGTGGTGGTTGACGATGACGGTGACGGTGTCGGAGGTGGTGGATGGTGACGATGATGGTGAAGGTGGACAGTGAAGGTGATGGTGAAGGTGGAAGATGAAGGTGAAGGTGGTAGTATCGTTGTAGGTGGACGATGAGGGTGGAGCAGCGGTGGTGGTGATGATGGAGGAGCGGCGGAGCGCCGGACCGGCGGTGGTAGTGATGGAAGAACAACGGTGGCGTAGACGGCGGAGACAGTGATGGTGGTGAAGGAGGAGCGGAGGTGGTGTTGGTGATGGATGAGCGCCGGCAGTGGTAGTTATATTGTGTGTGTGTGTGTGTGTTAGTTTGTGTGATTTTGAAAAGAGAGAGAATTTTAGGTGTATGTGTTTGTGGAAGAGATACAAACTGACCTCTGCCCAAATGTTTTCACCATTTACATCATTAAAATGTAAAAATACAATTTAGTCCCTCACCCAAAAATAATTGCATATGGGTCCTTGAGTGACATGTATTGATCTTGTCCGTTGATTAGTGTATGGACGGATGAGATGGAATCTGCCCCTCCTGCTCCTCCTTAGCATGCATCCCCTCAGATCCTTTTCTTAAATAATTAAGGGTGAAGATAAAAATTAAAATGTAATACTCCTTCCGTCTCAAAATTATAGTCCATCTTTCCGTTTAGGGATATCCAAAATTAAGTGTGCACTTTCAAAAATAGATAGAGATGCTTGATCACAATTACCATATTACCCTTAATTGATATTATTATTACAAACTTTTAAAGAAGTAGTAATTAATTGATTAAGGGTAAAACTATCATTCTGTAAAAAGTGAAGGGAACCGGTAATAGTTATGTTTTTATTAAAATTAAAATAGGTGTTTTTTTAAAAGGTTATAATTATAATTATTTTGGAACCAGGGAGTAACAATTAACAACCGTTCCCTCGTGTATCTTGATTTGGTGCCCTAATTTTCAGTTGAGGATTCAATTGGAAATCATAGGTCAAAAATCAAAGCAATAGAAAGATGGATTGGTGTGTTTCTATGCCGAAGGTGGAATTGCATGCCCATCTTAATGGCTCCATAAGAAACTCAACCCTACTGTATGTCTTGCTTCTTTATGTTTATTATTATTTTTTTTATCTATTTTATTAATTTGTTTTTATAGCAGAAGTTGTACTATAGGTTTAATTTCCATATTTATACATATATACGAACATTATATGTTCTTAGACAACATGTGAGTTGACTTTGAATGTTGAACTGGATTATAAAAATCAAATTCTGTTCACAACTTACTGTTGCTGATAAATTCACTTACTTGCTTATGATTACAGTTACCTTATTGATTCTGGGTTACATATATTTTTTTTCATAATCAAATTGATAGATTATATGACATCTTGGACATATTCTGTCAATTTTGTGATTTATGATGAAATTTATCAATGATTGTTTATTTTTTATGCTGAATTTGTGAATTGTGGATAGAGAGCTTGCTAAAGAATTGGGTGAAAAGGGCACGATTGTCTTTTCTGATTTCGAGCATGTTATCCGAAAAAGTATGCTTTCTTTTTCCAAGTTTATATGTCTTCATCTTTCTTTATATTTTGTATGCTGATATTGTTATTTTCATTATGCTTTCTTGTCATGAAAAACTGGATTCAATTAGATGATCGATCACTACGTGAAGTGTTCAAGTTGTTTGATCTGATTCATATGGTTACCACTGACCATAAAACGATTACAAGAATTACAAAAGAAGTATGGTAGTCTTTAATCCTTGATTTACTTGGGGGGTGTTTGGTTGGAGGGATTTCATTGGATTTTGAGGGACTTGTATTTGAAATCCCTTGAAATCCTTTATGTGGTTGGATTATCCTAAACGAGTTGCTTAGAAAGTAGGTGCTTATGTATGTTTTCTTTCAACCTGTGAAAATGTGTATACTTTAGTATTGGTAATTTTGTTAATATGCCAAAATCCTTAGAATATCTTTTAATCAAAACTGTCAACCAAACACGTGTTGGCATTTCAAATCCTTCAGGATTTTACATCCTATGGAATTTTAAATCCTGGGATTTCAAATCCCCAAAAACGCCACCTTAAGGTTTGTGAGCAAGCACAGTAATGTTATCTTTTTACCCCTCATGATTATAGGTCGTGGAAGATTTCGCAGCTGAGAATGTGGTTTACTTGGAGTTAAGAACAACTCCAAAGGTACTTGAACATTTTAATTTTGATTAAATAGATAACTGGTAATACAATTCAATTATATGAAAAAAAATGGCTTTGAATTTGATTGTTCGCTTTCACAAATAGATATCTATCTTGTTCCTGAACCTTTACTCTTGCGTGTCTTAAACTAATCAAAGTTTACAGAGAAATGATTCCATAGGTATGAGCAAGCGGTCGTACATCGAAGCCGTTGTGGAGGGTTTAAGATCCGTGGGTAGTAGTCATGACATCAGTTTTAATACTGATGATGTTGAGAAATGTTCAGTTAGAACCGAAAAGAAGATATATGTTAGACTTCTACTCAGCATTGATCGCCGTGAATCTACTGCATCTGCAATGGAAACTGTATGTTTTTAAGACTTCAAGTTCATTAGTTACAACTTTTTCTTACAGGTGGCAGTACCCATCTGCTTATGAATTGGTTAACATGAGTTATGTTTTATCCCCAACAGGTCAAAAGGGTCACAAGGTGCCCAAAATATATTTTAAAAGCATATAACTTCTTATTTTGTTTATTCAATAATTCATAATAGTATTTAAATACTACAGTTTTCGTAATCTTCTTTGACACTTACCTATTTGATAAATAAAAAACAAATTACAAGGTTTGAAACAAGAAGTGTTTCGGGTCAACTCAACCCTGCCTGTTTCGACCTGTACTAGAAACATACCTGTTTTGGACTCGCACCGGTTTCTACCCTTTACCATATCCACCCAGCTCTCCTATATTGCCACCTGCAGTTACTACATTTTCATAAAGCCATAAGGTTGATGTTCTCATGTCTCGAAACTGTAATGTATTAGGTTAATCTTGCTTTGGAAATGAAGGATATGGGTGTTATTGGCATTGACCTTTCTGGCAATCCGACTGTTGGTGAATGGTGGATACTATACTTCTATATGACTTCATTTTGTGGTACTGAATATGTTTCAATCTTTGAAGTTTAAATTGAAATATCCAGGAAAACGTTTTTCCCAGCTTTGAAGTTTGCTAGAGAACAAGGTCTTTCAGTTACACTTCACTGTGGCGAGGTCATTTTTCTTTCTGAGATTTCTCTTTAGTCTTTCATGGAAACGTTAATTTTACATTAAAGGGTAAAATAGTGAACCTTATTATTTATATTGAAGTATTAGATAGTCGTAACTAGTTTATTTCTACGACATAGTGCTTTTAGGTACCTAATCCAGTTGAAATTCAAGAGATGCTCGATTTCCTTCCTGGCAGAATCGGGCATGCATGCTGCTTTCAAGATGAAGAATGGAGGAAACTGAAATCGTCCAAGATCCCGGTAGATTCCTGTTTTCAAACAATATATGCTTGTGTTTCAGTACTTCAAATATCTTTCTACTTATATGCACTTATGCAGGTTGAAATCTGTTTAACATCCAACATCCGAACAGAGACGATTTCTTCATTCGACGTTCATCATTTTGGTTGGGTTTTTTTTCTCATGCCATTACTTTAGTTGAAAATAAGGTCCATGATTTCATTTACTAGGAAATAATTATAATACTTAAATAGAAAAATGCAGTTCATCTGGTCATTTAATGTTTCCATTGTGGATCTCATTTATATGGTCTGAGAGACTGAGAATGTAGACCAGAGAAACAAAGTTCGGACCCACAGAAGAAAGAAGGAAGATGTCGTAGTGTATCCCTTTTCTTTGATGTGAGCAAAAAGGATGAAATCTCCACGGTATCCTATTTCTGTTGGCGAGAACATAAGAAACATTGGGACTTATGAAATACAAAATAAAAGATGTGGCAAATAGTCTTGCTGGGCAACTCTTTAAAATGGCTTTGGGTCCAAATGAGGAATATGTGTGCGGGTTGGGAACT
This sequence comes from Helichrysum umbraculigerum, assembly GCA_949592205.1. Classification (NCBI taxonomy): domain Eukaryota; kingdom Viridiplantae; phylum Streptophyta; class Magnoliopsida; order Asterales; family Asteraceae; genus Helichrysum; species Helichrysum umbraculigerum. The sequence goes on along the minus strand of CATIUR010000001.1, from coordinate 66,162,410 downwards.
TGGATGACCTGTAAAAAGATTTTTAGTCCAAATCTCTAAATAGTTTACATGTTAATTATGCTCACTACAACTATTACAATAATATTTTTGTGAATAGGTTTGGAGTTAGTTGGGTCAATCAACCTGTTTATTTGATAGCTTAATTTCTTGATGCATTTGAACTGTTTATAGCATAATCCAAATCAAGTCGTTCTATAAGTAAATGAGTTAAAATTTGACACATGTACAACTAAGATACGAATCAAAACAATCCATAACACGCTGATGTTTGTTTACAGCCGAGCTTTACAAAGCAAACCATCCCATAGTACTTTGCACAGACGACTCAGGGGTATTCTCCACAAATCTTTCCAATGAATACGCCCTTGCATCTTCTACTTTCGGTAGGTATTTATTTCAATTAAAACCTTCACGTATGCACCCTTGGGATTCATTCACTTTATATGCTGTGCAATGACAAGTTGTACAGTACATCTAGGTTGCATAAATCGCAAGAAAGATGATTTCATATATGATAAGTGATTTCTTTGTCTTCTATTGCCCATTGCAGGTATTGGAAAGACAGAATTGTTTCAGCTAGCAAGAAAAGCTGTTGATTTCATATATGCTGGAGATAAAGTAAAGATGGAACTAAACAAAGTTTTCGAATCAGCTGCTAGGATGCTAGAGTCCAACTAATACTGCTCACGTTACAAGACGTTGAGTATTTCGATGTTGCTATATATTCTTTCTGGAACACACTGGTAAGTAGGTATGCTATTTTATGTCTCCATGATCATTGTATTCTTTCTGACCTTCTAAATTACAATGATTGAAAAGGATATGAACAAATATCGAGTCTCTTGATATGTTGTATTGATGTGCACATACATTTCGTCCTGAGTGTGGAAATATTGTTTTCTTAAAATTATTGTAGTCACTTAATTTGAAATCCCTTTGTAATTCACAAATGTTTTGAATAAAAACTTTAAGTTGCGCTTGGTTTGCGGAATTTGATGAAATTGGAATCTTGATTCCACTTTATAAGAACTTTTGGTTCGCGAATGAATTGATTTACAAGTCATCAAATTCCTTCACTTATAGGAAATCACATTCATGGAAATTTCAATTTCTTTGATGAATTCTAATTCCATTAAGCAAACCAAACACACCGTTAGTTTTGTTTGTTGTTTCCATTTTATGCTAAGAAAAGTTGCAAATTGTAATCGTGCCTACTCAAATGTAAGAAGGGTTTTGTTCAAAAAAATATATATATATATATATATATATATATATGGAAGGGTCATAAAGTCAAAATTGGTGTATTTTGAGAGGAAAGGAAAGGGATTGGAAGGAATGCTCAAAAAATTGGTGTTCTCATGTTTTTCTTTTGGATGGAATTGAATAGAAGAGAAAGGGATGGGAAGCAAAATTCTGAGCTAATCTCTTCCGCTCAAAAGTGGGCGGAACCAGACGGAAGGAAAAAGTGAAAAGTCTCAAATGTTTTACAATGACCAAAATGCCCCTTTAATATTAAGTAAATCACATATATACATGTTTCTAAAATATTGGTGGCACTTTGCCAACAATTTTAATATATACCGTGATTTTATTCTACTTACTCGAGGGTCATCATGCTCAATGGGTTTTGTTGTATTTTTTATTTTTTAAATATTACTATCATATATGTTAACGTTGTTTTCTAATTAAAAAAATAAAATCTTTGCTGCTTTTGTTTTTTGTCAAGTTGAAACCACATTTGACACATAATTAACTTGCTTTCAATATGATATTTTGTTTGGTTACCAATGGCATATTTTAACATGAGTTGTATTTTGAATTATTCTTTCTTCATATTTAGAAAATAATTATTCAATAACATTTTTATTTGTATATCACTCTATCCTCAAGTTGATTTTTGAAGAGAAGTACCAATCTCGGATTGCGTTTTAATGATAGAAGTGAAGGTTGAATAAAAAACAATTTACGGAGTATATATTAGAAGGGCATAATTGGAAAACTACCATTTTTGAAAACACAAATAATTGTAGTTTCCTTTATTTTCTTTTTAAACTCAAAAACACAATTTGATAGAAGATCCTCCCTTATCTTCCATTCTTTTCTCTTCCCTTGTGTTCATTTCTTTTCTCTCCCTTCTAAAACAAAACTAAAGAACACAGTGAAAGGGTGTTAGAGTAGTCAAAAGAGCATCATCATCATGAGTAGGTAGAATAGGACAAATGGACGGTTACTTAAAAATTCCAAAAATATTAGCAGTCATTTTTCAATAACAATAATGGTTGAAATAGTTTTGAGACATATAGAGATTGATTACAAGTCTACAACAATGATGGTTAACCAATTTTAATCAGAGGATGAATACAAAAGGGATGGTTTAACATAAACCATAGAATATTTTATTTGAACAATGCATATTCACATGTAGAACACTTGTTAGAGGGTGACCTATTAACAAAATGAGAAGCATAAATGAATACAAATAGCATTGTGTTCGAGAGTTGTATTTATGGGAGGGAAGGGAAGAGAAGAGAAGTGAGAAGAGGGTTTCTCTTCAAAAGTGGAATGAAATGGAAATATGGAAGACCAAACAAACTTCCTTCCAATCACAAACATAAATATTTCATTTTCCTTCTTTTCAACTCGAAAACACAAACGAATTTCTTCCCCTTCTTTTCTTTTCTATCAATTTATATCATTTTCTCTACTTTTCTTTTGATAAAAACTCGGAGCAGGCCTATGAGAGCTCTAAAAACATTCACCGTTTTTTAAAGACCCCTCACCATTGTTGATCATGATATCAGTTATTTAAACATTTACTCTCTCAAAGGGCGGTTTTATATGCGACAAAATCAATTAGTAAAGTCAAAGAGGTATATAGTGTGCACCATTGCAAAAGTATAATTCAGTAACACTTTCTAATATACAAGGGTTAATAATGGTTTAATCCTTAAAGTTTCAAAATTTTTTCGTTTTGACCACTAAAGTTTTTTTCTCATTATTTAATCCTTCAAGTTTCAAAATTTTGATGGTTTAATCCACCAAGTTAATAATACTTAAAAAAAATGATGATTTAATCCCTAAGGTTTATATTTTATAGTGATAAATTTTTCTAGTTTAATCATCTAACTTTCAAAAATTTAATGGTTTGACCCTTTGAAGGGTTAAACCAACAAGTCAAAACAAACTTCAAGGATTAAATCATTAGAAAAAATTTGAGTGGTTAAAAAAAAAGTGAAACTTTGAGGATTAAATCATTATAAACCTAGAGTAAGGTTCAAATGAGTACACCAATTTTGAGTGAGAATGAGGGAACCAATAGATTTATGCTTGTCACTTTATTCTCTCTCCTCCACATTTTTTAAAATTAAATATCTCACAAACGGTAAGTCGAAAAATCGAGAAAATTGCACCATAAAATTCAGCGTTTTCTCCACTTCGATTTGCCGTCCCTCAAGGCATACTTTCGACAACTTTTTTTTTCTTCCATTTTTTAACACATGTGTTAGAAATTGGTTATACATTTAATTTGTGGTTAAGTTTAGGGTTTAGGGTTAGGGTTAGGGTTTAGTAGGGTTTAGGGTTTAGGGTTTAGTATGGTTTAGGTTTAGGGTTTAGTATGATTTAGGGTTTAAAGTTTTGCAAAGCGTTTAGGGTTTAGGGTTTGGGGTTAGGGGTTAGGGTTTAGGGTTTGAGGTTTGGGGTTTCGGGGAGAAACCCCAAACCTCAAACCCTAAACCCTAACCCCTAACCCCTAAACCCTAAACCCTAAACGCTTTGCAACACTGTAACACATGTGTTAGTAAATGTGAAACCCACCAAAAAAATGAAAAAAAAAAAAAATTCATCAAAAGTATGCCTTGAGGGGCGGCAAATCAAAGGGGAGAAAACGCTGAATTTAATGGTGCAATTTTCATAATTTTTGGATTTGTCGTTTGTGAGATAATTGATGTTGGGGGTAAATGGGTTTTGTACATGTGGAACATTCTCTTTGTACACATGGCTTGATATGATTGATTCACTTAGAGCACAAGGTGTGGTATCGGTTTTCTGGGGCAGTGTTCTGGAGAATGTTGAAAGTGAGGATTTTGTGGTGTGGTGAAACTGAATTCTCAGTGTTCTTGACAGTGTTCTGGAGTTTTTTATTATTTGTTTTTGTAATATAATTAAATGATTATATTAATATTTAAAAACAAATAAATCAAATAAAACACATTTAATTCATTAAAATTAATTGATTAAAAATAAATTTCATAATTTATTTATAGATATTTAACAAAAGCAATTAATGTGTGGCCCAATAGTTATAAAAGTGGTCTATAAAAAAATATGGTTTTAAGCCCAATTGATAACCCAACTTTAAACCTATCTTCTTCTTCTTGACATACCTTTCACTTCCGATCGTTCACAAACACAGGAAAAAAAAAATATCCGCCAAATCCCTTTTTTTTACTCTCCAAGTTTTATTTATATATTCAATTTGTAGATAATATCTTTGTTGCAAAAGGGAGTAAACAATTAAATAACAATAAAAAAGTTGAACGGTGGAGCTCCCCAACGTTTGCAGACGAACGGCGGCTTCAAAAATTGGCGAGAACGCCGGCACGGGCTGGCAGAACGCCGATGCCCGGCGTTCTCGTCCCCGAACGCTGTTGCCAGCTCATCCCACACCCGATGCTCTTATTCTCACACAAATTTCTATTCTCATTTGAACCCTACCCTATAAACCTAATATACAATATAAAAGTTAATAAAGCATTAGTGTTTTTTGTGATAAGTGTCATGATATGGGATTTAGTGATTTACCAACAGAAAGCATATTTCTCACTTTGGATAAAGACTTAAAAACAGCAATCACTACCACTTCTTTCATTTAAAAGATATCCAGACAATGCTCATGTTGCAGATAGCTGCAAGTGCCACCATGTTGCCAGAAAAGAAAAGCGGTAGCTGCGGTCATTCAGCTCCGATTAAGATAGGCACACGTGGCACAGTGGGTAACCTGGTGATGAAGGAGATTGAGTATTTCAAAAGGCTAGAGTCGGAAAGTGGTTGTGATGATCTTCACAGTGAAAGATGCTCATTAGATCCTGATAAGAAACATAGTGGTCTCAACTTTTGGCCAAGATTTGGATTCTTGAAATTTGTATGGCGAATAAAGAAAGAGAAGCGTGGCAGCCGTGATAAGTTTTTGCCAAGGATATGTACGATGGTGGACATTGCGGAAAGCCACCACAGCCGCCACCACCACCGTGCAAACATTCCTGGTTTCAATTACTAGAATCTTCAAAGTGATACTAAGCGTTTCAAGATCTAGTCTAAACCATAGAAAGGGCAAGATACATTGGAGATCATATCATCACTGAACACCCGAGGTTCACTGTAAATTCAACAATAAATCTATTGATGATCACAGTTATCTGTGCACCAGCATTTTTTTGGTTTTAAATACTTCTGTCAGCGACTATTCAATCTATTGAAGGAAGTAAAAAACATACTGCCTGTTCAAATTACTTCTCAACGAAGGAGGTGAAATGCAAATGGTTGGGTAACAAATTAACACGTCAAAACAGGTTTGATTTCAAATTGGTCATCTTTTTGTATGGCAGCATGCTGGGTTGGGTTGACCCACTAAAGTAATGAACGCGCCAAGTACGTATACAGAAACAATTACTATTAAAATCTTTATATAAAACAATTTAGGAGGTTGCTTGCATAAAAAATACTCCGTATACTTTATATCGTTATACACAATAGGCCCATCTGAACCGTTCCCCACTAGGCAAGCTTGTTACCCAAATCGACTCATATATATGTGCATCGGTCAAAATTATCACCTCTACTTTCCAGAATTGAACATTCAATCAATGTGGTTTGGTGTGTATTTCTTCTCACAATGAGATGATGCAACTGTAATCACATATTCAACTATCAATATCTCTAATAAATGAGATCCAGTAAAAAAACACACTACATGACTTGGATAAAATAGGAATTTAGATACATACTAAATTGCTAATATTGGCCTTTGGAATGGGTTATCAAAATTCAGACTTCTCTGTCCTTTTTTTCTTCCCTGAAACATGTTCAGAATATAAGATAGAAAGAAAATGTTTCAAGTCCAACCGAATAATGATGCAATAACCTCATTTTTAAGAACCTAAGACCTAGCCAGATTTTGTATTCAAAATAATGGGAATCAGCAGACCTAGCAATGTTAATTTTGACATCAAAACATAAACAACATATTATATGATCATCTGTGTACCTAGTTAAGGTACTCTAACTGGCTAATTTCTCTTCTACTTCATTCCAGGCATCAGCATTCTTTGGAAACCTTTCTTTAATCTGTCCAATAAGCTCTTTCGCCTCATCAATCTTTGAACCATTTGCAAGCCCTTCAACAAGTAACTTCATAGATGAAAAATTAGGAACCCAATTTTTCTCCAAACTCTTCTTGCAAACATCCAACGCTGCTTCAAAATCACCACCTTTACAAAAATAATGAACCAACGTAAAGTAACAAACACTCTCGGGTTTAAATCCTCCACCAATCATCTTCTTAAACAACTCCTTTGCTTCACCCAATTTCCCTTCCCTACAATATCCGTGAATCAAATGAGTGTAAGTAACTGAATTAGGCTTCATTCCCCTTGAAATAAACCCATCAAGTAAAGCCTTAGCTTCCATCGTCTTTTTAAGCTTACACAAACTCTGAATCCTAATATTATATGTTCCAAGCCCTATCGGGACTTCATGTTTCTTCATCATTTCCAACACCCTTCCAACATCCTCAAACTTTTCCTCTTTATAAAATCCAGCAATCATAAGACCAAACGTCGTAGCATTCGGCTTAATTCCCTTCCTAACCATTTCAGCAGTAACCGAATAACACGAACTCGATGAACCCGACTCACAAAACGCCTTGATAACGGTATTATAACTATCAAGATTTAACTTCACCCCATACTTCCCAGGAAAATCAAGATAAACACGCTTCACCTCATCGTATTTTTTCGCTACCATACACGAAAACAACAAAGCATTCAAACATTTCACATTCTGCCCTACACCAAACTGAGGCATTTTATCAAACAGTTGGAATGCATTGTCTAACAACCCAGCTTGACCATAACCAATAATCGCATTTGACATAAACTTTTCATTATTCAAATCAGGTCTAGTTTTTAACAATTCATCAATAAAGTTACGAATACCTTCGAAGTAATTCAACTCGGTAAGCTTCGAAATCGCGGTCGAAAACGCCAAACGATCGAGATGGGATTCCGGTGTAAGCGAAGCTGCTCGGCAGATTTCAATAATTCTTTCTGGGTTTTTTTCGGATTTGAGTAAGGAAAGTGCTGCTCGTGATTTCTCTTTACTGGAAAGCGGTGTGGTGGAATCAGGGCTTAGGATCGATGATAAATGACGAGATTGAATCTGATATATGGAATATAGTTTTTGATGATTACATGATTTCAGTGATCTAAGTTTTGTTATGGAAGCCATTGATGTTATAACAATGGAACTGTAATGTGAGTCAGATTTGAGTGAGAAACAGGGGTTTTGATTTTGGGTATTAGGGTTTTATGTGATAAGTGATATTGGTTTTACAAAAAAGGACTTGTTCTATACGTAAGTGACAAAACAACCCCTTGTATTTCTGTAAGTAATGAGATTTTGGACCAACTTATGTTCACTAACGGTCTGTTTTGATTTAGGAAATGTTTTTGATGATATTTTAAATTAAAGCATGAAAATGATTTCTTAAGTTTGATACATTTATAAAAGATTCATACATTTTTGTAATCCACCGTGGTGCTTAGGTGGCATATGACCTGGACAAATGTTGATTAACTGGAGGCACATAAGTAATATTTAGGTTTCTGGTTAATGACTACATACAATAGGAGTGATTAGTAAGTTCGATGCATACAATAGAACATTTAAAAGTTGAATACATACAAAAGTATTTCGTGACAAGTTCAATACATTTTTGGACAATAAGCCCTTTCATATAATGTATGGGAATTATTCGCACTATCAATCAGGAGAGCAAGTAACTGTATATGTAAACAAAGCTTTTCTTTTAATAGTATAAAAGGTATTACATATGAGGTTCTAAAAGCATATAATAAGGTATTATCTCTACACCCTTATAAAGGGTTTGCCCAATTTCTTCTTTAACTTAAGTCTTTAAAGATTGTAAATTACCAAACTGCCCCTATTTAAAATCAAAGAGACAACTTTTGTAACATCCCTATTTTCGAGGTATTATTTTAGTGTACAATAATATATAAGTATTATGAAATAATAATATTTGAATAGAAAGATATAATAGAAAACGTAATTGAATTTCTAGTTCCAAACTGTAAAATTAAAGAAGATATCTATTGTATAAGTCGGTGTATGTTTTAAATTAGTATTTACTCCCTCCCTCTATACGATTCCAGAAAAATCACGCACAGAGGAACCAAAACTCGTCATCTTCTTCCATCCTCATCAAAGCATCGATTTAATTCGAAATTCAAGCCCTAATCTCTCTAATTGATCCTTCTCATCAACTCCTTCAATCATTGTAAGTAATTTTTCAAGTTCTTAAACCCTAGAAAATGGGTTTCTTGAGATATAGATTATGAAGGAGATTAAATACGAAATTAGGGCATATAATTAGCATAATTGATGTAAGTTAAGCTTAGTTATGGTGATTATCATTATTGAAAGTCATATCACTTTATGAAAGTGATGATTTTACTAATTATGTTCTTGAGCTAAATTGGGGTTTTGCTAAATCTTTCTAATTAACCCTAGTTAAGCTCAAGCATGATTTATATTGACTAATTGAATGTAAAATTGATAGTAGAACAAAGAATTGAGATAGTTATGATGAATTTGAGTTAGTGAGCATATTTATGACTATGATTAAGGATAATCTAAGTGGGGCAGGATTAAGAATAGTGATTTGATGGTTATAGTACTTCCTAGTTATTGAATAGATTGTTATTTGATCATGTTTAGGTGATTCAAGCTTGGAAGTATTACCAATTGTTACTTGCATAAAATCTTCATCAAATCATCAAGGTGAGTATGTAGATATTAATTGAATGATATATGAGTTCCGGATTGCTTCCGAGCAAGAGGTTCTCACATTTGACTATAATTGAATGAGTTGCATTTGACATTGATTAAGACCATGGCCATGTGTGAAATGAGCATCATGTGGGCAATTGCCAATATCCTTGACATATGCTTGATATTCGACCTTTAATTGAATGCATATGTTATTATTGATAATTGAATTGTATTTGACTAGTTGTGATGAGGAAAGCATATTATTAGATTAGTATTTACATGCTCACTAAGCGTTGTGCTTATCCTTTTATATTTACATGTTGTAGGTACAAGTGATCATAGAGAGGGAAAGGATATATCAAGGCATTAGCTTGGATTACGCTTGCTAAATCATATTAGTGGCAAGTTTCTCTCTCGAATAATTGTTTTGAATATCACTTGTGTAATACGCCCCGATAACACTTTTGAAACAATGGTTGTAGAAGTCTTAAACTTAGTAGTTGTTGGAAGTTTGACTTTGTAAGTCAAACCGTTTTCATGTAAATATGTATGGTCCATGTATGCAAGTTTTGATATATGATAGTAGCATATATAGTTTTGGTATGAAAATGGTCAATGGTTAAAACTTGAAGTTGATTGGTAGTCAAACCATTTTAATAAGTCAAATATGTCCTAGATAGTTGACTTTAAGTGCAATTGGGTGAATTGGGTAGCAAATGGGTCAAATGGGGTCGTAAGTGTCCAAATGAGCACTAAACGGGTCAAAGGTGTCAAAATAGGTTAGAATGGGCGTATACTATGGATGAATATGCCCACACGTCATAATTGTATGTAGGAATGTGTTGGAAAAAGCTTAAAGTCATAAACCAAGTGGATTGGAATATGACATGTCAACCAAAGTGGCCTAAAATGGTAAATTTTTGGTTATGCGTCCGTTTTATCGATAAACATGTATTTTGAAAAAGTGTAAAAATGGAAACCTTCATTTTGGCATGTTGGAGGTGCCTGCAAAATTTGGTGGTCTAACTCTTAACGAGTAAAAAGTTATGCACGTTGTTGAAAAATTGTCTTGAGTAAGGGCCTAATATGAGACAGGGACCTGGGTGCTGATTTCTTGAACCATACTGCAGATTTTCAAAATGTCTTATGTATGAGCCTAACCTTAGACAGGAAGCTAAGTGCTGATTTTAAAGGCCATATTGCAGATTTTTGACCTCATATGGTTGATTTTCCCGAGCCACATTGTAGATTTTATTATGTCTAGCATGAGGACCTTCACCCAGTCAAAAGTCTTGTCGATGTTTTACAAGCCTTAGTGATGATTTAATTGAGTCGTATAAAAAAAAAAAAAAAAAAAAAAAGAATTTGGGCGTTTCAAGTTGGTATCAGAGCAATGGTTTAAGAGATTTACATAATCCATTATAGGATTGCATAAACTTAAACCTATTGGATTAATTGACTATGAGATTATGATTATGCTAATTGAATTTTAGTAGAATATGAATTGTTAGGTTAATTATAAGAGTATGAATTGCCTTAATTTGATTATGTTCAAAAGCAATGAATAGAAGTGTGGTGTTAGTATAATACGACTACGTCTGGCCAACGGAGTCCTATTATACTAAGAGCACATGGGGGATTCAAAGCTGTTGGACATAAGATAATTTTGGCTAAGATTGTTCTTAAAGATGTAAATAGATATTTGATATGTGTTGACTAAACTTGTTAATTTTTAGCAAATGACTACTCAAGCTACTCCGAATGATGAGACTCCTCATAATACTTCTTCCGATCAAGGTGAAGGCAGTGATGAAAGGGGTCTACATCCTGCTGATGAAGCAATATTGAACCAAATAGTTGAACGAACTCTTGACAAGTATACCCCAACCATCTTAACGAAAGTTGACCAAGTAATAACCAAACGATTAGACGAATTTGAGAAGAAACATCCCGTTTTGATGAATCCTGAACTCCTAGCTGCACAACAAACCATTAATGCAGAAAAGGAGGAATTTAATTATAAGCGTTTTTCGAGTTGTAAACCCCCAGAATTTTACGGGGAACTTGATCCAGTTAAAAGTTCTAGATGGATAGATGGAATAGAAGAAACCTTTGCATTGTGTGGGTGTCCAGAGAAATTTCAGGTACTTTTTGCTGCCCACCAATTAAAGGATGGTGCACATGAATGGTGGAATTCACAAGTAAAAACGCATGGGTTTGATCGAGCTTCCCGGTTTTCTTGGGAGAGGTTTAAAGGTATGTTTATAAGTCAATTCTCACCTCCCGCTCAGATTGAGAAGTTAAAGGGTGAATTTCTTACGATTGAGCAAGGTAAGATGAAATTAGCTGAGTATACCACGGTTTTTCATGAAAAATCTCGTTATTGCCCTGAATACACTTCCAATCCTCAACTTATGATCGATCATTTCTACCGTCATATGAATTCGGAAATTCGGGAGTTTGTTGACCCCATGATCTATAAGGATATTCCGAGCATGTTGAACCGAGGTCTTATGCGAGAGAAAGAGTTAGAACTTAGAGCTAATGAGGCTGCTACAAAAAGAAAGGCATAACAAGCTACCTCTTCTCAACCTTCGTCCTTCAAAAGACTTAGGTTTGAGAAAGGATCACAGCCATCTCAACGACAACCGCAGTCACAACAATCATCACAACGACAACAATCACGACAACAACAGCAACAACAGCCACGACGTTTTCAATTCTTTACATCAGAATACCCTGTTTGTGAGAAGTGTGGGAAGAAACATTTAGGAGAATGCAGATGTTTTAAGTGTGGCAAGACGGGACATAATATTGCTGAATGTCCTAGTCCTAACTGGTTATGTTATTATTGTTCTAAAGAAGGTCACGTTCAGGCAGATTGTCCCGTTAGAAAAGAAGATTTGAAGAAAGCTGAACAGAGAAAGGAACTAGAAAAGAAGGGGACCACGTCTGGGCCTAGAACAAAGACTCGTTCGTTCCAGATAACAGGAGAAGAGGCAAAAGAATCTCATGACGTGGTGACAGGTACCCTAATTGTTAATTCCATACCTGCCCGCATTTTATTCGATTCTGGAGCCTCTAGGTCATTTGTATCTCTTAATCTATGTGATCAGTTGAATGTGCCACTTTCTAAGTTAAACCATCCCTTAGAAGTAGAAATTGCCGATAATAAGACTGTAATTGTTTTTGATGTATATAAGGGATGTGAAATGGAGTTAGGAGAAGAAAAGTTTAAAATAGACTTAATTCCTATGCAAATGGGGGAATTTCAAGTAGTTGTAGGCATGGATTGGATGGGAAAGAATAAGGGGATGATTAATTGTCATGAAAAAGTAGTCCTCCTTAAAGCACCCAGCGGCAAGGAAGTGACTATTTATGGTGAACGTGTGAATCAGTCCATTCCTATATGTTCTTATGCTCGTGCTAAGAAATTATTATCACACGGGTGTTTTGCTTATTTAGCACACGTGGTTGATAATTCCAAAGCTGTGCCTAAGCTTTCTGATATTCCAGTTGTTAATAAATTTTCTGACGTGTTTCCTGATGAGCTTCCGGGTATTCCACCTGATAGACAGGTGGAGTTTCGAATTGACTTAATTCCTGGAGCGGCACCAATTGCTAAGACCCCTTACCGTTTAGCTCCTACCGAAATGCAAGAAATGATGAATCAATTGTAGGAGCTTTTAGATAAGGGTTTCATTCGTCCAAGCAATTCACCTTGGGGAGCCCCAGTATTATTTGTAAAGAAGAAAGATGGGTCTCTAAGGATGTGCATTGATTATCGAGAACTGAATAAAGTGACCATCAAAAATAGATATCCTCTACCTCGAATTGATGACTTATTTGACCAATTACAAGGTGCCAGTTTCTTTTCCAAAATAGACCTTCGTTCTGGCTACCATCAATTGAAAGTAAAAGAAGAGGATATTCCCAAGACAGCTTTCCGTACTCGATATGGCCACTATGAATTTGTTGTTATGCCATTCGGCTTAACAAATGCTCCAGCTGCATTTATGGACTTGATGAATCGTGTATGTCGTCCAATGCTTGATAAGTTTGTAATTGTTTTCATAGATGACATCCTAATTTATTCCAAGAATGAGGATGATCATGCTATTCATTTGAGACAGGTTCTAGAAATGCTTCGTCATGAGAAGCTTTATGCCAAATTTTCTAAATGTGAGTTTTGGTTGCGTGAAGTTCAATTCCTCGGTCACGTGATCAATACTCATGGCATTCAAGTAGATCCTGCTAAAGTAGCCGCAGTAATGAAGTGGGACCCTCCTTCTAGTCCTACTGAAGTAAGAAGTTTTCTTGGTCTTGCTGGCTACTACCGTCGATTTATCCAAGACTTTTCTCGAATTGCAACCCCATTGACTTTGTTGACTCGAAAGAATGTTACTTGGAATTGGGGTGAAGATCAAAATAAAGCCTTCCAGATGTTAAAAGAAAAGCTTAGTCAAGCCCCTATTCTTGTCTTACCTGAAGGTACTGACAATATGGAAGTTTATTGTGATGCTTCCAAAATTGGTCTTGGATGTGTTCTTATGCAATGTGGGAAAGTCATTGCTTATGCATCACGACAATTAAAGCCACATGAGCAAAACTACCCCATTCATGATCTAGAGTTGGCGGCTGTGGTATTCGCATTGAAGATTTGGCGTCATTATCTTTATGGTGTCAAGTCTACCATTTATACTGACCACAAAAGTCTTAAATATTTCTTTGATCAGCGTGATCTCAATAATCGACAAAGAAGATGGTTAGATCTTGTGAAGGACTATGATTGTGACATACTTTACCACCCTGGTAAAGCTAATGTCGTTGCAGATGCTCTTAGCCGAAAGTCTACTCATTATGTCCTTCATGTGAAATCTCTGAATATGGTTATATCTCCACAGCTATTTGACTCCATTAAAGCTGCCCAATTGGAAGCTTTATCTTCTGATGATCTGAATAAACAACGATTAGCAGGTCAAATTTCTGAGTTAGTTGATGATTCTAGAGGCTTAAAGACACGTTATGGTAGAATCTGGATACCAAGGACAAGTGTAGTCAAAAAGATGTTACTTGAAGAAGCGCATAAATCGAAATATTCTATTCATCCAGGTGCTACTAAAATGTATCACGACTTAAAACGTGATTATTGGTGGCCTGGTATGAAACGTGACATTGTTAAACATGTTCAATCTTGTCTTACATGTCTTCAAGTGAAAGCAGAGCACCAACAACCATACGGGAAACTCCAACCGTTGGAGGTACCGTTATGGAAATGGGAACATATCACCATGGACCTCGTAACTAAATTGCCGAGGACTCCTCGACAACACGATGCTATTTGGGTGATTGTGGACCGTTTGACCAAAAGTGCTCTTTTCTTACCTATTCGAGAAACTTCTTCTTCTGAGGTGTTAGCTGATATTTATGTCAAAGAAGTAGTTGCTAAACATGGAGTACCTGTTTCCATTGTCTCTGACAGAGATACTCGTTTTACTTCTCGTTTCTGGAAGAAATTTCAAGAAGAATTAGGTACTCAGTTGCACATTAGCACCGCTTTTCATCCTCAGACTGATGGTCAAAGTGAGCGTACAATCCAGACTTTAGAAGATATGCTCAGAGCGTGTGCTATTGATTTTGGTGGAAGTTGGGATTCTCATCTCCCATTGGTGGAATTCTCTTATAATAATAGTTATCATTCTTCTATTAAAATGCCACCATACGAAATGCTGTATGGGAGAAAGTGTCGTACGCCTATTTGCTGGGGAGAGATAGGTCAACGCGAAATTGGAAGCACTGATGTTGTACAATTGACCACTGAAAAGATTGACCATATACGTGAAAGACTGAAAATGGCACAAGACAGGCAAAAAGCTTATGCTGATCAGCGAAGGCGACCAATTGAATTTCAAGTGGGTGATAAAGTTATGCTTAAAGTATCTCCCTGGAAAGGTATTATTCGATTTAGAAAACGAGGAAAACTCGGTCCAAGATACATCGGACCCTTTGAAATTCTTGAAAAAGTCGGGAGAGTAGCATATCGACTGCAATTACCGGATGAACTCAGTGGAATTCATGACACCTTCCACGTGTCTCAACTTCGTAAATGCTTAGTTGATGAAGCTTCTTATGTTCCCCTTCCCGAAATACAAGTTAATGAAAAACTAAGTTATGTAGAAGAACCCGTTAAAATTCTTGACCAGAAAGATAAGCAATTGAGGAATAAGACGGTGTCAATTGTTAAAGTCCAATGGCGACACAGAAAAGGTTCCGAGTTCACATGGGAACCTGAAGAATGGATGATGGTATACTATCCTGCTGTACACCAGGAGTGGTTCGTGAGGACACGAACTGAATAAGTGGGAGAGAGTTGTAACATCCCTATTTTTGAGGTATTATTTTAATGTACAATAATATATAAGTATTATGAAATAATAATATTTGAATAAAAAGATATAATAGAAAACGTAATTGAATTTCTAGTTCCAGACTGTAAAATTAAAGAAGATATCTATTGTATAAGTCGGTGTATGTTTTAAATTAGTATTTACTCCCTCCCTCTATACGATTCCAGAAAAATCACGCACAGAGGAACCAAAACTCGTCATCTTCTTCCATCCTCATCAAAGCATCGATTTAATTCGAAATTCAAGCCCTAATCTCTCTAATTGATCCTTCTCATCAACTCCTTCAATCATTGTAAGTAATTTTTCAAGTTCTTAAACCCTAGAAAATGGGTTTCTTGAGATATAGATTATGAAGGAGATTAAATACGAAATTAGGGCATATAATTAGTATAATTGATGTAAGTTAAGCTTAGTTATGGTGATTATCATTATTGAAAGGCATATCACTTTATGAAAGTGATGATTTTACTAATTATGTTCTTGAGCTAAATTGGGGTTTTGCTAAATCTTTCTAATTAACCCTAGTTAAGCTCAAGCATGATTTATATTGACTAATTGAATGTAAAATTGATAGTAGAACAAAGAATTGAGATAGTTATGATGAATTTGAGTTAGTGAGCATATTTATGACTATGATTAAGGATAATCTAAGTGGGGCAGGATTAAGAATAGTGATTTGATGGTTATAGTACTTCCTAGTTATTGAATAGATTGTTATTTGATCATGTTTAGGTGATTCAAGCTTGGAAGTATTACCAATTGTTACTTGCATAAAATCTTCATCAAATCATCAAGGTGAGTATGTAGATATTAATTGAATGATATATGAGTTCCGGATTGCTTCCGAGCAAGAGGTTCTCACATTTGACTATAATTGAATGAGTTGCATTTGACATTGATTAAGACCATGGCCATGTGTGAAATGAGCATCATGTGGGCAATTGCCAATATCCTTGACATATGCTTGATATTCGACCTTCAATTGAATGCATATGTTATTATTGATAATTGAATTGTATTTGACTAGTTGTGATGAGGAAAGCATATTATTAGATTAGTATTTACATGCTCACTAAGCGTTGTGCTTATCCTTTTATATTTACATGTTGTAGGTACAAGTGATCATAGAGAGGGAAAGGATATATCAAGGCATTAGCTTGGATTACGCTTGCTAAATCATATTAGTGGCAAGTTTCTCTCTCGAATAATTGTTTTGAATATCACTTGTGTAATACGCCCCGATAACACTTTTGAAACAATGGTTGTAGAAGTCTTAAACTTAGTAGTTGTTGGAAGTTTGACTTTGTAAGTCAAACCGTTTTCATGTAAATATGTATGGTCCATGTATGCAAGTTTTGATATATGATAGTAGCATATATGGTTTTGGTATGAAAATGGTCAATGGTTAAAACTTGAAGTTGATTGGTAGTCAAACCATTTTAATAAGTCAAATATGTCCTAGATAGTTGACTTTAAGTGCAATTGGGTGAATTGGGTAGCAAATGGGTCAAATGGGGTCGTAAGTGTCCAAATGAGCACTAAACGGGTCAAAGGTGTCAAAATAGGTTAGAATGGGCGTATACTATGGATGAATATGCCCACACGTCATAATTGTATGTAGGAATGTGTTGGAAAAAGCTTAAAGTCATAAACCAAGTGGATTGGAATATGACATGTCAACCAAAGTGGCCTAAAATGGTAAATTTTTGGTTATGCGTCCGTTTTATCGATAAACATGTATTTTGAAAAAGTGTAAAAATGGAAACCTTCATTTTGGCATGTTGGAGGTGCCTGCAAAATTTGGTGGTCTAACTCTTAACGAGTAAAAAGTTATGCACGTTGTTGAAAAATTGTCTTGAGTAAGGGCCTAATATGAGACAGGGACCTGGGTGCTGATTTCTTGAACCATACTGCAGATTTTCAAAATGTCTTATGTATGAGCCTAACCTTAGACAGGAAGCTAAGTGCTGATTTTAAAGGCCATATTGCAGATTTTTGACCTCATATGGTTGATTTTCCCGAGCCACATTGTAGATTTTATTATGTCTAGCATGAGGACCTTCACCCAGTCAAAAGTCTTGTCGATGTTTTACAAGCCTTAGTGATGATTTAATTGAGTCGTATAAAAAAAAAAAAAAAAAAAAGAATTTGGGCGTTTCAAGTTGGTATCAGAGCAATGGTTTAAGAGATTTACATAATCCATTATAGGATTGCATAAACTTAAACCTATTGGATTAATTGACTATGAGATTATGATTATGCTAATTGAATTTTAGTAGAATATGAATTGTTAGGTTAATTATAAGAGTATGAATTGCCTTAATTTGATTATGTTCAAAAGCAATGAATAGAAGTGTGGTGTTAGTATAATACGACTACGTCTGGCCAACGGAGTCCTATTATACTAAGAGCACATGGGGGATTCAAAGCTGTTGGACATAAGATAATTTTGGCTAAGATTGTTCTTAAAGATGTAAATAGATATTTGATATGTGTTGACTAAACTTGTTAATTTTTAGCAAATGACTACTCAAGCTACTCCGAATGATGAGACTCCTCATAATACTTCTTCCGATCAAGGTGAAGGCAGTGATGAAAGGGGTCTACATCCTGCTGATGAAGCAATATTGAACCAAATAGTTGAACGAACTCTTGACAAGTATACCCCAACCATCTTAACGAAAGTTGACCAAGTAATAACCAAACGATTAGACGAATTTGAGAAGAAACATCCCGTTTTGATGAATCCTGAACTCCTAGCTGCACAACAAACCATTAATGCAGAAAAGGAGGAATTTAATTATAAGCGTTTTTCGAGTTGTAAACCCCCAGAATTTTACGGGGAACTTGATCCAGTTAAAAGTTCTAGATGGATAGATGGAATAGAAGAAACCTTTGCATTGTGTGGGTGTCCAGAGAAATTTCAGGTACTTTTTGCTGCCCACCAATTAAAGGATGGTGCACATGAATGGTGGAATTCACAAGTAAAAACGCATGGGTTTGATCGAGCTTCCCGGTTTTCTTGGGAGAGGTTTAAAGGTATGTTTATAAGTCAATTCTCACCTCCCGCTCAGATTGAGAAGTTAAAGGGTGAATTTCTTACGATTGAGCAAGGTAAGATGAAATTAGCTGAGTATACCACGGTTTTTCATGAAAAATCTCGTTATTGCCCTGAATACACTTCCAATCCTCAACTTATGATCGATCATTTCTACCGTCATATGAATTCGGAAATTCGGGAGTTTGTTGACCCCATGATCTATAAGGATATTCCGAGCATGTTGAACCGAGGTCTTATGCGAGAGAAAGAGTTAGAACTTAGAGCTAATGAGGCTGCTACAAAAAGAAAGGCATAACAAGCTACCTCTTCTCAACCTTCGTCCTTCAAAAGACTTAGGTTTGAGAAAGGATCACAGCCATCTCAACGACAACCGCAGTCACAACAATCATCACAACGACAACAATCACGACAACAACAGCAACAACAGCCACGACGTTTTCAATTCTTTACATCAGAATACCCTGTTTGTGAGAAGTGTGGGAAGAAACATTTAGGAGAATGCAGATGTTTTAAGTGTGGCAAGACGGGACATAATATTGCTGAATGTCCTAGTCCTAACTGGTTATGTTATTATTGTTCTAAAGAAGGTCACGTTCAGGCAGATTGTCCCGTTAGAAAAGAAGATTTGAAGAAAGCTGAACAGAGAAAGGAACCAGAAAAGAAGGGGACCACGTCTGGGCCTAGAACAAAGACTCGTTCGTTCCAGATAACAGGAGAAGAGGCAAAAGAATCTCATGACGTGGTGACAGGTACCCTAATTGTTAATTCCATACCTGCCCGCGTTTTATTCGATTCTGGAGCCTCTAGGTCATTTGTATCTCTTAATCTATGTGATCAGTTGAATGTGCCACTTTCTAAGTTAAACCATCCCTTAGAAGTAGAAATTGCCGATAATAAGACTGTAATTGTTTTTGATGTATATAAGGGATGTGAAATGGAGTTAGGAGAAGAAAAGTTTAAAATAGACTTAATTCCTATGCAAATGGGGGAATTTCAAGTAGTTGTAGGCATGGATTGGATGGGAAAGAATAAGGGGATGATTAATTGTCATGAAAAAGTAGTCCTCCTTAAAGCACCCAGCGGCAAGGAAGTGACTATTTATGGTGAACGTGTGAATCAGTCCATTCCTATATGTTCTTATGCTCGTGCTAAGAAATTATTATCACACGGGTGTTTTGCTTATTTAGCACACGTGGTTGATAATTCCAAAGCTGTGCCTAAGCTTTCTGATATTCCAGTTGTTAATAAATTTTCTGACATGTTTCCTGATGAGCTTCCGGGTATTCCACCTGATAGACAGGTGGAGTTTCGAATTGACTTAATTCCTGGAGCGGCACCAATTGCTAAGACCCCTTACCGTTTAGCTCCTACCGAAATGCAAGAAATGATGAATCAATTGCAGGAGCTTTTAGATAGGGTTTCATTCGTCCAAGCAATTCACCTTGGGGAGCCCCAGTATTATTTGTAAAGAAGAAAGATGGGTCTCTAAGGATGTGCATTGATTATCGAGAACTGAATAAAGTGACCATCAAAAATAGATATCCTCTACCTCGAATTGATGACTTATTTGACCAATTACAAGGTGCCAGTTTCTTTTCCAAAATAGACCTTCGTTCTGGCTACCATCAATTGAAAGTAAAAGAAGAGGATATTCCCAAGACAGCTTTCCGTACTCGATATGGCCACTATGAATTTGTTGTTATGCCATTCGGCTTAACAAATGCTCCAGCTGCATTTATGGACTTGATGAATCGTGTATGTCGTCCAATGCTTGATAAGTTTGTAATTGTTTTCATAGATGACATCCTAATTTATTCCAAGAATGAGGATGATCATGCTATTCATTTGAGACAGGTTCTAGAAATGCTTCGTCATGAGAAGCTTTATGCCAAATTTTCTAAATGTGAGTTTTGGTTGCGTGAAGTTCAATTCCTCGGTCACGTGATCAATACTCATGGCATTCAAGTAGATCCTGCTAAAGTAGCCGCAGTAATGAAGTGGGACCCTCCTTCTAGTCCTACTGAAGTAAGAAGTTTTCTTGGTCTTGCTGGCTACTACCGTCGATTTATCCAAGACTTTTCTCGAATTGCAACCCCATTGACTTTGTTGACTCGAAAGAATGTTACTTGGAATTGGGGTGAAGATCAAAATAAAGCCTTCCAGATGTTAAAAGAAAAGCTTAGTCAAGCCCCTATTCTTGTCTTACCTGAAGGTACTGACAATATGGAAGTTTATTGTGATGCTTCCAAAATTGGTCTTGGATGTGTTCTTATGCAATGTGGGAAAGTCATTGCTTATGCATCACGACAATTAAAGCCACATGAGCAAAACTACCCCATTCATGATCTAGAGTTGGCGGCTGTGGTATTCGCATTGAAGATTTGGCGTCATTATCTTTATGGTGTCAAGTCTACCATTTATACTGACCACAAAAGTCTTAAATATTTCTTTGATCAGCGTGATCTCAATAATCGACAAAGAAGATGGTTAGATCTTGTGAAGGACTATGATTGTGACATACTTTACCACCCTGGTAAAGCTAATGTCGTTGCAGATGCTCTTAGCCGAAAGTCTACTCATTATGTCCTTCATGTGAAATCTCTGAATATGGTTATATCTCCACAGCTATTTGACTCCATTAAAGCTGCCCAATTGGAAGCTTTATCTTCTGATGATCTGAATAAACAACGATTAGCAGGTCAAATTTCTGAGTTAGTTGATGATTCTAGAGGCTTAAAGACACGTTATGGTAGAATATGGATACCAAGGACAAGTGTAGTCAAAAAGATGTTACTTGAAGAAGCGCATAAATCGAAATATTCTATTCATCCAGGTGC
Organism: Helichrysum umbraculigerum; assembly: GCA_949592205.1. NCBI lineage: Eukaryota > Viridiplantae > Streptophyta > Magnoliopsida > Asterales > Asteraceae > Helichrysum > Helichrysum umbraculigerum. Next base: position 66,141,036 of record CATIUR010000001.1, on the reverse strand, counting down.
TACTAAAATGTATCACGACTTAAAACGTGATTATTGGTGGCCTGGTATGAAACGTGACATTGTTAAACATGTTCAATCTTGTCTTACATGTCTTCAAGTGAAAGCAGAGCACCAACAACCATACGGGAAACTCCAACCGTTGGAGGTACCGTTATGGAAATGGGAACATATCACCATGGACCTCGTAACTAAATTGCCGAGGACTCCTCGACAACACGATGCTATTTGGGTGATTGTGGACCGTTTGACCAAAAGTGCTCTTTTCTTACCTATTCGAGAAACTTCTTCTTCTGAGGTGTTAGCTGATATTTATGTCAAAGAAGTAGTTGCTAAACATGGAGTACCTGTTTCCATTGTCTCTGACAGAGATACTCGTTTTACTTCTCGTTTCTGGAAGAAATTTCAAGAAGAATTAGGTACTCAGTTGCACATTAGCACCGCTTTTCATCCTCAGACTGATGGTCAAAGTGAGCGTACAATCCAGACTTTAGAAGATATGCTCAGAGCGTGTGCTATTGATTTTGGTGGAAGTTGGGATTCTCATCTCCCATTGGTGGAATTCTCTTATAATAATAGTTATCATTCTTCTATTAAAATGCCACCATACGAAATGCTGTATGGGAGAAAGTGTCGTACGCCTATTTGCTGGGGAGAGATAGGTCAACGCGAAATTGGAAGCACTGATGTTGTACAATTGACCACTGAAAAGATTGACCATATACGTGAAAGACTGAAAATGGCACAAGACAGGCAAAAAGCTTATGCTGATAAGCGAAGGCGACCAATTGAATTTCAAGTGGGTGATAAAGTTATGCTTAAAGTATCTCCCTGGAAAGGTATTATTCGATTTAGAAAACGAGGAAAACTCGGTCCAAGATACATCGGACCCTTTGAAATTCTTGAAAAAGTCGGGAGAGTAGCATATCGACTGCAATTACCGGATGAACTCAGTGGAATTCATGACACCTTCCACGTGTCTCAACTTCGTAAATGCTTAGTTGATGAAGCTTCTTATGTTCCCCTTCCCGAAATACAAGTTAATGAAAAACTAAGTTATGTAGAAGAACCCGTTAAAATTCTTGACCAGAAAGATAAGCAATTGAGGAATAAGACGGTGTCAATTGTTAAAGTCCAATGGCGACACAGAAAAGGTTCCGAGTTCACATGGGAACCTGAAGAATGGATGATGGTATACTATCCTGCTGTACACCAGGAGTGGTTCGTGAGGACACGAACTGAATAAGTGGGAGAGAGTTGTAACATCCCTATTTTTGAGGTATTATTTTAATGTACAATAATATATAAGTATTATGAAATAATAATATTTGAATAAAAAGATATAATAGAAAACGTAATTGAATTTCTAGTTCCAGACTGTAAAATTAAAGAAGATATCTATTGTATAAGTCGGTGTATGTTTTAAATTAGTATTTACTCCCTCCCTCTATACGATTCCAGAAAAATCACGCACAGAGGAACCAAAACTCGTCATCTTCTTCCATCCTCATCAAAGCATCGATTTAATTCGAAATTCAAGCCCTAATCTCTCTAATTGATCCTTCTCATCAACTCCTTCAATCATTGTAAGTAATTTTTCAAGTTCTTAAACCCTAGAAAATGGGTTTCTTGAGATATAGATTATGAAGGAGATTAAATACGAAATTAGGGCATATAATTAGTATAATTGATGTAAGTTAAGCTTAGTTATGGTGATTATCATTATTGAAAGGCATATCACTTTATGAAAGTGATGATTTTACTAATTATGTTCTTGAGCTAAATTGGGGTTTTGCTAAATCTTTCTAATTAACCCTAGTTAAGCTCAAGCATGATTTATATTGACTAATTGAATGTAAAATTGATAGTAGAACAAAGAATTGAGATAGTTATGATGAATTTGAGTTAGTGAGCATATTTATGACTATGATTAAGGATAATCTAAGTGGGGCAGGATTAAGAATAGTGATTTGATGGTTATAGTACTTCCTAGTTATTGAATAGATTGTTATTTGATCATGTTTAGGTGATTCAAGCTTGGAAGTATTACCAATTGTTACTTGCATAAAATCTTCATCAAATCATCAAGGTGAGTATGTAGATATTAATTGAATGATATATGAGTTCCGGATTGCTTCCGAGCAAGAGGTTCTCACATTTGACTATAATTGAATGAGTTGCATTTGACATTGATTAAGACCATGGCCATGTGTGAAATGAGCATCATGTGGGCAATTGCCAATATCCTTGACATATGCTTGATATTCGACCTTCAATTGAATGCATATGTTATTATTGATAATTGAATTGTATTTGACTAGTTGTGATGAGGAAAGCATATTATTAGATTAGTATTTACATGCTCACTAAGCGTTGTGCTTATCCTTTTATATTTACATGTTGTAGGTACAAGTGATCATAGAGAGGGAAAGGATATATCAAGGCATTAGCTTGGATTACGCTTGCTAAATCATATTAGTGGCAAGTTTCTCTCTCGAATAATTGTTTTGAATATCACTTGTGTAATACGCCCCGATAACACTTTTGAAACAATGGTTGTAGAAGTCTTAAACTTAGTAGTTGTTGGAAGTTTGACTTTGTAAGTCAAACCGTTTTCATGTAAATATGTATGGTCCATGTATGCAAGTTTTGATATATGATAGTAGCATATATGGTTTTGGTATGAAAATGGTCAATGGTTAAAACTTGAAGTTGATTGGTAGTCAAACCATTTTAATAAGTCAAATATGTCCTAGATAGTTGACTTTAAGTGCAATTGGGTGAATTGGGTAGCAAATGGGTCAAATGGGGTCGTAAGTGTCCAAATGGGCACTAAACGGGTCAAAGGTGTCAAAATAGGTTAGAATGGGCGTATACTATGGATGAATATGCCCACACGTCATAATTGTATGTAGGAATGTGTTGGAAAAAGCTTAAAGTCATAAACCAAGTGGATTGGAATATGACATGTCAACCAAAGTGGCCTAAAATGGTAAATTTTTGGTTATGCGTCCGTTTTATCGATAAACATGTATTTTGAAAAAGTGTAAAAATGGAAACCTTCATTTTGGCATGTTGGAGGTGCCTGCAAAATTTGGTGGTCTAACTCTTAACGAGTAAAAAGTTATGCACGTTGTTGAAAAATTGTCTTGAGTAAGGGCCTAATATGAGACAGGGACCTGGGTGCTGATTTCTTGAAACTGCAGATTTTCAAAATGTCTTATGTATGGGCCTAACCTTAGACAGGAAGCTAAGTGCTGATTTTAAAGGCCATATTGCAGATTTTTGACCTCATATGGTTGATTTTCCCGAGCCACATTGTAGATTTTATTATGTCTAGCATGAGGACCTTCACCCAGTCAAAAGTCTTGTCGATGTTTTACAAGCCTTAGTGATGATTTAATTGAGTCGTATAAAAAAAAAAAAAAAAAGAATTTGGGCGTTTCAACTTTACCCTTTAATCAATTTGGAAATAACCTTTCACGTTCTCCCATTTTTTTTCATTTGGAAACTATCTTCCTTTTGTAATTAATTTAGAAAGTATAATGACACTTATATATTTCATGGGTTGTTGATGCTGTACATCTTCATTTATTTTAGTTATATTTAAACTTTATATTCCAGTTCCTAATATTATGTCACATGTATCCGTATCATTGTGCATTATCGATCATTTGTTTGATTTAAAACATGTTGTTCGCAAACACTTATGTTTTTCTTCCTTTTTATATATACGAGCACAAATAAAATAACACATAGTAGGTTAACATAAAAAATTACAATGGAAAAATAATCATCAATTTGCATCAAGAAAATCAAAAGCGATTTTTATTGAACGTGAAAAGAAAGTTAAGCAACATCAATCTTATGAAGAGTTTATGTACAATATGACTCAATATTGAAAAAGAACATCACAATGATAAGTAAATATTACAAATGAGTGGACATTAATTGGGAATCTTGTTTGGATAGTTTAAGGCTTCATGGCTTCTTTATAGTATTTATTTTATTTTATTTTTTTTGGCAAAAAATTAAAATTATATTAAAATAAAATGTCACTTGAAAAAGGACAAAGATCATACAATAGACAAACACACCTCAAAAACTTGAAAGCCCACACTAAAACGTAAAATTCCTAACGAAGAGAATTACTATTGGAATAACATAAAAACTAGTAAAGGTGAAGAGAAATGTGCCTAAGATGGTCAAAACCCATCCATCTCTTGTCAATAAGGAAACCATCGAATCCAAAAAGCACCTTAATCTGATCCCTAAAAAATGCTAATGCGTATCATGTTTGATACTTTTGATATATATTCAACCGTCACCAATATATATAAATTGCTCTCATGAAGCTTGAACCCCAACCATTAAGTTGATATGTTCCTTACATACCACTAGGCCATAAGCCCTTTCGTGTACTACTATACTAATTAAATTGCTTGTTAGATAATATTTGGAAAAGCCTTTAAAAAAAAAAAAAGATAATATTTGGAAAAAGAAAATAATTTAATTGTTAGTGAGATAATATTCTGAAAAGTGAATGAGTTTGGGAAGAAACAAACAGAATCTATTATGCAAATGAGTGTCAAGTGTAGCCAAAGGGTATCTTGGTCAATTTACTCCATTTAACGTCTAACATGTTAAACTTAACGTGAGAGGGACCAAACGCGCAACATCATATCTTATTGATTTTTGGACTCTCAACGAAGTATATGAACAAACGGTAAGAATGTGTGTAAACCATACAGATCATCCATGCAATTTACTCAATTCATTAAGTCTAAAGTATGAGTGAGAATAAATGTATACATTTAAATTGTTGATATAATTGGCTAAAAGTAAAAAATAAAGAGATAACAAAGGTACCAAATAGAGTTTACGTGAAAAACTAAAATTTTAAAATAAAAAAATATTAAGCATCAATAAATAAATACAAGTAGCTTAGAATATAAATCGATCTTTTTTCAGTTTTAAACAAGTTCCAGTCTTTAACAAGTTTAAAGTGATTTTAATTCAGCTTTTAACCAGCCCCTTTGACTGAGAGTATGACTGAAGTAGGACTTCTCGGCATCCCTAGGACCAGTCAGTCTTTTATAGGACCGGTCTCGATTCAGTTCAAAACCGGTTTCAGTTTAGAATGTTTTGCTCATCTATAATATACCAGTCACTTTAACAAATTTTCTAGTTTTCGCATGTTGATAAATTATTTAAATTACACAGTTATAATTAGCTTTTTTTTCTCTTCAATTGAACATCTCACATGATATCTAAAAATTGATAAACTACAACCTATATTGATTCACAATCGGCTGCCTATCCATAAGGGTGGTGATTTGTACACCACCACTTTTATAACACCCCTCGTTGGAATACATTATTTAAATATTCATTACTTCGGAAGCGTAGCTCAAATGAGCATTATCAATTCACATTACATATTATGTATATAAATAACTCATTCTATTTCAAAATCATAATACATCTAACTGGGTGTTATATAATTTTCAAAACACAATGTGAGTTTTTTCCATAAACAAGATCAGAGTTTACGCCTGGTCAAACATTCCATCCAGTCAACAAGCTTCTTGCCCGCCCATTGTATCAACCTAATAACCTGCAAGAAGTGGGGTGGTGGGGTTAGCATAACGCTAAGTGAATGAATAATTAATCAACAGTTCAACTTAGCGTAACAACTTTGTGTACAACAACTAACCCGAAACACACAAGTATACAATACAACTGTTCAACAATTTAACTGGTCAACTGTTCAATTGGTCAACTATTCAACTGGTCAACTATTCAACAATTTCAACTTATCAACAATGCAACTGTTCAACTATATCACAATTCAATAATGAGGATCGGTGGCTCTTGAGAAACCCTTCTGCCGCGGTAGCTCTCAAAGAAAACTTACCCAACCATATCCGTATGGCCATAACGGACGAGACCGATAGCTAGTGGTCATTATACTCAAACACAGGTTCTATACACACAACAAATGAAGTAAGACCTGTGTAATTCACACAATAACCAACTAGCCCAACCAACCATATCAACTCGTTGACCTCATTAACAACTAATGCCTGAAGGCCAACTTTCTCAAGTGATCACATATTCATATACTCAATTAGGTCAACATATCAGACTAAGCAGTCTACCAACAGTATTATTATTATTAAACCAAAATCATCATGGCAAACAAAAGCAGTAATAATACGTTACCCGTTGTAACCAAACCTGTTACAACTAAATCACACTGAGGATTAAAAATTCACTCACCGATACCTCAGCCGCTGACTCAGAGGTCTAATATTACCGAGTCTTCTCCATATATGAGATTACAACAATTAAATAAAGAGTTAGCATCCTGTCCCATATCAAATAACTCTTTTAATTCAATAATCTCAAATTATAATTAAATCATCAAGTTATAGCATTATTCATAACTGGTAATACAATTCATACTTCAATACATGAT